>CM037781.1:24560230-24575521 GCA_021229015.1 Solen grandis | reverse complement strand
AACATCAAATAATTACAAGTTTTTGACAAAATATGATACTAACTTTCTCCATCATTTTGAAACAAGAAAAACAGTTGAGGGAGAAATTGCTCCTAAAATACTGGTGTATTCTCCCTCAGTCAGTTTCTCAACCATTCCACCCCCCCCCCCCCCCCCTTGGCAATAGATTGTGTGTGTTAAAGTAGGGACATTTTTGGCTAGTCAGCTTATTCTATCCTATCTCATAGATAGTGTGTGGAAGTGGGGAGTGTATGGGCTAGGCTTGTCACCATCACCTATCATATAGATGGAATATGAAAATGGGGAATTTCTGGGCCAGTCAGTTTTTTGTGTCACCTGCTGTAAGCAAAAGTGACACACATAGGGATCACTTTTCTGTCGTCTGTCTGTTTGTCACACTTTTTTCCCACGCTTCAGCAGGTGACAACGTGTTCCAAAGAACATTTTTGTCTTTCTTCCTTTGTCATAGATTGTTTGTGAAATTCTGAGGTAGCCCCACCCCCAACTTACATCCCTTCTATCATAGGGATTGTGTGTGAAATTGAGGAGACTTAAAGAAGTAATTTTAAGTTGATAGAATACGAGCCTGGTTACATTTGGTTGCAGGCGTGAGTGCCCTGAAGGCTGGAAAGATGAAGGACTTAAAGGTCACGGAAAGGTCAGCTGAAGGTCAGACAGCAGACGATGAGCAGACGGACAAGAAAGAGGAAGAGGAAGCTGAAGTGTAAGTTTCAGTATCATAACAAATCTTCACTTCTATAGAATTTCTGTGCTTTTGGGAAACAGACCTAAACTTAGTAACAATAGACCATTTCATTCAGAAATGAGACGTAAACTAGTAATCAGTGAACACTCCCCAAACACCTAATCTACATGCTGGTGTATAATTCCACACATTGTTCAATGGGAAATAAACATACATTAGAGATTTTTCCCTAAGTCACTGATTGGTCAATTTAAATCTGCGAATTATACTGGGTATTGCCGATCCTCTGGTGAAAGTCACAACTGAGGATATTGTTGATTCATAAATTCATGTGTTTTGGTGCATGATTGCAACATGATTGTTCTATTTAACTATACATTTCACTTTGGGCAAAGACCTAGTGTAAAGTAAAAAATATTACAATATCAAGCTGGAATCAACCTTTCATTACATGGTCATGAAAGCTATCTTAATGGCAAGGCCCATTTTATACATCTACTTACTACATGCAAACCCTGCTTTCAAGAATTTGTCTTCAGATTCCTTGAATATGAATCTCTATGTGACTTTCTAATGGTGACCTCTACACTTGTGAGTTCTTTTTTCGCTGGGCACCAACATCCTACAGTATCGAGCTAGAATTGAACTCAGGACCTTCGATATACAAGTCAGATACTCTACCACGTTGCCACAAAAAAAAAAAAACAACAAAAAACTAGCTTCATGGCAAGGGAGTAAAAGTGTTATTCCTCCCTTACACTAGAACTGCAGAAACAAATACAACATGAACCATTTACCTCATGAATATTCATGTACAAATTTATGACTTGATGAATATTAATAGACTGAATTTTAAAAGGTATGTGAAAAATAATAGATTTTTCTTTGCCATGTAGACTATGTGGAATTTGAGCTTAAATATTTAATGAGCAAACAGAGGAGACCCTGATCAGACCGCTCTTCTCAGGAACTGTCCGATCAGAGTCTCCTCTGTTTGCCAGTCTGCCAGAAAAAGTTCATATGAGGAAAAGGGTAAAAATCTTATTACTCTCTCCACCTGTAGTAAGACCATTATCTGAAAAAAAAGATCTATTATGTTCTTAAGGACTTTATAATATGAGTTATTTTTGTTACATTTATATAATAATAATATAAACAAATGTGATGGTTCAATATTGTATGCTAAGGATTCAAATTGGAAGAAAGATATTTTGTTTCTGAGGTAATGTTTATTTTTCAAGGTTGCAGGCTTTTCCACATTTTTAACTCACTTGAGCATGAAGTCCCGCGTCCGTCATGCGTCATCAACTTTTGTTTTAAACGACATCTCCTCCTAAACTGCTAAGCCAATTTAATGAAACTCAGTAGGAATGATCAATGGGTGATACTGCAAAAAATAGCTAAAATCGTTCCGGTCCGCCAACCAAATTGGCTGCCAGAGCTAAAAATATAATAATCTATAAAATGACATCTCCATCTAAACTGCTTAGCAGATTTTGATGAAACTTTACAGGAATGATCCCTAGGTGGTACTAAGCAAAAATAGTCAAAATCGTTCCGATCTGCCAACTAAGATGGCTGCCAGAGCTAAAAATAGAAAAATCTTTAAACGACATCTCCTCACAAACCGCTAAGCAAATTTTTATGAAACTCAGTAGGAATGATAATTGGGTGGTACTGCACAAAAAAAGAAAAAATCTTTCCGGTCTGCCAACCAAGATGGCTGCCAAAGCTAAAAATAAGAATAATCTTTAAACACTATCTCCTCTCAAACCGCTAAGCAAATTTTTATGAAACTCAATAGGAATGATAATTGGGTGGTACTGATCAAGATTAGCTTAAATCATTCCAATCCGCTAACAAAAATGGCCGCCAGAGTTAAAAATATCTTCTTCTTAACTGCTTAGCAGATTTCAATGAAATTTTACAGGAATGATCCCTAGATGGTACTGAGCAAAAATAGCTAAAATTGTTTAGGTCTGTCTACCAAGATGGCCACCAGAACTAACAATTAATAAAATTTAAATACTATATAATTTATTATGTGTAAATTTTTTTCCTTAAGCATTTTCTCTCTAACAGTTGAATTCAGGTGAGCGATTTAGGGCCATCATGGCCTCTTGTTGTAATTCGTTATACTTCTTTCTTTTTTTTTCTCAAATGAAGACGTTTTTTATTTCACAGTGACTTGTTTGATGATGATGTGAAAGGTCAGGAGGATGAAGATGATGTGGACCTGTTTGAAGGCACTGGAGAAAAAGATGTGAAGACTTCAGGTAAACAAACTATTGTCTTAACCCTTTCCCTCATAGAGGAAACCATGAAAAAACCTATGCGAACAGCATAAAACCAGATCAGCCTGCGAGTAACTCGCAGGCTGATCAGGTTTTATGCTGTTCGCTGCTCCTCAGTGGTCTGGAAATGATGACTTTATAATTAAATTTTGTAAGGTTTAACTGTGGTTTTCTGCAGATCAGGCTTTATGTGGTACCTATTGAGTGCGTCAAAATGAGTCTATATGAGGGAAAGGGTTAAATACCTGCAGTTAAACCTGTGAAAGTAGCCACAGGTACCATATTTATGGTCACCTGTACTTATTAATGAAACGGTTTTAGGCAGTTGTTGTTAAATGAGTGTTGGACTTCCTAAAATATAAAAGTTTGGTGCCTCTAGCTTGGTTTCAACTCACAATATCTGGCGCTGTAAATCAAGATTCCTCTTAATCAAGATGCCAATGGTTCCTTGAGGACACCCACTCTGTCTCATTTTTCTCTCTTCATTTGTTTTTCTCCTACAGGTAATCTTGTTATAGACCTTTCCAGTATTTGCTATGAAAGTTTAAATCCTACCTTTACCATTCCTGAGAGGAATATTTTCTATTTATGAAGACTTCAACTGCTTACAACAGTATATCAGACAAACCCATGTGTTTTATTTGGTAAACCGGGTCAACCCTTGGTTACACGGTATACATGTGTAACTTTGGATAATTTGATGATTTAATTTGAATATATATTTGTAAGCACAGGAAAGGCCCATTGACCCTCTATAGTCCTATCCGTACACCTGTCTATCTGTTATTTTCCCAAGATTCCCTGCGATTGTTTGAGGACCAAGACTTGGGCGGAGCCATAAAAGAGGACGAAGGTGACGACCTATTCATTATTGAGGCAAAAACAGAGTCTCCCCGCCAAGTTCCAGCAGAATCTGCAGACAACACAGATGAGGACCTCTTCAGGTGAGTTTCAAATTTAGTTGTGTCAGTCACAAGCCTTCTGTGTTGGTTATAGTGTTGACCTCAGGGAGGTGGAGGGTCAAAGGTTATTTCCACAACTACACATAGTATAATGAACAAAAATAACCCCATATATAACTATGTAGTGGTAAGTTAAGAAATCTTTGATGGGATTATTCAGCTAGCTCAATATGAAGAGTCTTCATTGTGTTGCTGCTAGGAGAACTTGCTGTAGGGTTTGGGTTGTGAGTTCAAATCCATGGGACAAACATTATTTTCTGATAAATGAAAAAACAACAACATGTTATACATTGTAGTTGAAACATCATAACAGTCACAATAATATCATACAACGGAAGTGGATAAAAACAATGTACATGTTCATACAAATAATGGCTTTGTTAAGGTTAGTAAAGCTATCTTTGTTTGGGATTACCTGGCTAGCATTTGGCACCTTAATTATAATAAATATATTCAAGTTTCAAAACATCCATATAACTTGCATGAATGTAACTATTTATGCCAGAGAAATATTTTGATAATCTATGACACAATTGTAGCAAAAATGAAAATTTCTGATGTAAAAATTTTTTTTTCATGGTTTCAATACATATTCAGCATGTTTATGTTGATCAGAAAATAAGTCCTTACAACTTATACTAATCCTTCTTGATGGTTCTTGGGTTGGACCAGTACTTAGCATCTTAAAAGGCCTTGAAAAAACCTTGCTCCCAACGGGGTTCGAACCCTCAATCTTTGGACAGGCAGTTATGTACATCACCACTTGACCATGAAGTATACTGATCACCTTATGGTTTTAGATCACCTGAGCACAACATGCTCAATGTGAGCTATTAGAATCACCCTGCTTCCGTCGTCTGTTGTTGTCCGTCGTGCGTCGTCTGTCGTGCGTCGTCTGTCGTCAACAATTTGCTTTAAACAACATTTCCTATGAAATCGCTGGACAGAATTTGATTTAACTTGGCAAGGATGATCCTTTGGTGAACCTTCACAAAAGTTGCTAAATTAAACTTGATCCATGGTTGCCATGGCAACAGAAAGAAAACAAATGTGAAAACTTTAAAAATCATCTCCTTCAAAACTACTGGCCAGATTTCAAAATGTTTTAGTACAGATGTTCCTTGGGTGACAGTCTACCAAGAATGCTAAAATTATTCTGATCTGTAAAAAAACATGGCCGCCAGGGGCAGGGCTAATTCGCCTTATATGTATATAGTAAAAAGTTTAAACGACATCTCCTCTGAAACCACGGGACAGAATTTGATTAAACTTGACAGTGATGATCCTTGGGTGAACTTTCACAAAAGTTGCTTAAAAAAACTCGATCCATGTAGAACTCTGGTTGCCATGGCAATGGAAAGAAAAAATATATGAAAACTTTAAAAATCATATCCTTCAAAACTACTGGCCAGATTTCAAAATGTTTTAGTACAGATATTCCTTGAGTAACTGTCTACCAAGATTGCTGAAATTATTTTGATCCGTAACAGAACATGGCTGCCAGGGCAGGGCTTAATTTGCCGTAAGTGTATATCATGAATGCCTTAAATGTATATAGTGAAAACTTTAAAAGACATCTGTTCCAAAACCTTTTGGACAGATTTCAAAATGTTTTGGCACAGATGTTCCTATGGGTAAACCTCTACCAAGATTGCTCCTTTAGAGCAGTGGTACCCAGGTGAGTGATATAGGGCCATCATGACCCTCTTGTTTTATGTTTTCATCAGTTCCAAGACTTCCGTTGACAAAGTTTGTTTCAAATGACATCTGCTCTAAAATTGGATATATGAGATTTTGAGAGGATGGATGGATTATTTGAGGGTCTTTTGTAAAGTGAAACATTGTATGCATTGTAAGCATATTTTGTTTGAATTAAAAAAAAATCAATCTCATTAAACACAAATAATTACCTCTTTGCCATCTGTGAGAATTGCTCAAGTCTAAGTCATCTCAAAATATAAGGCTCCAAGGAGGTGGGCCTACTTTTTAAAAATCATTATACACATTGAATCTTTCAAAAATATCATTTTTCAAACATGACATGATAATGAAATTTGGCATGAATGGTCCACTTATGTCCCTGTACCTACTGTAAGCAGAGGTGACACAAAGGGATCACTTTTCAGTCGACTGTCTGTCCATCCGTCTGGCCATCTGTCCGTCTGTCTGGTCATCACACTTTTTCCGTCACACTTCAGCAGGTGACACACGTGTTCCAGAGAACACACTTGTACTACTATTTTTATGCAAGCACACTAATCATTGATAAATCATTTTATTTTCAGAATTGATGATGACCTTGACCAAATTATGAAATTAGACCTGAAACCAAAACCTGAGAGTAAACCAGAGGAACATCAAGAAAGCAAACTCTCAGCAAGAGATATTGCCCTGATTCTACAGACACCAGTGTGTTGGCAGCAGACAAACCAAAACCACTGTTGAAAGAGAAACCTCAATTGAGAGAAAAACCTCAATTAAAACAAAAGCCCCAAATAAAGGAAAAACTTCAGTTAAAAGAAAAGCCAAAGTTAGCTAAGAAGCCATTAGGAAATCAAGCTAGTGGGGAAGGCAGTATTACAACAAAGGGGGGTAATTCAGATGAACTTGCAAAGAAGGGGGATAACCCAGTTGAAACTATCACAGAGGATGATATCATGAAATACATACAGGACAATACATCAAATGATGATGACTTGGATCTTTTTTCATGATTTTTTTTTACCTTTATAGCTCACCTGAGCACAAAGTGCTCAAGGTGAGCTTTTGTGATCGCCCTTCGTCCGTCGTCGTGCGTCGTCCGTCGTCAACAATTTGCTTTAAACGACATCTCCTCTGAAACCACTGGACAGAATTTAATGAAACTTGGCAGGAATGTTCCTTGGGTCAACCTTCACAAAAGTTGCTAAAATAAACTTGATCCATGAAGAACTCTGGTTGCCATGGCTACAAAAAGAAAAATAATTTGAAAACTTTAAAAATCATCTCCTTCAAAACTACTGGCCAGATTTCACAATAATTTGGTACAGATGTTCCTTGGGTCAAGCTCTACCACAGTTGCTAAAATTATTCTGATCCGTAAAAAAACATGGCCGCCAGGGGCGGGGCTTATTTGCCTTATATGTATATAGAGAAACCTTTAAACAAAATCTCCTCTGAAACCACTGGACAGAATTTGATTAAACTTGGCGGGGTTGATCCTTGGGTCAACCTTCACAAAAGTTGCTAAAATAAAATTGATCCATGTAGAACTCTGGTTGCCATGGCAACAACAAACAAAAATGAAAACTTTAAAAATCATCTACTTCAAAACTACTGGCCAGATTTAAAAATAAATTGGTACAGATAATCCTTGGGTCAACCTCTACCAAAGTTGCTAAAATTATTCCGATCAGTTAAAAAACATGGCCGCCAGGGGCGGGGCTTATTTGCCTTATATGTATATAGAGAAACCTTTAAACAACATCTCCTATGAAAACACTGGACAGAATTTGATTAAACTTGGCAGGAATGATCCTTGGGTCAACCTTCACAAAAGTTGCTAAAATAAACTTGATCCATGTAGAACTCTGGTTGCCATGGCAACAAAAAGAAACAAATGAAAACTTTAAAAATCATCTTCTTCAAAACTACTTGCCAGATTTTAAAATAAATTGGTACAGATGTTCCTTGGGTCAACTTCTACCAAAGTTGCTAAAATTATTCTGATCCGTAAAAAAACATGGCCGCCAGGGGCGGGGCTTATTTGCCTTATATGTATATAGAGAAACCTTTAAACAACATCTTCTCTGAAACCACTGGACAGAATTTGATTAAACTTGGCAGGGATGATCCTTGGGTCAACCTTCACAAAAGTTGCTAAAATAAATTGATCCATGAGAACTCTGGTTGGAAAAAAAAAAAAAAATTTAAAAATCATCTTCTTCAAAACTACTGGCCAGATTTTAAAATAAATTGGTACAGATGTTCCTTGGGTCAACCTCTACCAAAGTTGCTAAAAAATTTCCGATCCGTAAAAAACATGGCCGCCAGGGGCGGGGCTTATTTGCCTTATATGTATATAGGGAAATCTTTAATCAACATTTCCTCTGAAACCACTGGACAGAATTTGATTAAACTTGGCAGGGATGATCCTTGGGTCAACCTTCACAAAAGTTGCTAAAATAAACTTGATCCATATAGAACTCTGGTTACCATGGCAACAAAAAGAAAAAAAATGAAAACTTTAAAAATCATCTACTTCAAAACTACTGGCCAGATTTAAAAATAAATTGGTACAGATTTTCCTTGGGTCAACCTATTTATCTCAGGTGAGTGATTTAGGGCCATCATGGGCCTCTTGTTTTGTAATCGGATATGATTTATAAGGCAATTGTTATTTTAATTTTTATGAGGATTTATGAGTTAAAACAACTATGAGTATATCCCTGAGTTGATTTAAACAAAGTATATGAACGACTCGTTGAAGGGCAGCTGTTATTAAATATTGTGTTGTTACTACCTGTTGTTCTTTTTAAAAGACATCTCCTCTAAAACTACTTGGAAAAATGATCCTTGGGCGACCCTTCGTAAAAGTCTACGCAGAGCTCTCCTTGCCATGGCAACCAACATAAATTCACTAAAAAAAAACTTGAAAAATGTCGTCTGCAACAATGATCAGAAAATAATTCTATTTGAAACAATGGAACACGTTATAACCCCTTACCAATTGCTAAAATGAAGCAAAGGGTCTTCGAGTTTCCTTGCGTACTCCAAAATAAAATTAAATTCTTTTTCTATGAAACCAATGGTCAGAATATAATTTCAATTGGCAGACATAGTCACCTCATAGCATAATAGATAAAATAATGTTGACCTCTTAAAATAAGGCCGACTGGGGGTGGGGGTGTGCTTCGGCTTGTTTCATTATATACTATGTGTAGAATATTCGATGAAAACAATGGTCAGAATTCAAAATTAATTGGCACATAAAAGTATAGTCGCCTTATGACCGTCTACAATAATTCCAAAGCAATGTTGATCCTTTGAAAAATGAGGCTCCTAGGGGATCGGCTAGTTTCCTTATATATTTCATAATGGAAAAAGTAAAAATTCTTCTTTGAAACCAATGACCAGAGTTGGCACAAATGGTTATCTCATAACCCTCTGCCATAATTGCTATATTAAAGTTGATGCCTTAAAATATTAGGCACCCAATAGGGCCATTCTAGTTTTCGTATATACTCTATGCTGCTGAAGGCATCCGTGTATAATCAAGTGACCTGAATTGATGAGCGTTCTTAGGCCACTATGGTCATCTTGTAAAATTTAAATATCAAAATTTTAACGAAGCCTAATGGTATTAAGTTTCAAAATTCTCAAAAAATTAAGTTCCTACGTCACTTCGAAAAATAAAAATGAATGTTCTGTATCAATCGAATTTTCACGATTCATAGCATATTACCTAAACATGTGCGTGCCTAACTGGTATATTGTTAAACCATGTGGTTATGAAATGATAGATAAAATATCAATAAATTTCAGTAATAATAAAAAATCCATTATTTGAGCTCTTTGGATTTATCTTAAAACGAAGCCTACAATTATTTCTAATTTCTTTGTAAAGATTCTCGAAATATTTGTACACATCCTTAGCCTGAATTGGTTTAATAAGTTGACAAGGACAAAAAAATGTCCTCCGGCAGGGCTCGAACTTTAAACTGTTGCAAAAAAAGAAAAAAAAAAGAAGAAAAAACCTTTTGATATGCGTTATTAGTATTCACGGTTATGTTCATGTATTTATTTACACAGTTTTGTAGTGTCTCATTTAAACTTCCGTGTATGTATTAGCAGCCACTGTGTTAACAAATGAACATTGAAACCAGAGATTGGCAGTATACGCACACACGTTATTTCATGTTTTGAAAGGGGAAAAGGAATGCATAAATAAGGTAAATATAGTTTATATATAACTTTTTTACAGATATCATGGAATATTACAAGACTGATGAATTTGGACCCAGCTACAATCGTTTATATTTTTTCTTATTTTAATGCTTTGTATAAAATTGGTTTTAAAATGTGTGTTGTGTTGTTCTTTTCATTCTCTTTTACTGTGTAGGCCTATATGTTATAATGTGCATATCTAATGATTCTACTGAATATTGCAACGTGAAATTATATACATGCTATTACTGAATATTGCAACGTGAAATTATATACATGCTATTTTTTTTTGAAAGGGTAAAACATGTGGAGATCGGAGGTTCACAAACATCTGAGTTTCCTGGTATTTGCTGTCGCCATTTGTAAGGACATTTAATTAATAGTCTCTTTAAAGTATAATTGACACTTCTTTATTTAGCATTTAAATAGTTATTTGAAATGATACAAATACATGAATTTATTTTGTTATATTTCCTCCAGAGATAAGCGATATATTAAATTTATACAGAGGGAATAAAAAACTCGGGTATAAATCATCATCAGTATCTTATTCTGATCATATGAAATTGTAGTAAACTGCAAATATGTTTAAAATTAATATAACCGAAAGGGAACAACATAGCATTGGCATTATTTGTTTTCAGATAAAGCTTCATGGGCATGTAACAAAGTCGACAACTGTGACGATTGTTATTATGAAAACGGAACATTTACTTGCACACAATGTACACCTGGTTATTACATAGACAATACAGGATCATGTGCAGCGTGCCAAAGTACCTGTGTTACGTGTGTGTCATGGAATAACTGTTCTGGATGTGTGGCGGGTTATTTTGGGAACTGGTGCAGTTTACAGTGTGACACAAACTGTATCCAGTCAGCTGTATGTGAGAAGTATAGTGGAACATGTATACACGGATGTAGGTATGGATATGTCCAGGCTGGTCACCAATGTCTCCAGTGTTCGAATTATATAAATAACTGTGAGGAATGTTCAGATACATATCAATGTACCAGATGTGCCAGTGGATACAACGTGTGGCCCTCTGGTGATACCACCTACTGTAATGTTGGCTGTCCTCCTGGTACATGGGGAGACACGTGTCAGTACAACTGTTCCTCTAACTGTTTTGATACTGGTTGTAACAAAAGCAACGGTCACTGTGACAGTTGTTCCAAATATACATACGGAGACAAATGCCAGTTCCAGTGCTGGAAGGGCTGTAATAACGGTTCTGATACTAACGTATGTAACAAAGAGACGGGACATTGTATGAATGGCTGTAAACCGGGGTATGCAGGAGCACTTTGTGAAAGTAAGGAAAATCCATTATATTTCCAAAACAACTATTTTAAACACCAAATAATTTAGATGCACCTAAACTTCACAGTTAAATGCTTCAAATTAAACCTTTTTCTTACAAACAAATACAAAACTTGCAGTCAAATCTCATAAATCAACGCGCGTTTACAAATGTATAAAGAATAATATACAAAAAATAACATCTTTACCTTGATTTAGGTATGAGTCAATGAATTGAGCTTCGACTTTCTACAGCTTCTTTAATGGTGTATAATTTAATATACATACACTACACATATTCATAAAAAGTATACATATAACTCTAATACACAGCTACCGGTAGATAGTGAATATTTTTACCAGAATCAAAAATTTTAGATATATGAATATTAAGTATCGTCGGATGTTTCAAATCCGATTTACTTCTTTATATATATTTAGGTGACCGACTGACATTTGCAAGCAAACTCACTATCATACAAATATCACGAAGAGAAGTTCCAGACTGTGGTTTTGGCAGGCGCGACACACACACACACACACACACACACACACACACACATTTATATAGGAAGTTCAGACTGCATACGTGATTTAACCCTGTTTAAATCTTTGTCCACAATCAGTGGATGGTGTTGACGGACAATGGGGTCAGTGGTCAGAATACGGACCATGTTCTGTCACTTGTGGCATGGGGTCAAAGTCAAGGACCAACCAGCGCCACAATCTGGCGGACAGCCTTGTAGCGGGGGATACGTTGATACAACAGGGTGTACCATGTCTAATTGTCCAGGTAGTTCAATTTAGTTTTATAACCGTAGACAATGTTCACCTCTGTATTTTCTTAGTGTGAGTGGGTTGAATTTGAGACAGAAGTAATGTAAGTCCTCCTAGACTAAGTGTATAAATATCAATCAAATGCTAGTAGCTAGCTAGCTTATAGGTTAAAGAAGTACATGTATATATGAAACATTAATATTGATACTTAATAACTAGACTGCTTATTTATGCATTTATTATAAAAAGTCATTTTGAGGTAGCTACTTGATATGCACTTTTTAACTATTATTCTTTTTTATGATATCATTATTGTATAAATACGAGTATATTTATCATTGTTTCTTTTACAATATGAGTTGCATGCAATAGCAAGTCTACAATTGATGAAAGTAGTTAAAACATAACAACATGTCACACAATTCTAAACTGTTAATATCAATATTTTGAGGTGTTATTTGGAATTGACTTTATTATATATGCATTTCTTAACGTTAAGATTTTTCCTTTGAGATGATATTCATTATACTATGACGGTATACAGATGGCGGGCAATGGGGTCAGTGGTCTGAATACACAACCTGCTCAGCTACAAGGTCAAGGTCGTGTGATCAGCCGGCTCCAAACAATAGCGGATGTGTTGGTAACAGAACAGAGACGATTTATCTTAACCCAAGTACGTTGATTATCAATCGTCTGGGTTGTACTATGCAACGTAGTTGTATACGTTATGCGAGTTATTTGACACCTATGCTATAATTTATGCTGCACCAAACATTAACACACACATTTGACAGTATCTATGAACTGCCCTATTACATGATTTTGCAATCAAAACATAAGCTTAACCATTTGATGGATAATTTCTTTTTTTCATATAAAGGTCAACTACTCACAACCGGTCCCAGTAGCCGAGTGGTTAAAGCGCTCGTGTCCGTGATGGAACTAACAATATGTGATAACTGCCCAACAAAAGGAATATATAGCTTTACCAACTTCTTATACCCTGACTGTGATTCAAACATACAACCTCCAGGATATGTGCTGTCACGAAGTTAAATAATGAAATCCGACATCATTTTTTGTACAATTTTGAGAGGCTAGCTGTATTTAATATAAAACACTACGAGCGAAATGAAATGGATTAAGATCTTTATAAAAACATGGCAGATACGAGGTGTGGAAATGCAGAGAAGGACTCTATTTTGGGTGTGACTACCGGCGGGGTATTCGGCGGGGTGGTCTTCGGCTTCGTCGGGGGACTTGTTGTCGGATACTGGCGCGCGCCCCCTCTAAAATTCCCCGACAATACATAAATCCCCCCCCCCAAAAAAAAAATCACAAGAATGCACTATTTCACATCTTTAAATTAAAAGAATCACGGGGGAGTTACCCTTGATCCCCAGTCCAACCGGAACTACATCCCTCTCACGGCTCGGGCAAAGCGGCATTGTCACTGCCTACATTATTTTTTAATATAGCGCCCCCCCCCCGCATCTGAACACCTGGATCCGGCTCTGATCCGCCCTATGTCTACACTAGTATTGTTAATACTTATTTCGAAAAGATTTAATTCATTTCATCAAACCGTATAATATGTTTATTATAAATATCCTGATGTTTAACTATTATTTATATTTCATTTAAAGAATTTGTTGCAGAAAAAGTAAGAAATCTGGAAAACGGGACAACATCAACAGCCCTTCCTCGGTGGCTTATGTGAATATCACAGACACGGCTGACTGTGGTGGCACTATCCCAGGTGTGTCATGTTTCTTGTAGTAATCAATACTTTGTTGTTTACTTCTCAGTTGTGTTGTCTTTATAAAGCAGCGTGAATGCAGTCATTGGGAGAAATCACACACACACACACACACACACACACACGTAAGTTTGCACTCTTTAATACCAAAAATTGTTCATGAATCATATAAATAAATTGATTGTAACAACATTTGAAATTGAATTGAAAAATGACCAAATTATATGAAATTAAAAATATGAAAATGGACACAATTGTAGATAACAGCATTGATTCCATCTTTTATCTTCACAAAGGTAACGAGAACATTGCTCCGGCTTATGAATCTCTAGACCAGCGCTCAGGAACAGACACAATCTACACGGAATTAGAGACGAGGGCCGGCTAGAACCGGATATTGCAAACTGATATACAATGTTATATATAAAAGCTGTGTCCACGTTTATGTTTTATGAAGCTTATGAAAATACAAGTCTCCTAATAGTGAGTAAGAAATAAGTGAACTTTTGGATGATAAAGTGTATGGTTTCGTGTTAGTATCAATTTGAAGGAAAAAGTTTTGTCAGAATGAAACTTATATTTTTGAATGATTATGTTTTATGTTCTACTGTAATTCTAAATTTAATTAACAAAGCAATTGATTGTGATTTTAAATATGAACTGTATAAATATGTAAGCCCTGTGTAATAAGAAATTGAACATTACAAAGCTGTGATTCTAGCTTTAAGAACCTTAGTTTTAATGGTGTAGATTTATCATAAATGTCTTAGTGCTACATTTCTATATTATCTGCCTTTTATATTTGGTCATTTAGGCTGTAGATTCCCATACATATTTGTAAATATATGTATTGTTATATGTACGTATATATACCTTTAACCATTTGCTTACACAGTTTAAATACTTTTTGAAAAAGCATTTCTTTATTGACCTACATCGAAACAGCCACAAAAGCTCGCATTATGTATGGGTAATATACATTTGTTATTACTAAGGCATCAAGTTATGGACTTTCGGGTCCTCGTTTCTGTCAACGCCACCGATACGGATTTTTTTTTTATAAAAGAATACTGACTATTGCCAAAATGTCCAACTTCTTTCCCGTATCTCTAAAGAAGAGTGAGACACAAGTACTGACCGCTGAAAAAAACTACCAGAGATGATAAAAAATACCGTTACACTCTACAGCATTTTTAGCAACCAAACTGAAACGTCGAGAAGTTCATTTGCCTTTCTTTCTATGCAATTCTGATATTTAAAAATGTCTGAATTGCCTCATGCCGTTTGCTATTGGCCAAAGGATACATGTCAAGTATTTTGTGTACACATGAGGCGGTATTTATATTTGTATTTAGAAAACCTTGCAATACAGCAGGAAATAAATTGCATGGGTTAGAACATATATGTAATATATTTACGTTATACATGTATCTCGTTGACAAATATATCACAACACATGGCAATTTTTAATAAAATCTATTTTGGTATATTTGACGCTTGATTAATTTCACAAATTTAAAACAAAACTGAGCACAGTTAGTGTTTGATCTGTTTAATGGTCA
>CM037781.1:24510130-24560130 GCA_021229015.1 Solen grandis | reverse complement strand
CTATTTTACACCATGTATACAGTAACACTGCGATATTCCGAGAAGCAATTTCCCGAGCACCTTGTTTAACTCGAGGTCAATTTCCAGTGCCGATGCAGATTACATAGTCCGGGTCTTCCGCGTCTTTAGATCTTCCGAACTTTATATCTATGTATCAACTGTTGATTTTTTAGTTCTGCTTTATTTGTTTTAGTCCTATTTCTGTCTGTTAGTCTGCCTGTCTATCTATATATCTTTCTGCACTTACCTTTCTTTACTTCTGCACATTTCTCTCTCTCTCTCTCTCTCTCTCTCGTAGTCTTTGCGTTTACAGATATTTAACAATAAATGGATTCTGTAAATCCCTAAAAGTTATAGAATGAAATGCATATAACACTCGATAACGAAACAAATGTTTCCATCGATGTTTCCTTTTAGCCCGACTGCAACGTTCACATATAAACGGTATGTATAGTAACTCCATGCTCCAGATGAATATTAAAGTAGCTTTTAAAGATACATGCTTTTTCAAATTGAAAATCATACAACATACTACTACAAAATACTGTAGAAACGCCATTAGAGATTGGAACAAACTGTCATTGGACAGCAAAATCGCTTGAGATACTTAAAAATAACGTGACTGTTCTGAAAAATAAATCAAATTACTTTAATTCTATCTTACCCAATTAATAACCATGCACAATTTCTCAGTAATATTCAATATTTGAATGTGGGCAAGAAATGGAAGAAGCAGCTATTATACTGATTTTAATTTAAATATACTTTATCAATCATCGACGAATATCTAAACTTTCTCGTAGAATGGGTTACAAGATTTTGAAATAAACACTCGTCTTATCAGAAAAAAAAAATAAGTGATGTAATTAAAAGTAATCTGCAGTTGAATCACGACAAGCCTCAAACGTTGCGGCGGGTGTAACATCACAGTATACTCACAGTATACTATTATCCTCTATATATATGTCTCCCTATAAATACATTTTCTCTAAGATACACGACCGGGCTTCGGACACCGACAGGCTGAAAACCAGAGGGAGCCGGTTTTCTTCCTGTTCGATCTTGGTATGTATTTTTTTACTCGGTCGAATTATCTTTGTAAATTTCGGAAGAATATCATTCAATCGCCAATCTCTTGTCGATTCCAATCGATTGTTATTGTTATTTCTTTGTTTTAATAATTTACTCATATGCAGCCCGTTCAACGGACGGAGAATTCTGGCTATACTTTATGTATGATATTTCAAATATATCTGAATTATGAATGACCATCAAACAGACCAAACACTAACTGTGCAACAGTTTTGTTTTAAATTTGTGAAATTAATCAAGCGTCAAATATACCAAAATAGATTTTATTAAAAATTGCCATGTGCTGTGATATATTTGTCAACGAGATACATGTATAACGTAAATATATGACATATATGTTCTAACCCATGTAATTTATTTCCTGCTGTATTGCAAGGTTTTCTAAATACAAATATAAATACCGCCTCATGTGTACCCAAATGTTTTGATAACAAAATACTTGACAAGTATCCTTTGGCCAATAGCAAACGGCATGAGGCAATTCAGACATTTTTAAATATCAGAATTGCATAGAAAGAAAGGCAAATGACTGGCCATTTCTACAACACTGAAACAAAGCCTACGTACGAAGTAAATTGTATTAGATACACGATTTTAATGAAGAATCGTAAAATAAATATACATTTTTATAACATCATACGACTAAATATCTCACTCACGTGAGAAGCAATTTGTACGAAGTAAATTGTATTAGATACACGATTTTAAAGTGCAGTGAACCGTTTCAAAATACACATCATCTCAACAAAATTCTAGAGGAGCAGAAATAGATTTAATAGTATTGTAGAACGTAAAATAAAGCTCTCATGCTCATATGTGTCTTTTATTCCTTTAGGACTAGTCCTATAGAGATCAAAATAATCAGGCACAAACATAAATCGTACGTTTATAAATCTACACATTACACCATGTATATGAATAAAGAGGATGATGTCACGAACTATATATTAGTAAATTTGCAGTTATAGTCATATGATATCAACATTGCAGATTTATGAGGACATTATGTAAAATGTAAAGTAAAGTTTGCTGTACACATCTCGATGTTTTTGTGTCAACCAGGACTGTTTCACAGCAACCAGGAAGAGGAAGAAGTCTTCAGGAAGTCATGATTGATCAGATTGCTGGTTTGTGTCGACGATTCGGATGCATGTATGAGGAAGATATTAGTTTTTGAGTAATATTTATAGCTTAAAGTAGACGAGTGTTTTATTGAATCATTTCTCATTTCAGGAAGTGTTTAGGTTAAAACATGTCAACAATAATTCAATCTTATATATTTTAAGTGTGTTATAGAAAGGTCTAATATGATATGACTTCTCGGCGTTTCAGTTTATTTGCTAAATATGCTGTAAAGTTAAACGTTATTTTTTATCATCTCTGGTAGTTTATCAGCGGTCAGTAATTGTGTCTCACTGTTCTTTAGAGATACGGGACTGAAGTTGGACCTTTTGGCAACAGTCGGTATTCTTTTTTTGAAAAAAAAAATTCCGGAGCGGTCGAGTTGACAGATAGAAACGAGGACCCGAAAGTCCACAACTTGATGCCTTAGTGATAACAAATGTATACATGTATCACCCATACATAATGCGAGCTTTTGTGGCTGTTTCGATGATGGTCAATATAGAAACGCTTTTTTAAAGTATTTTAACTGTGTAAGCAAAGGGTTAAAGGTACATATATGTACATATAACAATACAGATATTTATAAATATGTATGGGAATCTACAGCCTAAATGACCAAATATAAAAAGCAAATAATGTAAAAATGTAGCATAAAGACATTTATGATAAATCTACACCATTAAACCTAATGTTCTTAGAAGCTAGAATCACAGCTTGTAATGTTCAATTTCTTATTACACAAGACTTACATATTTATATAGTTTCAAATTTAAATTCACAATTATCAATTGTTCTGTAAAGTAAATTTAGAATTACAGTAGAATATTATAAAGAATCATTAAAAAAACATAAGTTTCATTCTGATAAAACTTTTTCCTTCAAATTGCTGCTAACACGAAACCATACACTTGTTCTTCCAAAAGTTCGCTTATTTCTTATTCACTATTAAGAGACTTGTATTTTTGTCTTTGCACAAATTGTTTGGAAAAAACTTCATAATACATAAACATGGACACAGCTGTTATATTTAACATTTTATATTTTTGCAATATCAGGTCTAGCCGGCTCTCGTCTCTAATTCCGTGTAGACTGTGTCTGTTCCTGGGCGCTGGTCTAGAGATTCATAAGCCGGGGCAATGTTCTCGTTACCTTTGTGAAGATAAAAGATGGAAGCATTGCTGTTATCTACAATTGCGTCAATTTTTATATTTTCATTTCATATAATTTGGTCATTTTTCAATTCAATTTCAAATGTTGTTACAATCAATTTGTTATATGAATCATGAACAATTTTTGGTATTATAGAGTGCAATCTTACGCGCGTGTGTGTGTGTGTGTGTTTTCTCCCATTGATTGCATTCACGCTGCTTTATAAATCACAAATGAGAAGTAAACAACAAAGTATTGATTACTACAAGAAATATGACAAACCTGGGATAGTAACACTGTCAGATGTGTCTGTTATATTCACATAAGCCACCGAGGGAGGGCTGTTGATGTTGTCCCGTTTTCCAGATTTCTTACTTCTTCTCCAACAATTTCTTTAAATGAAATATAAATAATAGTTAAACATGATGATGATGATGATGATGATATATATATAACAAATTATACAGTTTGATTAAATAAATTAAATTTTTTCGACATAAGTATTAACAATACTAGTGTAGGCATAGGGCGGATCATAGCCGGATCATAGCCGGATCTAGGTGTCCAGATGGGGGGGGGCGCTATATTAAAAAATAATGTAGGCAGTGACAATGCCGCTTTGCCGGAACCGTGAGAAGGGTGTAGTTCCGGTTGGACTGGGGATTCATGTTAAACTCCCCCGTGATTCTTTTAATTTAAAGATGTGAAATAGTGCATTTTTGTGATTTGGGAGGGGGGGGGATTTACGTATTGTCGGGGAATTTTAGAGGGGCGCCCGCCGAGTGCGCCCCCCCCCCCCCCCTTGAATCCGCCAGTGCGGATAACATTTATTAAAATTTTTCAAATAATGCATTCATCTTCTTATTTAAATATCAGATATAGTGTCAAGGATTATGTACAAATAAGTTTTAAAAATCAATTCTTGAATAGCATGTGTTCTTGTTAATGAAAACCAAAAAAAGTTCGTAAGATAATTCGTAGTTACCTTTTGTCGATACAGTATCCGACAACAAGTCCCCCGACGAAGCCGAAGACCACCCCGCCGAATACCCCGCCGGTAGTCACACCCACAATAGAGTCCTCTTCTGCATTTCCACACCTCGTATCTGCCATGTTTTTATAAAGATCTTAATCCATTTCATTTCGCTCGTAGTGTTTTATATCAAATACAGCTAGCCTCTTAAAGTTGTACAAAAAATAATGTCGGATTTAATAATTGAACTTCGTGAGAGCACGTATCCTGGAGGTCGTATGTTTGAATCACAGTCAGGGTATAAGAAGTTGGTAAAGCTATATATTCCTTTTGTTGGGCAGTTATCACATATTGTTAGTTCCTCACGGACACGAGCGCTTTAACCACTCGGCTACTGGGACCGGTTGTGAGTAGTTGACCTTTATATGGAAAAAAGAAATAAATCTTCAAACGGTTATGTTTTGATTGCAAAATCATGTAATAGGGCAGTTCATTTGCTCTTTAAATTAAACATATACTGTCAAATGTGTGTGTTGGTGTTTGGTGCAGCATAAATCATAGCATAGGTGTCAAATAACTCGCATAACGTATACAACTACGTTGCATAGTACAACCCAGACGATTGATAATCAACGTACTTGGGTTAAGATAAATCGTCTCTGTTCTGTTACCAACACATCCGCCATTGTTTGGAGCAGGCTGATCACACGACCGTGACCTTATAGCTGAGCAGGTTGTGTATTCAGACCACTGACCCCATTGCCCGCCATCTGTATACCGTCATAGTATAATGAATATCATCTCAAAGGAAAAATCTTAACGTTAAGAAATGCATATATAATAAAGTCAATTCCAAATAACACCTCAAAATATTGATATTAACAGTTTAAATTATGTCATTTAATGTACTTTTAATCATCATTATTAAAAGAAACAATGATAAATATACTCTTTAAAAAAAAAGTCTAGTTAATGTCAATATTAATGTTTCATATATACATGTACTTCTTTAACACATAAGCTAGCTAGCTACTAGCATTTGATTGATATTTATACACTTAGTCTAGGAGGACTTACATTACTTCTGTCTCAAATTCAACCCACTCACACTAAGAAAATACAGAGGTGAACATTGTCTACGGTTATAAAACTAAATTGAACTACCTGGACAATTAGACATGGTACACCCTGTTGTATCAACGTATCCCCCGCTACAAGGCTGTCCGCCAGATTGTGGCGCTGGTTGATCACATGACCTGGTCCTTGACTTTGACCCCATGCCACAAGTGACAGAACATGGTCCGTATTCTGACCACTGACCCCATTGTCCGTCAACACCATCCACTGATTGTGGACAAAGATTTAAACAGGGTTAAATCACGTATGCAGTCTGAACTTCCTATATAAATGTGTGTGTGTGTGTGTGTGTGTGTGTGTGTGTGTGTGTCGCGCCTACCAAAACAACAGTCTGGAACTTCTCTTCGTGATATTTGTGTGATAGTGAGTTTACTTGCAAATGTCAGTCGGTTACCTAAATATATATAAAGAAGTAAATCGGATTTGAAACATCCGACGATACTTAATTTTCATATATCTAAAAAAATTTATTTCAATGGTAAAAATATTCACTATCTACCGGTAGCTGTATATTAGAGTTATATGTATACTTTTTATGAATATGTGTAGTACATGTATATTAAATTATACACCATTAAAGAAGCTGTAGAAAGTCGAAGCTCAATTCATTGACTCATACCTAAATCAAGGTAAAGATGTTATTTTTTTAATATTATTCTTTATACATTTGTAAACGCGCGTTGATTTATGAGATTTGACTGCAAGTTTTGTATTTGTTTGTAAGAAAACGGATTAATTTGAAGCATTTAATTGTGAATTTTAGCTGCATCTAAAGTATTTGATTGTTTAAAATAGTTGTTTTGGAAATATAACGGATTTTCCTTACTTTCACAAAATGCTCCTGCATACCCCGGTTTACAGCCATTTATACAATGTCCCGTCTCTTTGTTACATACGTTAGTATCAGAACCGTTATTACAGCCCTTCCAGCACTGGAACTGGCATTTGTCTCCGTATGTATATTTGGAACAACTGTCACAGTGACCGTTGCTTTTGTTACAACCAGTATCAAAACAGTTAGAGGAACAGTTGTACTGACACGTGTCTCCCCATGTACCAGGAGGACAGCCAACATTGCAGTAGGAAGTATCACCAGACGACCACACGTTGTATCCACTGGCACAACTGGTACAGTGATATATATCTGAACATTCCTCACAGTTCTGTATATAATCCGAACACCGGAGACAATGGTAACCAAACTGGAAATATCCATACCTACATCCGTGTATACATGTACCACTATACTTCTCACATACAGCTGACTGGACACAGTTTGTGTCACACTGAACAACGCACCATAGTCCAAAATAACCCGCCACACATCCAGAACAGTTATTCCATGACACACACGTAACACAGGTACTTTGGCACGCTGCACATGATCCTGTATTGTCTATGTAATAACCAGGTGTACATTGTGTGCAAGTAAATGTTCCGTTTTCATAATAACAATCGTCACAGTTGTCGACTTTGTTACATGCCCATGAAGCTTTATCTGAAAACAAATAATGCCAATGCTATGCTGTTCCCTTTCGGTTATATTAATTTTTAAACATATTTGCAGTTTACTACAATTTCATATGATCAGAATAAGATACTGATGATGATTTATACCCGAGTTTTTTATTCCCTCTGTATACAATTTAATAGTATCGCTTATCTCTAGGAGGAAATATAACAAAATAAATTCATGTATTTGTATCATTTCAAATAACTATTTAAATGCTAAATAAAGAAGTGTCAATTATACTTTAAAGAGACTATTAATTAAATGTCCTTACAAATGGCGACAGCAAATACCAGGAAACTCAGATGTTTGTGAACCTCCGATCTCCACATGTTTTACCCTTTCAAAAAAAAATAGCATGTATATAATTTCACGTTGCAATATTCAGTAATAGCATGTATATAATTTCACGTTGCAATATTCAGTAGAATCATTAGATATGCACATTATAACATATAGGCCTACACAGTAAAAGCAACACAACACACATGTTAAAACCAATTTTATACAAAGCATTAAAATAAGAAAAATTATAAACGATTGTAGCTGGGTCCAAATTCATCAGTCTTGTAATATTCCATGATGTCTGTAAAAAAAGTTATATATAAACTATATTTACCTTATTTATGCATTCCTTTTTCCCCCTTTCAAAACATGAAATAACGTGTGTGCATACACTGCCAATCTCTGGTTTCAATTTTCTTTTGTTTACACAGTGGCTAATAACTAATACATACACGGAAATTTAAAAAAGAGACACTACAAAAATGTGTAAATAAAATACCTGAACATAACCGTGAATGCTAATAACGCATATCAAAAGGTTTTTTCTTCTTTTTTTTTTTTTGCAACAGTTTAAAGTTCGAGCCCTGTCGGGGGACGTTTTTTTGTTCTTACCAACTTATTAAATCAATTCAGGCTAAGGATGTGTACAAATATTTCGAGAATCTTTACAAAGAAACTAGTTCTTAATAATTGTAGGCTTCGTTTTAAGATAAATCCAAAGAGCTCAAATAATGGATTTTTTATTATTACTGAAATGTATTGATATATTATCTATCATTTCATAACCACGTGGTTTAACAATATACCAGTTAGGCACGCACATGTTTAGCTAATATGCTATGAATCGTGAAAATTCGATTGATACAGAACATTTATTTTTATTTTTCAAAGTGACGTAGGAACTTAATTTTTTGAGACTTTTGAAACTTAATATCATTAGGCTTCGTTAAAATTTTGATATTTAAATTTTACAAGATGACCATAGTGGCCTAAGAACGCTCATCAATTCAGGTCACTTGATTATACACGGATGCCTTCAGCAGCATAGAGTTTATACGAAAACTAGCTGGCCCTATTGGGTGCCTAATATTTTAAGGCATCAAGTTTAATGTGGCAATTATGGCAGAGGGTTATGAGATAACCATTTGTGCCAACTCTGGTCATTGGTTTCAAAGAAGAATTTTTACTTTTTCCATTATGAAATATATAAGGAAACTAGCCGATCCCCTAGGAGCTTCATTTTCAAAGGATCAACATTGCTTTTGGAATTATGGTAGACGGTCATAATGCGAATATAATTTTATGTGCCAATTAATTTTGAATTCTGACCATTGTTTTCATCGAATATTCTACACATAGTATATAATGAAACAAGCCGACAACCCCCCGACCCCCCCCCCCCCACACACACCCTCGGTCTCATTTTAAGAGGTCAACATTATTTTATCTATTATGATATGAGGTGACTATGTCTGCCAATTGAAATTAATTATTGGTTTCTAGAAAAATTTTATTTTGGAAGACCCTTTGCTTCATTTTAGCAATTGGTAAGGGGCTATAACGTGATCAACTGTTCCAAATAGAATTATTTTCTGACCATTGTTGCAGAAGAGAAGATTTTTCAAGTTTTTAAGTGAATTTGTGTTGGTTGCCATGGCAACGAGAGCTCTGCGTAGACTTTTATGAAAGGTCGCCCAAGGATCATTTTTCCAAGTAGTTTTAGAGGAGATGTCTTTTAAAAAGAACAACAGGTAGAAACAACACAATATTTAATAACAGCTGCCCTTCAACTCAACTCAGGGATATACTCATAGTTGTTTTTATGCATAAATCCTCATAAAAATTAAAATAACAATTGCCTTATAAATCATATCCGATTACAAAACAAGAGGCCCATGATGGCCCTAAATCACTCACCTGAGATAAATAGGTTGACCCAAGGAAAATCTGTACCAATTTATTTTTAAATCTGGCCAGTAGTTTTGAAGTAGATGATTTTTAAAGTTTTCATTTTTTTTCTTTTTGTTGCCATGGTAACCAGAGTTCTATATGGATCAAGTTTATTTTAGCAACTTTTGTGAAGGTTGACCCAAGGATCATTCCTGCCAAGTTTAATCAAATTCTGTCCAGTGGTTTCAGAGGAAATGTTGATTAAAGTTTTCCCTATATACATATAAGGTAAATAAGCCCCGCCCCTGGCGGCCATGTTTTTTACGGATCGGAAAATTTTTAGCAACTTTGGTAGAGGTTGACCCAAGGAACATCTGTACCAATTTATTTTAAAATCTGGCCAGTAGTTTTGAAGAAGATGATTTTTAAAGTTTTCATTTTTTTTTCTTTTTGTTGCCATGGCAACCAGAGTTCTACATGGATCAAGTTTATTTTAGCAACTTTTGTGAAGGTTGACCCAAGGATCATCCCTGCCAAGTTTAATCAAATTCTGTCCAGTGGTTTCAGAGAAGATGTTGTTTAAAGGTTTCTCTATATACATATAAGGCAAATAAGCCCCGCCCCTGGCGGCCATGTTTTTTTACGGATCAGAATAATTTTAGCAACTTTGGTAGAAGTTGACCCAAGGAACATCTGTACCAATTTATTTTAAAATCTGGCAAGTAGTTTTGAAGAAGATGATTTTTAAAGTTTTCATTTGTTTCTTTTTGTTGCCATGGCAACCAGAGTTCTACATGGATCAAGTTTATTTTAGCAACTTTTGTGAAGGTTGACCCAAGGATCATTCCTGCCAAGTTTAATCAAATTCTGTCCAGTGTTTTCATAGGAGATGTTGTTTAAAGGTTTCTCTATATACATATAAGGCAAATAAGCCCCGCCCCTGGCGGCCATGTTTTTTAACTGATCGGAATAATTTTAGCAACTTTGGTAGAGGTTGACCCAAGGATTATCTGTACCAATTTATTTTTAAATCTGGCCAGTAGTTTTGAAGTAGATGATTTTTAAAGTTTTCATTTTTGTTTGTTGTTGCCATGGCAACCAGAGTTCTACATGGATCAATTTTATTTTAGCAACTTTTGTGAAGGTTGACCCAAGGATCAACCCCGCCAAGTTTAATCAAATTCTGTCCAGTGGTTTCAGAGGAGATTTTGTTTAAAGGTTTCTCTATATACATATAAGGCAAATAAGCCCCGCCCCTGGCGGCCATGTTTTTTTACGGATCAGAATAATTTTAGCAACTGTGGTAGAGCTTGACCCAAGGAACATCTGTACCAAATTATTGTGAAATCTGGCCAGTAGTTTTGAAGGAGATGATTTTTAAAGTTTTCAAATTATTTTTCTTTTTGTAGCCATGGCAACCAGAGTTCTTCATGGATCAAGTTTATTTTAGCAACTTTTGTGAAGGTTGACCCAAGGAACATTCCTGCCAAGTTTCATTAAATTCTGTCCAGTGGTTTCAGAGGAGATGTCGTTTAAAGCAAATTGTTGACGACGGACGACGCACGACGACGGACGAAGGGCGATCACAAAAGCTCACCTTGAGCACTTTGTGCTCAGGTGAGCTATAAAGGTAAAAAAAAATCATGAAAAAAGATCCAAGTCATCATCATTTGATGTATTGTCCTGTATGTATTTCATGATATCATCCTCTGTGATAGTTTCAACTGGGTTATCCCCCTTCTTTGCAAGTTCATCTGAATTACCCCCCTTTGTTGTAATACTGCCTTCCCCACTAGCTTGATTTCCTAATGGCTTCTTAGCTAACTTTGGCTTTTCTTTTAACTGAAGTTTTTCCTTTATTTGGGGCTTTTGTTTTAATTGAGGTTTTTCTCTCAATTGAGGTTTCTCTTTCAACAGTGGTTTTGGTTTGTCTGCTGCCAACACACTGGTGTCTGTAGAATCAGGGGCAATATCTCTTGCTGAGAGTTTGCTTTCTTGATGTTCCTCTGGTTTACTCTCAGGTTTTGGTTTCAGGTCTAATTTCATAATTTGGTCAAGGTCATCATCAATTCTGAAAATAAAATGATTTATCAATGATTAGTGTGCTTGCATAAAAATAGTAGTACAAGTGTGTTCTCTGGAACACGTGTGTCACCTGCTGAAGTGTGACGGAAAAAGTGTGATGACCAGACAGACGGACAGATGGCCAGACGGATGGACAGACAGTCGACTGAAAAGTGATCCCTTTGTGTCACCTCTGCTTACAGTAGGTACAGGGACATAAGTGGACCATTCATGCCAAATTTCATTATCATGTCATGTTTGAAAAATGATATTTTTGAAAGATTCAATGTGTATAATGATTTTTAAAAAGTAGGCCCACCTCCTTGGAGCCTTATATTTTTGAGATGACTTAGACTTGAGCAATTCTCACAGATGGCAAAGAGGTAATTATTTGTGTTTAATGAGATTGATTTTTTTTTAATTCAAACAAAATATGCTTACAATGCATACAATGTTTCACTTTACAAAAGACCCTCAAATAATCCATCCATCCTCTCAAAATCTCATATATCCAATTTTAGAGCAGATGTCATTTGAAACAAACTTTGTCAACGGAAGTCTTGGAACTGATGAAAACATAAAACAAGAGGGTCATGATGGCCCTATATCACTCACCTGGGTACCACTGCTCTAAAGGAGCAATCTTGGTAGAGGTTTACCCATAGGAACATCTGTGCCAAAACATTTTGAAATCTGTCCAAAAGGTTTTGGAACAGATGTCTTTTAAAGTTTTCACTATATACATTTAAGGCATTCATGATATACACTTACGGCAAATTAAGCCCTGCCCCTGGCAGCCATGTTCTGTTACGGATCAAAATAATTTCAGCAATCTTGGTAGACAGTTACTCAAGGAATATCTGTACTAAAACATTTTGAAATCTGGCCAGTAGTTTTGAAGGATATGATTTTTAAAGTTTTCATATATTTTTTCTTTCCATTGCCATGGCAACCAGAGTTCTACATGGATCGAGTTTTTTTAAGCAACTTTTGTGAAAGTTCACCCAAGGATCATCACTGTCAAGTTTAATCAAATTCTGTCCCGTGGTTTCAGAGGAGATGTCGTTTAAACTTTTTACTATATACATATAAGGCGAATTAGCCCTGCCCCTGGCGGCCATGTTTTTTTACGGATCAGAATAATTTTAGCAATCTTGGTAGACGGTCACCCAAGGAACATCTGTACTAAAACATTTTGAAATCTGGCCAGTAGTTTTGAAGGAGATGATTTTTAAAGTTTTCACATTTGTTTTCTTTCTGTTGCCATGGCAACCATGGATCAAGTTTAATTTAGCAACTTTTGTGAAGGTTCACCAAAGGATCATCCTTGCCAAGTTAAATCAAATTCTGTCCAGCGATTTCATAGGAAATGTTGTTTAAAGCAAATTGTTGACGACAGACGACGCACGACAGACGACGCACGACGGACAACAACAGACGACGGAAGCAGGGTGATTCTAATAGCTCACATTGAGCATGTTGTGCTCAGGTGATCTAAAACCATAAGGTGATCAGTATACTTCATGGTCAAGTGGTGATGTACATAACTGCCTGTCCAAAGATTGAGGGTTCGAACCCCGTTGGGAGCAAGGTTTTTTCAAGGCCTTTTAAGATGCTAAGTACTGGTCCAACCCAAGAACCATCAAGAAGGATTAGTATAAGTTGTAAGGACTTATTTTCTGATCAACATAAACATGCTGAATATGTATTGAAACCATGAAAAAAAAATTTTTACATCAGAAATTTTCATTTTTGCTACAATTGTGTCATAGATTATCAAAATATTTCTCTGGCATAAATAGTTACATTCATGCAAGTTATATGGATGTTTTGAAACTTGAATATATTTATTATAATTAAGGTGCCAAATGCTAGCCAGGTAATCCCAAACAAAGATAGCTTTACTAACCTTAACAAAGCCATTATTTGTATGAACATGTACATTGTTTTTATCCACTTCCGTTGTATGATATTATTGTGACTGTTATGATGTTTCAACTACAATGTATAACATGTTGTTGTTTTTTCATTTATCAGAAAATAATGTTTGTCCCATGGATTTGAACTCACAACCCAAACCCTACAGCAAGTTCTCCTAGCAGCAACACAATGAAGACTCTTCATATTGAGCTAGCTGAATAATCCCATCAAAGATTTCTTAACTTACCACTACATAGTTATATATGGGGTTATTTTTGTTCATTATACTATGTGTAGTTGTGGAAATAACCTTTGACCCTCCACCTCCCTGAGGTCAACACTATAACCAACACAGAAGGCTTGTGACTGACACAACTAAATTTGAAACTCACCTGAAGAGGTCCTCATCTGTGTTGTCTGCAGATTCTGCTGGAACTTGGCGGGGAGACTCTGTTTTTGCCTCAATAATGAATAGGTCGTCACCTTCGTCCTCTTTTATGGCTCCGCCCAAGTCTTGGTCCTCAAACAATCGCAGGGAATCTTGGGAAAATAACAGATAGACAGGTGTACGGATAGGACTATAGAGGGTCAATGGGCCTTTCCTGTGCTTACAAATATATATTCAAATTAAATCATCAAATTATCCAAAGTTACACATGTATACCGTGTAACCAAGGGTTGACCCGGTTTACCAAATAAAACACATGGGTTTGTCTGATATACTGTTGTAAGCAGTTGAAGTCTTCATAAATAGAAAATATTCCTCTCAGGAATGGTAAAGGTAGGATTTAAACTTTCATAGCAAATACTGGAAAGGTCTATAACAAGATTACCTGTAGGAGAAAAACAAATGAAGAGAGAAAAATGAGACAGAGTGGGTGTCCTCAAGGAACCATTGGCATCTTGATTAAGAGGAATCTTGATTTACAGCGCCAGATATTGTGAGTTGAAACCAAGCTAGAGGCACCAAACTTTTATATTTTAGGAAGTCCAACACTCATTTAACAACAACTGCCTAAAACCGTTTCATTAATAAGTACAGGTGACCATAAATATGGTACCTGTGGCTACTTTCACAGGTTTAACTGCAGGTATTTTAACCCTTTCCCTCATATAGACTCATTTTGACGCACTCAATAGGTACCACATAAAGCCTGATCTGCAGAAAACCACAGTTAAACCTTACAAAATTTAATTATAAAGTCATCATTTCCAGACCACTGAGGAGCAGCGAACAGCATAAAACCTGATCAGCCTGCGAGTTACTCGCAGGCTGATCTGGTTTTATGCTGTTCGCATAGGTTTTTTCATGGTTTCCTCTATGAGGGAAAGGGTTAAGACAATAGTTTGTTTACCTGAAGTCTTCACATCTTTTTCTCCAGTGCCTTCAAACAGGTCCACATCATCTTCATCCTCCTGACCTTTCACATCATCATCAAACAAGTCACTGTGAAATAAAATAACGTCTTCATTTGAGAAAAAAAAAGAAAGAAGTATAACGAATTACAACAAGAGGCCATGATGGCCCTAAATCGCTCACCTGAATTCAACTGTTAGAGAGAAAATGCTTAAGGAAAAAAATTTACACATAATAAATTATATAGTATTTAAATTTTATTAATTGTTAGTTCTGGTGGCCATCTTGGTAGACAGACCTAAACAATTTTAGCTATTTTTGCTCAGTACCATCTAGGGATCATTCCTGTAAAGTTTCATCAAAATCTGCTCAGCCAATAAGAAGAAGATATTTTTAACTCTGGCGGCCATTTTGGTTGGCGGATTGGAATGATTAAAGCTAATTTTGATCAGTACCACCCAATTATCATTCCTATTGAGTTTCATAAAAATTTGCTTAGCGGTTTGAGAGGAGATAGTGTTTAAAGATTATTCTATTTTTAGCTCAAGCAGCCATCTTGGTTGGCAGACCGGAAAGATTTTTTCTTTTTTTGTGCAGTATCACTAAATGATCATTCCTATTGAATGTCATTGAAATCTACTTAGCGGTTTAGGAGGAGATGTCATTTTAAAGATTTTTCTATTTTTAGCTCTGGTAGATGGAGATGTCATTTTATAGATTATTATATTTTTAGCTCTGGCAGCCAATTTGGTTGGCGGACCGGAACGATTTTAGCTATTTTTTGCAGTATCACCCATTGATCATTCCTACTGAGTTTCATTAAATTGGCTTAGCAGTTTAGGAGGAGATGTCGTTTAAAACAAAAGTTGATGACGCATGACGGACGCGGGACTTCATGCTCAAGTGAGTTAAAAATGTGGAAAAGCCTGCAACCTTGAAAAATAAACATTACCTCAGAAACAAAATATCTTTCTTCCAATTTGAATCCTTAGCATACAATATTGAACCATCACATTTGTTTATATTATTATTATATAAATGTAACAAAAATAACTCATATTATAAAGTCCTTAAGAACATAATAGATCTTTTTTTTCAGATAATGGTCTTACTACAGGTGGAGAGAGTAATAAGATTTTTACCCTTTTCCTCATATGAACTTTTTCTGGCAGACTGGCAAACAGAGGAGACTCTGATCGGACAGTTCCTGAGAAGAGCGGTCTGATCAGGGTCTCCTCTGTTTGCTCATTAAATATTTAAGCTCAAATTCCACATAGTCTACATGGCAAAGAAAAATCTATTATTTTTCACATACCTTTTAAAATTCAGTCTATTAATATTCATCAAGTCATAAATTTGTACATGAATATTCATGAGGTAAATGGTTCATGTTGTATTTGTTTCTGCAGTTCTAGTGTAAGGGAGGAATAACACTTTTACTCCCTTGCCATGAAGCTAGTTTTTTGTTGTTTTTTTTTTTTTGTGGCAACGTGGTAGAGTATCTGACTTGTATATCGAAGGTCCTGAGTTCAATTCTAGCTCGATACTGTAGGATGTTGGTGCCCAGCGAAAAAAGAACTCACAAGTGTAGAGGTCACCATTAGAAAGTCACATAGAGATTCATATTCAAGGAATCTGAAGACAAATTCTTGAAAGCAGGGTTTGCATGTAGTAAGTAGATGTATAAAATGGGCCTTGCCATTAAGATAGCTTTCATGACCATGTAATGAAAGGTTGATTCCAGCTTGATATTGTAATATTTTTTACTTTACACTAGGTCTTTGCCCAAAGTGAAATGTATAGTTAAATAGAACAATCATGTTGCAATCATGCACCAAAACACATGAATTTATGAATCAACAATATCCTCAGTTGTGACTTTCACCAGAGGATCGGCAATACCCAGTATAATTCGCAGATTTAAATTGACCAATCAGTGACTTAGGGAAAAATCTCTAATGTATGTTTATTTCCCATTGAACAATGTGGTGGAATTATACACCAGCATGTAGATTAGGTGTTTGGGGAGTGTTCACTGATTCACATAGATTTACGTCTCATTTCTGAATGAAATGGTCTATTGTTACTAAGTTAGGTCTGTTTCCCAAAAGCACAGAAATTCTATAGAAGTGAAGATTTGTTATGATACTGAAACTTACACTTCAGCTTCCTCTTCCTCTTTCTTGTCCGTCTGCTCATCGTCTGCTGTCTGACCTTCAGCTGACCTTTCCGTGACCTTTAAGTCCTTCATCTTTCCAGCCTTCAGGGCACTCACGCCTGCAACCAAATGTAACCAGGCTCGTATTCTATCAACTTAAAATTACTTCTTTAAGTCTCCTCAATTTCACACACAATCCCTATGATAGAAGGGATGTAAGTTGGGGGTGGGGCTACCTCAGAATTTCACAAACAATCTATGACAAAGGAAGAAAGACAAAAATGTTCTTTGGAACACGTGTCACCTGCTGAAGCGTGGGAAAAAAGTGTGACAAACAGACAGACGACAGAAAAGTGATCCCTATGTGTGTCACTTTTGCTTACAGCAGGTGACACAAAAAACTGACTGGCCCAGAAATTCCCCATTTTCATATTCCATCTATATGATAGGTGATGGTGACAAGCCTAGCCCATACACTCCCCACTTCCACACACTATCTATGAGATAGGATAGAATAAGCTGACTAGCCAAAAATGTCCCTACTTTAACACACACAATCTATTGCCAAGGGGGGGGGGGGGGGGTGGAATGGTTGAGAAACTGACTGAGGGAGAATACACCAGTATTTTAGGAGCAATTTCTCCCTCAACTGTTTTTCTTGTTTCAAAATGATGGAGAAAGTTAGTATCATATTTTGTCAAAAACTTGTAATTATTTGATGTTTTGTTGTATTCTTAAACATGCAATTTCAAAGTGAAATATTAAAACCTCTAGTTTAAAAGTAATTTGCCCTTGACCTACCTGGCCGCTAAGCTTTAAATGAATAAACAAATGGAGATAAATAAATAAAATAATGTAAATTGTTTGATGGAGTTATCCTTCCTTCATGAACATATATATATATATATACACATATATTATAATGTAATTCAAAAACTTATAATTATTTGATGTTTTGTTATATTCTAAAACATGCAATTTCAAAGTGAAATATTAAAACCTCTTGTTTAAAAGTAATTTGCAACTACCTGGCAAATAAACAAATGGAGATAAATAAATAAAATATTGTAAATTGCATGATGGAGTTATCCTTCCTTAATAAGTCTTATCAGATAAAGCATTATTTGAAGTTTGAAGCCAAAAGCTTTAACACTTTTTAAAAAATTCTGAAGGATATCCTTTATCAAGAACGAACCAATATAAAAAAAATTTGGGGACGTGACAAGCATGACCCTTATAAATAGCACAATATGATAAATATCACATTCCTGGCGCAAACTGACCCTTGAACTTACCCAAAAATTCCAGCACCATGGATGAAGTACACATCTTTGGTGTGGAGGCCAGGTATTTCACAAAGAAGTCCAGATTGGTGCGTCTTTCTTTGGCTACAGCATCGCTCATCATTAAAACTCTCTTTGATAAAGGCGGAAAGGCTGTCCCACTGAATTTAGTGTTCAACTTTGTGAATAGGTCCTCAAAGTCTGCAAACTTCCTGTACACCTATAGAAATGAAATCAGAATATTTGTATGAGATCAGTGATAGACTGAAAAAAGTAAAGAGGAAGAAACATAAGAACAAGCAAAGAATGAATGAAAAAAACAATAGAACATGAATCCACAAATACTGGTAAATGTACCCATGAAATTACAAGTACCTTCAATACCAAGTTAAATTTGTTTGTTTGTTGGGTTTAATGACCCATTGACAGTATTTCAGTCATTTGGAAATGATGTCTACTTGAGACAGATATAGTGCTGCCATGCTGCAGTATCTGGCCGTAGACATGTGGCATGATACCACACCCAGTCACATTATCCTGACACCAGGCCAGCCAGTCCTAGAACTACCCTTATAGGCTGAGCGCCAAGCAAGGATGCTATACCAGTACCATTTTTTACGACTTTGCTATGTTACGGCTGGGGATTGAACCATTGACCTCCCGCTCCCAAGAGTGTCTTCTTACTACTCAGCCACCGGGGACGGTACCAACTAAAGTTAATGCTAAAGAAAAATAATAATTTTGCATAACGTGTGTCTATAAATTGAGACTTTAAAATATAATGAAATATTTCTGTATTAAGAAAAGAAAAGCTTATCAATGTTATAAATGTCACAGTCCCAAAACCTCACAATACATAGCAAATGCCACAGGGTGAGAAAAATGTGCAGCCTGACCAACACTCAAACATGGAGACCTTTGCCTGCAGGGTGGTTGCTCTAACAAAATGAGCTACCCGGTCACTTTCACACTTTTCTCCCCTGTGGGAGTTATCAGTACTGTGATATAGAAAATGCCAACAAGGGCAATAAACTGCATTTTTCTTCCAAAATAATAATGGCTGTTATTTAATGGATGTTTGCTAACATTCTTGGACTTGTCTATGTGAACAAGTTATAGGTAAGTACTTGATCAATGCATTATCACAAACAAATGGCATGATACTATCACTGACCATACTGCTGCACCAACTGGTCCTGAAAGTGACCTCTATTCACTTAGAGCACCAAACAATGAAGAATCAAGACACGCATATACAAGTTAAGGAATGAACTTTCAATCTCTCAATTACTGAGTGGACACTATTAACCAACCTGTCTGGATTACATTAACCCTTTGCTTCATATATACTCATTTTGACACATTGGCAAACAGCAGACCCATCAGACTGCTCCTGGAAGTAGCTATCTAATAAGGATCCCTCTGTTTGCTCATACACTGTTGTAGCTCAGATTCACTTAGTCTGCATGGCCATAAAATATAAATCGTTACATCTACCATTTAAAATTCAGATAATTATTATTCATCAAAATCATGAATTTTAACATGAATATTCAGGAGTTCATAGGGTTTTTTTTTTTTCTTAAGTACCATTAAAATCTTACTGCAAACTGAACCGTATCTGTCTCCTTGTGTTTGGCGGACTTGAAAACTGGCAAGTTTGTCACGATGACCACTTGATACTCGTAGTTAGTGCCGACCATTCCTTTTGTCGTCTTGTATGAAGTGACTGTCAGATCGACACCTGTATCCTTGTTTTTCAATTCTCTGAAGCAAAGAAAGGTCATATAATTTTGATAGCAGCAATAAATGGTAAAATGAATTCTATAGATCTTTAAAACTCTCTCTCTTCTTTCACTTCCATTCAAATAGAGCATATTTATATAGATTCTGAACAGTCTACCTGGGTCATAGCTAACGTTATGTCAGTAAACATGTGCATAGAACTTAAGTTTTGATGTTAGTTATTACCAACAGATATCATATTCTAAATGACAAGAAAATATTAGAAATTTATCAAGCAATAATCCATTAAAATGTTTGTGCATACAGGGTTTAATATATACATTTTCATTTTGGGGACACGTGTCCCCTCAAATATTTGATTTAGGGGTCATTTGAAATTTTAGGGGGACAAACTTAAGATTCTGCTGCGTCATTGTTGCAGCATTTGCGATGATCGGAATGACGTTGCTATGCAACAACTCTCCATCATTGGTTGGGACTAAGTTGTACAGAACGTATCGAAACATCAGACTAATTTATAAAGGGAGAATTTTCTGTGATAAAATTTATCCAAATATATAAAAGGGCGATATATGGTGAGAAAAAATCAAAGTAAGTCTGGTTTTCATAAATAAAAACATACTTCCATGCACGTAAACAGACAGCCTAATATTCGGGACGACAACAACGTATGGTCATCGTTTTATGCAATGCCATCAGACCGGGTTCTATTTTAAGAAATGGAAAGTCCCATATCTTGATCTGTTATTCAGAGCGAAGCAGAAAAAATAAAATGAACATGCATCTGGAACGTCACATGTTGTTTCCAGAATAAAGGAAACACATATAGTAGGTTTAAACTACAGCTATTTGATATCAATCGATTGTGTCTTATATTTAGAACCTGGTTTTGAAAATGCGTCATTGACGGCGCACTAGCATTCAACATGGGGGTCATTTAAGATTATTTTGCGTCAAAACGCACAATTTTGTGCGTCATCGAAAACCCTGTGCATAGCATCAAAAGTCGCTTACAAAGGCTCTGTGTACAATGTCTGCTTCTGAAACTGAGAGAGACTTAAGAGAGAGAGGGGAGAGGAAGATTATCTAAAGAGAGAGACAGACAGACAGAGAGAAATAGAGAGATTCAAAGAGGGACAGAGGGAGAGAGAGATAGACGGAGAGATGACATTCACAAAAGGGGGTGGCAGTAAGCAGAGAGAGAGAGAGAGGGGTGGAGAGAGAGGGACAGTCATAGAAGGAGTGAGAGGGGTGGGGGGCGAGGGCTGAAAAATCACGCAACGAAAACAAGCACCGAAACCTAATAAATCTGCATATTCTACTCTCTAAGAGGTTTATTAGTTATTCGTATGACACCGTATTATGTTTTTGTAATGTTCTAATTAAATGTTTCCAATATAAGGGGCGTGTTTTGACTTTTGGTCATCAATTTATTCTGACAATGACGCAATAGTGTGGAGGCAACTTGCAAAAGATTTACCAACCTTACTGTCACTGTAGCTCCCGCCATATTTACGCACACTTTACACGTGAAGGTTAACGAATTAACAACAATATGTCAGCGTGAAAGTGCACAGAATAATTATCGCCTACTTTCTGTTTGTGGCATCCATTTTGAACTATCACGTGATACATCACATGACATGTTCGTGATTTTCCGGAGTTCTTCGTTAATTTTCCATCTTAATGACGTAATCACTACGGCGACGCTTTTTTTAAAGTCGTTTAGTTTATTAGGACTTTCTGCCTAAAGCAGAAAGTCCTATTGGGTTTGTACTGTTTATTAGGGCTTTCTGCCTCAAGCAGAAAGACCTTTTGGGTTTGTTATGTTTTTTCTTATTATTATTATTATTATTATTCTACTTTTTTCTTCCTTTTGAGGTTCAAATTAGAACAGGTTACCAACAAGGCAGCAGCATGAAATTTTAACAGTATGCACAGTGACTTTGGCGCTTTTGATTGCAGAATATATTTTCTTCATGTGATGTCACGTGACCTCAGGGTTGAAAAAAGCTACCAAAGCTTGTGCGCGCTCTACAGCCGTCATTTCTTAACCAATTGACTTGATTTTTTTCACAGAATGTATGGATTGGGACTTTGTTGTGCAGGATTATATACATTTTGCAACATTCAAAAAGACCAGGGATCTATGGCTGAACCAAGTTTCGAACTTTGGACCTGAAAATTTATTTAAGTATTACGAAGCACTCAGATAAGCTAGAAACTTCAAATTTGGACAGAACATGTGTCTTATCAATTTCTTACAGCTCTGAAAAGACTGACGTCGTATGACGTAAAATGACGTCATGACGCGTTAACAAACTTTTAATCCAAAATGTAGGGTTTTTTAGCACTACATGCCTTAACTTTTGACCGATTTGCATACAATTTTCACTGAATGTGCAACATAGCATCTCATTTACTTCAGTCACTTCCGTTTCCGGAAAATCGTAAAGGTCAAGGTCATATGTCAGTTGTTGGTGTTTTTATTCGGCAAGGTGTATCTCAAAAACGAAAAAGATTCTACCTAGACACTGTGGATAAAATCTGTAGTGATTTGAAAGACCTTTCAGGTGATATTTAGTTTTTGAAGATCGGGGTTGAATTGGTTGAGTTATGACAGAAAGGCGAAAAGTGTACTTTTAACGAAATTGAAACGCTGTAGTTTCATGAACTTTGAGTCAAAAATCATGATTTCTTCAGGATTAACACACTGAAAAGTGAAGTGATGTATACTGCAAGGAATACTTGTTTGGTCACGTGATTATAACGTCATGCATATTTAAGCAGAAATTATTAAAAAATTCATATAAAATCGGCAAGTTGATGTTTGAAGTTGAAATTTGCACGAATGCCGTAGCCTACAATGTGCAAAAAGTTCTGAAAATTTCAAGTGATTCCGTCAACAAACATGGCAGATATTCATGTTTTTCGGAAAGGGCTTGTATATGAAAATCTAGCAATTTGAAGTAAGAGAAGAAGGCGGTTATTGGGTTGGTTACCGGACGCAGGAAAGAGTGCCCGTGTTGAAATGTGAATTGCGATGCGTATTTGAGAGAATGAGGTGCATTTTAGAATGCAATGGTGTACACCAGGACCGATAAGCATATTGCCTTTGTTATAACGGCTTTCTTCAAACTTTTATTAGGGCTTTCTGCCTCAAGCAGAAAGACCTTTTGGGTTTGTTATGTTTTTTCTTATTATTAGGGCTTTCTGCTTTTCGCAGAAAGACCTATTGGGTTTGTTCTGTCTTTTATTATTAGGACTTTCTGCCCTTTCGGCAGAAAGTCATATTGGGTTTGTTCTGTTTTTTATTATTCTTATTCTTCTTCTTCTTCTTCTTATTATTCTTTTTTTCTTCCTCTTATATTTGTGTTAATTTCGAGATGTTGCCATTGTCTCATAACAATGAAAATTTTATGGCATATATTTCAAACCATGAACTTTACGATGCAATGATTTTCATATTCATATGACGTCATATAACGTCTGATTTGACGTCAGGTGAAACAGTTTGTACGCGGTCTACAGCCATTATTTCTGGACCGATTTTCATCAAATTTTCACAGAATGTGTATGTTAGGCTCTAGTTGTGCATCCCGGTGACCGTTTTTCCAAATTCGAAAATTCCATGGTTCTATAGCGAATCCAAGATTCGAACCAAGGTCGTAAATTTTTAAATGCTTATAAAATCTGTCCTGTTTCAGATAGAAAGTTGATATTTAGTCAGTATATAGGTCTCTAGAAGTTTTAAACATGTTGTGAAAATAAATGTCATATGACGTCACGTGACGTCATTATATGATAATGTATTTCTAATATATACAAGAATATTTCTATATGTTGAAATTGTCGAAGGGCAATGAAAATTTAATGACTCATGCTTCAATCGCTGAAATTTTGATTTCTATGAATTTCATATGCCTATGACGTCATATGACGTCACATTTGAAATATGCAACAAAAGTTGGTACCCGGTCTACAGCCATTGTTTGTGAACCGATTTTCATCAAATTTTCACAGATTGTGTATATTAAGTTCTAGTTGTGCATCCCGGTGTCCGTTTTTCAAAATTCGAAAAGTCCATGGTTCTATAGCGAATCCAAGATTCGAACCAAGGTCGTAAATTTTTAAATGCTTATAAAATTTGTCCTATTTAAGGTAGAAAGTTGATATTTAGTCAGTATGTAGGTCTCTAGAAGTTTTAAATATTTTGTGAAAATAAATGTCATATGACGTCACGTGACGTCATTATATGATAATGTATTTCTAATATTTACAAGAATATTTCTATATGTTGAAATTGTCGAAGGGCAATGAAAATTTAATGACACATGCTTCAAACGCTGAAATTTTGATTTCTATGAATTTCATATGCCTATGACGTCATATGACGTCACATTTGAAATATGCAACAAAAGTTTGTACGCGGTCTACAGCCATTGTTTGTGAACCGATTTTCATCAAATTTTCACAGATTGTGTATATTAAGTTCTAGTTATGCATCCCGGTGTCCGTTTTTCAAAATTCGAAAAGTCCATGGTTCTATAGCGAATCCAAGATTCGAACCAAGGTCGTAAATTTTTAAATGCTTATAAAATTTGTCCTATTTAAGGTAGAAAGTTGATATTTAGTCAGTATGTAGGTCTCTAGAATTTTTAAATATTTTGTGAAAATAAATGTCAAATGACGTCACGTGACGTCATTATATGATAATGTATTTCTAATATTTACAAGAATATTTCTATATGTTGAAATTGTCGAAGGGCAATGAAAATTTAATGACTCATGCTTCAAATGCTGAAATTTTGAATTCTATGAATTTCATATGCCTATGACGTCATATGACGTCACATTTGAAATATGCAACAAATGTTTGTACGCGGTCTACAACCATTGTTTGTGAACCGATTTTCATCAAATTTTCACAGATTGTGTATATTAAGTTCTAGTTGTGCATGCCGGTGTCCGTTTCTCAAAATTCGAAAAGTCCATGGTTCTATAGCGAATCCAAGATTCGAACCAAGGTCGTAAATTTTTAAATGCTTATAAAATCTGTCCTATTTAAGATAGAAAGTTGATATTTAGTCAGTATGTAAGTCTCTAGAAGTATTAAATATTTTGTGAAAATAAATGTCATATGACGTCACGTGACGTCATTATATGATAATGTATTTCTAATATTTACAAGAATATTTCTATATGTTGAAATTGTCGAAGGGCAATGAAAATTTAATGACACATGCTTCAAACGCTGAAATTTTGATTTCTATGAATTTCATATGCCTATGACGTCATATGACGTCACACTTGAAATATGCCACAAAAGTTTGTACGCGGTCTACAGCCATTGTTTATGAACCGATTTTCATCAAATTTTCACAGAATGTGTATATTAGGTAATAGTTGAGCATCCGGGTGTCCGTTCTTCTAAATTCAAAAATGCAAAGGTTTTATGGCGGATCCAATATTCGAACCATTGACGTCAAATTTTAAATGCGTATAAAATCGTTTCCAGATGAGTTAGAAATCTAATATTTGGAAAGTAAATAAGTCTCCGAGAGTGCTTTACATTCTATGAAGATGAACGTCATTTGACGTCATATGACGTCATAAGGTCAAAAATTATTTCTGATATATACGCGAATATTTGATATGTTGTTAACTTCCCAGGACCATGAAATCTTATGGTATATACTTCAGAAATGCTTTAGAATGCAATGTAATTCATATTAATTTGACGTTATATCACATTAGATTTGACGTCAGGACAAAAAGGTTTTACGCGGTGTACAGCCATTATTTTTGGAACAATTTTCAGCAAATTTCAAAGAATGTATATGTAACGCTCTAGTTGTGTATCCCGGGTCCTGTTTTACAAATTCGAAAAGACGAAAAGGCAATGGTTCTATGGCGAATCCTAGTTTCGAAACAGTGACGTCAAATTTCAAAAACATATAAAATCGCTTGTGATTTAGAAAGTTGATATTTGGACTGAATATTAGTCTTTAAGACTTATTTACATTCTGTGAGGATTAACGTTATTTGACGTCATAAGGTCAAAAAAGAATGTTAATATATCTACGCGTTAATTTCTATATGTTGCAAAGTTGCAAGGAGCATGAAAAAATTACTTGATATATTTAAGATACTTAATATTTCATTTCATTGATTTTCTTATGCCTATGATGTCATGTGACATCAAACTTGACGTTATCATCACACGCGGTCTACAGCCATTATTACAGGATGGAATTCGAATTGTAAGCGTTTTAAATAAATTTGATTTGTAACATAGATTATAAAAATAGTCCAAGTTAAATAAATGGATATAAAAAAAATGATTTTCAGTTACTTTTGCCATTTCCTCCAAGTTAAACGGTTTATTTTTCAAAGTTCATTTAAGTTATGGCCATACAAAAGCAAGTTAAAGGATGCAATTTCATATCCTCTTACTGTTTTTGCTTTTAAGTATTTGACAAATGTAGCAGAAAGTCCTATCATTCGTATCAACGAATGAAATCTAGTTATTATTCTTTTTTTCCAACCTTTTCATGTTGTTATTTCATTAATTAGGTCTAGGACAAAGATATTCTATCAACAGACACCTGAAGCAATGGTATTTTGGAATATATTATTTTTATCTTCACATGACGTCACATGACGTCAGAACTAAAAATAGCTACCAAAGTTTGTACGCGCTGTACAGCCGTCATTTATGGACGGATTGTCATGGAATTTTCACAGAAGTTATATATTAAGACCTCATTGTGCAGGATTATATAGGTTTGCCAAGATTCGAAAGAACTAAGGTTGTATGGCGAATCCAAGATTCGAACCAAGGACGTCAAATTTCAAATACGTATAAAATCGTTTCTAGATGAGATAGAAAGTTGATATTTGGCGAGATTATATATCTCTGTGTTTCCTTTGCATTTTGTAAAGATGAACGTCATATGACGTCATATGACGTCATCAAGTTGTATAGAATTTCCGATTTCTTGATGTCAATTTTCCTCATGTTGCAAAGCTTCATAGACAATGCAAATTAAATGTCCTTTGTACATAATAAGGAATATTTAGATTTAATGTTTAAAATTTTCATATGACGTCACATGACGTCAGATCTATAAATAACTACCAAAGATTGTCCGCTCTGTACAGCCGTCATTTATTGATAGATTGGCATGGAATCTTCACAGAAGTTATATATGACGACCTCATTGTGCAGGATTATATAGGTTTGCCAAGATTCGAAAGAACTAAGGTTCTTTGACGAATCCAAGATTCGAACCAAGGACGTCAAATTTTAAATACGTATAAAATCGTTTCTAAATGAGATAGAAATTTGATATTTAGCGAGCTAATACGTCTCTGTGTTTCCTTTGCATTTTGTAAAGATGAACGTCATATGACGTCATCAAATTGAAGAGAATTTCCGATTCCTGAATGTCATTTTACTCATGTTGCAAAGGTTCATAGACAATGAAAATTTAATGTCCTACATGTATGTAGGTAATCATGAACATTAAGATTTAATGAGTAAAATTTTCATATGACGTCACATGACATCAAAACTTAAAAAAGTTACCAAAGTTCATCCGCGCTGCACAGCCGTCATTTATGGACGGATTGGCATGGAATTTTCATAGAAGTTATACATTACGACTTCATTGTGCAGGATTATATAGGTTTGCCAAAATTCGAAAAACACCAGGTTTGTCATGGTTTGCAGTGCAGAAAGCCCTATCTTTTGTTCAAAACAAAAGAAGTCTAGTTATTATTATTATTCTTTTTTTCTTCCTAACTAAACGCTTATTTTTCTATGTTGCAATACTCCTAGGACGATGAAATTTTTATGACTTATTAGTCACGTGAGGAAAATTTGATTTCTATGATTTTCATATGCCTATGACGTCATATGACGTCACATTTGAAATATGCTACAAAAGCTTGTACGCAGTCTACAGCCATTGTTTGTGAACCGATTTTCATCAAATTTTCACAGAATGTGTATATTAAGTTCTAGTTGTGCATGCCGGTGTCCGTTTTTCCAAATTCGAAAAGTCCATGGTTCTATAGCGAATCCAAGATTCGAACCAAGGTCGTAAATTTTTAAATGCTTATAAATTCTGTCCTATTTAAGATAGAAAGTTGATATTTTATCAGTATGTAGGTCTCTAGAAGTTTTAAACATTTTGTGAAAATAAATGTCATATGACGTCACGTGACGTCATTATATGATAATGTATTTCTAATATTAACAAGAATATTTCTATATGTTGAAATTGTCGAAGGGCAATGAAAATTTAATGACACATGCTTCAAACGCTGTAATTTTGATTTCTATGATTTTCATATCTCTATGACGTCATATGACGTCACACGTGAAATAAGCTACACAAGTTTGTACGCGGTCCAGAGCCATTATTTATGAACCGATTTTCATCAAATTTTCACAGAATGTGTATATTAAGTTCTAGTTGTGCATCCCGGTGTCCGTTTCTCAAAATTCGAAATTGCCAAGGTTCTATAGCGAAACCAAGTTTCGAACCAAGGTCGTAAATTTTCAAATGCTTATAAAATCAGTCCTTTTTGAGATAGAAAGTTGATATTTGGTCAGTATGTAGGTCTCTCGGAGTCAAAAATTTGCATCATATGACGTCACGTGACGTCATTATATGAAAATATATTACTAACATTAACAAGATTATTTCTATATGTTGAAATGGTCGAAGAGCAATAAAAATTTAATGACATATGTTTCACACGATATAATTTCTATTTCAATATTTTTTATAAGCATATGACGTCATATGACGTCACACTTTACATATTCTACAAAAGTTTGTACGCGGTCTACAGCCATTACATATAAACCGATGTTCATCAAATTTTCACAGAATGTGTATATTAAGTTCTAGTTGTGCATCCCGGTGTCCGTTTTTCAAAATTCGAAAAGTCCATGGTTCTATAGCGAATCCAAGATTCGAACCAAGGTCGTAAATTTTTAAATGCTTATAAAATTTGTCCTTTTTAAGGTAGAAAGTTGATATTTAGTCAGTATGTAGGTCTCTAGAAGTTTTAAATATTTTGTGAAAATAAATGTCATATGACGTCACGTGACGTCATTATATGATAATGTATTTCTAATATTTACAAGAATATTTCTATATGTTGAAATTGTCGAAGGGCAATGAAAATTTAATGACACATGCTTCAAACGCTGAAATTTTGATTTCTATGAATTTCATATGCCTATGACGTCATATGACGTCACATTTGAAATATGCAACAAAAGTTTGTACGCGGTCTACAGCCATTGTTTGTGAACCGATTTTCATCAAATTTTCACAGATTGTGTATATTAAGTTCTAGTTATGCATCCCGGTGTCCGTTTTTCCAAATTCGAAAAGTCCATGGTTCTATAGCGAATCCAAGATTCGAACCAAGGTCGTAAATTTTTAAATGCTTATAAAATTTGTCCTATTTAAGGTAGAAAGTTGATATTTAGTCAGTATGTAGGTCTCTAGAATTTTTAAATATTTTGTGAAAATAAATGTCAAATGACGTCACGTGACGTCATTATATGATAATGTATTTCTAATATTTACAAGAATATTTCTATATGTTGAAATTGTCGAAGGGCAATGAAAATTTAATGACACATGCTTCAAACGCTGAAATTTTGAATTCTATGAATTTCATATGCCTATGACGTCATATGACGTCACATTTGAAATATGCAACAAATGTTTGTACGCGGTCTACAACCATTGTTTGTGAACCGATTTTCATCAAATTTTCACAGATTGTGTATATTAAGTTCTAGTTGTGCATGCCGGTGTCCGTTTCTCAAAATTCGAAAAGTCCATGGTTCTATAGCGAATCCAAGATTCGAACCAAGGTCGTAAATTTTTAAATGCTTATAAAATCTGTCCTATTTAAGATAGAAAGTTGATATTTAGTCAGTATGTAAGTCTCTAGAAGTATTAAATATTTTGTGAAAATAAATGTCATATGACGTCACGTGACGTCATTATATGATAATGTATTTCTAATATTTACAAGAATATTTCTATATGTTGAAATTGTCGAAGGGCAATGAAAATTTAATGACACATGCTTCAAACGCTGAAATTTTGATTTCTATGAATTTCATATGCCTATGACGTCATATGACGTCACACTTGTAATATGCCACAAAAGTTTGTACGCGGTCTACAGCCATTGTTTATGAACCGATTTTCATCAAATTTTCACAGAATGTGTATATTAGGTAATAGTTGAGCATCCGGGTGTCCGTTCTTCTAAATTCAAAAATGCAAAGGTTTTATGGCGGATCCAATATTCGAACCATTGACGTCAAATTTTAAATGCGTATAAAATCGTTTCCAGATGAGTTAGAAATCTAATATTTGGAAAGTAAATAAGTCTCCGAGAGTGCTTTACATTCTATGAAGATGAACGTCATTTGACGTCATATGACGTCATAAGGTCAAAAATTATTTCTGATATATACGCGAATATTTGATATGTTGTTAACTTCCCAGGACCATGAAATCTTATGGTATATACTTCAGAAATGCTTTAGAATGCAATGTAATTCATATTAATTTGACGTTATATCACATTAGATTTGACGTCAGGACAAAAAGGTTTTACGCGGTGTACAGCCATTATTTTTGGAACAATTTTCAGCAAATTTCAAAGAATGTATATGTAACGCTCTAGTTGTGTATCCCGGGTCCTGTTTTACAAATTCGAAAAGACGAAAAGGCAATGGTTCTATGGCGAATCCTAGTTTCGAAACAGTGACGTCAAATTTCAAAAACATATAAAATCGCTTCGAGATGATTTAGAAAGTTGATATTTGGACTGAATATTAGTCTTTAAGACTTATTTACATTCTGTGAGGATTAACGTTATTTGACGTCATAAGGTCAAAAAAGAATGTTAATATATCTACGCGTTAATTTCTATATGTTGCAAAGTTGCAAGGAGCATGAAAAAATTACTTGATATATTTAAGATACTTAATATTTCATTTCATTGATTTTCTTATGCCTATGATGTCATGTGACATCAAACTTGACGTTATCATCACACGCGGTCTACAGCCATTATTACAGGATGGAATTCGAATTGTAAGCGTTTTAAATAAATTTGATTTGTAACATAGATTATAAAAATAGTCCAAGTTAAATAAATGGATATAAAAAAAATGATTTTCAGTTACTTTTCCTTTCCCCAATTATTTTTCAAAGTTCATTTAAGTTATGGCCATACAAAAGCAAGTTAAAGGATGCAATTTCATATCCTCTTACTGTTTTTGCTTTTAAGTATTTGACAAATGTAGCAAAAAAAAAATAGTTATTATTCTTTTTTTCCAACCTTTTCATGTTGTTATTTCATTAAGTTGCTGAAGGTCTAGGACAAAGATATTCTATCAACAGACACCTGAAGCAATGGTATTTTGGAATATATTATTTTTATCTTCACATGACGTCATATGACGTCAGAACTAAAAATAGCTACCAAAGTTTGTACGCGCTGTACAGCCGTCATTTATGGACGGATTGTCATGGAATTTTCACAGAAGTTATATATTAAGACCTCATTGTGCAGGATTATATAGGTTTGCCAAGATTCGAAAGAACTAAGGTTCTATGGCGAATCCAAGATTCGAACCAAGGACGTCAAATTTCAAATCCATATAAAATCGATTCTAGATGAGATAGAAAGTTGATATTTGGCGAGTTTATATGTCTCTGTGTTTCCTTTGCATTTTGTAAAGATGAACGCCATATGACGTCATATGACGTCATCAAGTTGTATAGAATTTCCGATTTCTTGATGTCAATTTACTCATGTTGCAAGGGTTCATAAACAATGGAAATTGAGAGTCCTTTGTAGGTGATCAATAACATTTTGATCCAATGTTTAAAATTTTCATATGACGTCACATGACGTCAGAACTAAAAATAGCTACCAAAGTTTGTACGCTCTGTACAGCCGTCATTTATGGACGGATTGGCATGGAATTTTCACAGAAGTTATATATTACGATCTCATTGTGCAGGATTATATCGGTTTGCCAAGATTCGAAAAAGCAAAGGTTCTATGGCGAATCCAAGATTCGAACCAAGGACGTCAAATTTCAAATACGTATAAAATCGTTTCTAGATGAGATAGAAAGTTGATATTTGGCGAGATTATATATCTCTGTGTTTCCTTTGCATTTTGTAAAGATGAGTGTCATATGACGTCATATGACGTCATCAAGTTGTATAGAATTTCCGATTTCTTGATGTCAATTTTCCTCATGTTGCAAAGCTTCATAGACAATGCAAATTAAATGTCCTTTGTACATAATAAGGAATATTTAGATTTAATGTTTAAAATTTTCATATGACGTCACATGACGTCAGATCTATAAATAACTACCAAAGATTGTCCGCTCTGTACAGCCGTCATTTATTGATAGATTGGCATGGAATCTTCACAGAAGTTATATATGACGACCTCATTGTGCAGGATTATATAGGTTTGCCAAGATTCGAAAGAACTAAGGTTCTTTGACGAATCCAAGATTCGAACCAAGGACGTCAAATTTTAAATACGTATAAAATCGTTTCTAAATGAGATAGAAATTTGATATTTAGCGAGCTAATACGTCTCTGTGTTTCCTTTGCATTTTGTAAAGATGAACGTCATATGACGTCATCAAATTGAAGAGAATTTCCGATTCCTGAATGTCATTTTACTCATGTTGCAAAGGTTCATAGACAATGAAAATTTAATGTCCTACATGTATGTAGGTAATCATGAACATTAAGATTTAATGAGTAAAATTTTCATATGACGTCACATGACATCAAAACTTAAAAAAGTTACCAAAGTTCATCCGCGCTGCACAGCCGTCATTTATGGACGGATTGGCATGGAATTTTCATAGAAGTTATACATTACGACTTCATTGTGCAGGATTATATAGGTTTGCCAAAATTCGAAAAACACCAGGTTTGTCATGGTTTGCAGTGCAGAAAGCCCTATCTTTTGTTCAAAACAAAAGAAGTCTAGTTATTATTATTATTCTTTTTTTCTTCCTAACTAAACGCTTATTTTTCTATGTTGCAATACTCCTAGGACGATGAAATTTTTATGACTTATTAGTCACGTGAGGAAAATTTGTTTCTATGATTTTCATATGCCTATGACGTCATATGACGTCACATTTGAAATATGCTACAAAAGCTTGTACGCAGTCTACAGCCATTGTTTGTGAACCGATTTTCATCAAATTTTCACAGAATGTGTATATTAAGTTCTAGTTGTGCATGCCGGTGTCCGTTTTTCCAAATTCGAAAAGTCCATGGTTCTATAGCGAATCCAAGATTCGAACCAAGGTCGTAAATTTTTAAATGCTTATAAATTCTGTCCTATTTAAGATAGAAAGTTGATATTTTATCAGTATATAGGTCTCTAGAAGTTTTAAACATTTTGTGAAAATAAATGTCATATGACGTCACGTGACGTCATTATATGATAATGTATTTCTAATATTAACAAGAATATTTCTATATGTTGAAATTGTCGAAGGGCAATGAAAATTTAATGACACATGCTTCAAACGCTGTAATTTTGATTTCTATGATTTTCATATCTCTATGACGTCATATGACGTCACACGTGAAATAAGCTACAAAAGTTTGTACGCGGTCCAGAGCCATTATTTATGAACCGATTTTCATCAAATTTTCACAGAATGTGTATATTAAGTTCTAGTTGTGCATCCCGGTGTCCGTTTTTCAAAATTCGAAATTGCCAAGGTTCTATAGCGAAACCAAGATTCGAACCAAGGTCGTAAATTTTCAAATGCTTATAAAATCAGTCCTTTTTGAGATAGAAAGTTGATATTTGGTCAGTATGTAGGTCTCTCGGAGTCAAAAATTTGCATCATATGACGTCACGTGACGTCATTATATGAAAATATATTACTAACATTAACAAGATTATTTCTATATGTTGAAATGGTCGAAGAGCAATAAAAATTTAATGACATATGTTTCACACGATATAATTTCTATTTCAATATTTTTTATAAGCATATGACGTCATATGACGTCACACTTTACATATTCTACAAAAGTTTGTACGCGGTCTACAGCCATTACATATAAACCGATGTTCATCAAATTTTCACAGAATGTGTATATTAAGATCTAGTTGTGCATCCCGCTTTCCGTTTTTCAAAATTCTAAAAGACCATGGTTCTATGGAGAATCCAAGATTCGAACCGAGGTCGTTAATTTTCAAATACTTATAAAATCGGTCCCATATGAGATAGAATATTGATATTTGAACATTATGTAGGATTATGGATGACTGAACGATTTTGTGAAAATGAACGTCATGTGACGTCAGATGACGTCAATACATGAAAATCTATTTCTAATATTTACAAGAAAATTTCTATATGTTAAAATGGTCCATGGGAATGGAAATTATATGACATTTTGCTTCAAATGTTGATATTTTTAATTCTACAGTTTTCATATGCCTATGACGTCATATGACGTTACACTTGCCAGATGCTACAAAAGTTTGTACGCGGTCTACAGCCATTGTTTATGAACCGACTTTCATAAAAATTTCACAGAAAGTGTATATTAGGTTATAGTTGAGCATCCCGGTGTCCGTTCTTCCAAATTCAAAAATGCAAAGGTTTTATGGCGGATCCAATATTCGAACCATTGGCGTCAAATTTTAAATACGTATAAAATCGTTTCCAGATGAGTTAGAAATCTAATATTTGGAAAGTAAATAAGTCTCCAAGAGTGCTTTACATTCTCTGAAGATGAACGTCATTTGACGTCATATGACGTCATAAGGTCAAAAATTATTTCTGATATATACGCGTAAATTTAATATGTTGTTAACTTCCCAGGACCATGAATCTTATGATATATACTTTAGAAATGCTTTAAAATGCAATGTAATTCATATTAATTTGACGTTATATCACATCAGATTTGACGTCAGGACGAAAAGGTTTTACGCGGTGTACAGCCATTATTTTTGGACCGATTTTCAGCAAATTTCAAAGAATGCATATGTAACGCTCTAGTTGTGTATCCCGGGTCCTGTTTTACAAATTCGAAAAGACGAAAAGGCAATGGTTGTATGGCGAATCCAAGTTTCGAAACATTGACGTCAAATTTCAAAAACATATAAAATCGCTTCGAGATGATTTAGAAAGTTGATATTTGGACTGAATATTAGTCTTTAAGACTTATTTATATTCTGTGAAGATTAACGTTATTTGACGTCATAATGTCAAAAAGAATGTTAATATATCTACGCGTTAATTTCTATATGTTGCAAAGTTGCAAGGAGCATGAAAAAATTACTTGATATATTTAAGATACTTAATATTTCATTTCATTGATTTTCTTATGCCTATGATGTCATGTGACATCAAACTTGACGTTATCTACACACTCTTGTACGCGGTCTACAGCCATCATTACAGGATGTAATTCGAATTGTAAGCGTTTTAAATAAATTTGATTTGTAACATAGATTATAAAAATAGTCCAAGTTAAATAAATCGATATAAAAAAATGATTTTCAGTTACTTTTGCAATTTCCTCCAAGTTAAACGGTTTATTTTTCAAAGTTCATTTAAGTTATGGCCATACAAAAGCAAGTTAAAGGATGCAATTTCATATCCTCTTACTGTTTTTGCTTTTAAGTATTTGACAAATGTAGCAGAAAGTCCTATCATTCGTATCAACGAATGAAATCTAGTTTATTTATTTATTTATTCCGGACATAACACATATAAAACAATATTACATACTAAATAAAAATATACCATACTATACTATATAATATCATGTTTAAGATAATAAGAAGAGCATATATACTTTTATCATACAAAAACATGTAAACTAAACTGTACTATGTACTATGGATAGCCCATAAGTTGAAAGCTTATTTCCAATGGGGTCCATAGCATAAAAACTATTAAGGGGACTGGGATTAAGAACAAAAAAGGGGGGGGGGGGCTAGGATTTTGAGCAAGACTTAGGTTGAAAAAGGAAAATAAAAATATGCTATATAATTATGGCATCACATCTTAAGCTATCACAGTCAAATTAATATTAAAAATAAAAGTCCTAAGACCCTTCAGTAGAACAAATAAACAGTTTCAGCCTCCATAACAAGATCTTTCAATAAATGTTCTTTTACAGAATGTTTATATTGTTTGAGATCACTTACCGTGAGACATGATTTTAGTAGGGATAGCCTTCCAGTCCTTATCTTGTCGTAGTATCCATGGATTATTTCATACAAACGATTTTAAATGGTTCGAAATGAAAAAGATCTGGCAGCACAAGTTACGTCTGCGGCCTCTGAAACATCAAAAAATTACTTTACACACACAAAAAAAACAACATTAAATTATACTGTTAGTCTACTATATCGCGCTCTATACATTTTTGTCGCCTTCCGCGCGCTATCTTATTGTCGCTCTCTGATCAATACGCATTGTTTTGCGCTTCACCCCTAGGGAGAACGACATTCTAGCGCGGACGCGACAAAACTTGAAAGGTCGCTAGCCTTATCGCATTATTTTGACATCGCCCTCGCCGTCGCTGGAATATATTATCGAATAACCTGGACGTTGCCATTCATTTTTTTTTTTGTATCCAAATAAAACATTTTTGTTTATGAAAAGTTCCGGGATAACATTTTTTATTCAATTTTGTTAATGCATGTCCTATTTACCCAGCTCTTGAAAATAAACGATCGACGGTCAAAATTCATGGTCGTGCCTCAACACCCAACCTTTTTTTGTACCTAAGCTAGTCCAGATCAATTTGTTGGCGCAAGTATTTGAAATTTTACGCCCATATCATATTCGAATTGCATTCGTATGCAAGATCAAGTGCATAATATTGTGTTATATAGGCTACCGACAGGAGCATATTTGAGAACTGATTACGTATAATAATTAACTTATTTAAAAATATATGTAATAAAAATGGGGCACCCGGGTTCGATCTGGGGACCTCGGAATCGTGACCTAGAAAACTCAAGGTCGCAGGAATAAAACTAACGATTTCTTGCTAGGGTTAATATTCATGAATAAAATCCCACCACGAAATTAAAGAAATCTAAGTAGTGTCCCACGCAAATTAATCAACGTAGGACTGAAAACAAGCGTTGAAGTGCCAAGATGATTATCATTGGAGAATTTTGGTTAGGAAATTATTGCCAAAGCCAACACTCATTATATTCTCTAGTATTTATTTACATCTTAAGTGTATAATTTACACATCTTACTACGTAATTATTTTCTGGGCGGATTTCCTTATTCCTCAGAATATTTCTCTGTGTGTGTGTGAGGGGGGGGTGGGGTATGGATGTATTTGTCCATGGCAATTAGTCAGGGCAAGCTTTTAGAATGCAATGTTCAATTGCTTCCCGACCCTATCTGTTAGTAGCACAGCAATCATAAGCAAATCCAAGAGCACTGGGCTATATACACAGTATATATATATAATTTGCAAATCTAAAAAAATTAGAGCAGGGGACACCCGGGTTCGAACCGGGGACCTCTCGATCTGCAGTCGAATGCTCTACCACTGAGCTATATCCCCCTATGAATTTAACTCTTTACAAAATCACATATATTTGCAATACTGACCGTATATAGGTAACAGCCATGATGACGTGTCGGACAGAATATATCTTAGCTTACAGGTAGAATATTCGGGCCTGACTCGGTGCACACATATTTAACACAATCTAAATTATTCAACCAGAACTACTGATCAGTGGAACAATTTCCTTTAAAGAAATAAACAAAATAAGATGAAGGCACGATATACATGTTACGATATATATGTACTTTCAGTTTCGATTGGCAGAGCAAAGGGGGGTAATTCAACAATACGACTAATAGATAGGTTCCAGCAGTTATCCTCCATTATTAAGAATATAAAGAAATAATAATAATAATAATAAAAAGTTTTTACTTTATGTCGACTGGGAAACATTTCCTTACAAATTATTTCTTCTTAAACTATATATACCCCTCTCAACAGTTCCTGTATCGAACTTGGAAGGTCATGAATGGGTCATCAAGGTTCGAACCGACAACCGTGGGATCCACAGTTATGTACATTACCACTGGATCATGGCACAAGACAGACACATGGAACATTTATCAGATAGTAAAAATGACGTGTTCATGCAAGATATATTATTGTGAATTACTTGACAGATTGATTTGTTCCTATAAACACGTTTTCTGTAATTGCAGGATAAACGTGTTGTCGATTATTTTGCATAATTTATAAATAAACATTGTTCATTATCAATTTCTCAAAACATTATTTTGTAATTATGAAAATCAGCTACATGCACATTTCTGTTAGAAACAACTTGTGATTTATAAATAATTACTTGTAAATATTATATAGCCTCGGCTGTACGGTGGCTGGTTAGGAAATAATTATCATAGCTCACCCTCATTATATTCTCTAGTATTTATTATACATTCACACATCGCACTGTTTGTTCTTTTTCTGGGTGGATTTTTCCTTTTTCTCAGACCCTTAACATCGGTCAACAGTAAAACAATATGGTTGGTCGGGCCTCGAGTAACATTTTTTTTTTTTTTTTTTTTTTTTTTATGGAATTATGTGCAATTAACATGACGCCAAATCCGGTATATCCCCGCACCGAATGTTTGTCTGAGATTGTTGAACTTGGGTAATTATTGACTTCAAGATCCACGTTCATTTGTTTGTCGGGGGTTTCTCAGCCATTTATATTATGCAAGTCCAAGAGCACTGCACTATTTATGTGCCATATATGAGAAATGAATACAAATCTAAAAGAAAAATTAGACAGGGGACACCCGGGTTCGAACCGGGGACCTCTCGATCTGCAGTCGAATGCTCTACCACTGAGCTATATCCCCCTATATAGTTAACTATTTACAAAATCACATATATTTGCTATACAGTCCGTGTATAGGTGACACTCATAGTGATGCGTCGGACAGAATATATCTGGTCTAACGTGAACAAATATTACTAGTGAGTTATACAGCATGCACATAACAAAATTTTAATTATTTTCTGCAAGACAACCAAAAGTTCTGATCGGTGGATAAGTCATCCTTACAGGAATGATAAATTAATCATCATATAGTCAACCACTGCATAGAGATCTGTATACTGTATACGTACTTTCAGTTTCGGTTTTGACTGACGCAATATAACTCAAACACAGAGCAATGCTAGGGGTGGTGTATTACTATGGATAACCTGTCGATACAACACCAACAGAGTTATCCAGTTCATAAAAATTGTATTGCCAATTACAAAATATTTGTGCAATTTACAAACAGAACTAACATTACGGTTGTTGACAAAAGGGTTAAGTCACAAGTTCTCAAACGTACATTCGACTCTCCCCTGTTTAACTGATTACTGTTTGTGAATTCCAATGAATAAGGTTAACATAATTGTCATCCAGATAAGATTCGGGTAACCAATGTAGTTAAAATCGGTAAAATAAATCATATATAAGACTAAAGGCAGGCTTTAAATTGCTTAGACGATATCTTTTTATTTTATTGATTTTTTATTTATCTATTTTTTTAATTTATATATATATTTTTTTTTTATTTATTTTTTTTTTATTTTAGAAATCGATACTTTATAGAAGTTTTACGATTGCTTTTAAGGGAATAATTACCATATTTAATCCTCATATTATTTTCTTTTGTATTTAACTATTTTTAATTTATACCACTCATGTTCACATCGTACTGTATGTGTGTGTGTGTGAGTGTTTTCGGACTTGCAAAAAAAAAACAAAAAAACCTCGACGGTCAAAACAATAATAGTCGGTCGAGCCTCGTGAATTTATTTATATATTTATTTTACCCCCCCCCCCTTTTTTTTGCCGTGATGGTGGTGGTGGTGGTGGTGGTGGTGTGTGGAGGTGGGGGGGGAACTTAACTGGTCACTTAGTATTTGTCAGGGCTAATACTTTTAATGTGAAATTATGTGCATTTGCTTCCCTCCCTTTTTTGCTTTTCGCACTACATTCTTATGATTTGCAAATTCTATGTGCTTTTTACTGACCGGACCATATTTCAGAACTGATTGAATACACTTTTTAACACATTAAAAAAATGCAATAGGGGACACCCGGGTTCGAACCGGGGACCACTCGGTCTGCGGCCGAAAGCTCTACCACTGAGCTATATCCCCCTTGTTAAATCATTGCTTACAAACTCACTTATATTTGTAATACAGGCCATAAATAGACACACACTCATGATGACGTATCTTGTCTTACAGGAAGTTTATTACTTGTTGGCCATACAATATGCCTTAACAAAATCTTTATTATTTATAAATAGACAACCAATCGGTAGATCAGGTATTCTTATAGAAACATAAATAACAGAAAGGTGAACGTACATGTGTGACCATTATTTAGAAGTCTGTATCTAGAGAATTAGAGCAGGTGTTGACTGACGCAACATTCACACCACAAAGAACAATACAATCAGACTGTAATATCTCACATCCACGAACATAAATGTTCTAGATAAGATCTTCCAAATTTTGAGATTTTCATATTTTTACATATTCATTTTACGTTTGTTGGGAAAAATTGTCCTTAAAACTTATGTTAATCAATCTCCTTGCTACCTGAGTTGGACCAGTACTTTGCGCCTTGGAGAAGACCATGAAAAATCCTTGCCCCAAGTGGGTTTCGAACACAAAAACCTTCGAATCCGCAGTCTTTTGTGTCATGTACGGTGCCATCAAGGTTCAAACCGACAACCTTGGGATCCACAGTTATGTACGTTACCACTGGATCACGGCACAGGACAGACACATGGAACAATTATCTCGCGTGCGTTCAGTATGCCAAAACGTAAGCAACCGTACGCTTACAGTCAGCTATGAAACTGTCTAAGTGTCATAAACCATGATATTCACGTATACCTATGTACAGCATAAGTTTAACGTAAACAGCATGTTATATGGTCCTAAGACAACTCCATAGCTGACTGTAAGCTACCGGTTATATACGGTTTGGCATATTGAATGCACACCAGATAGTAAATTCTAAGTTTTCGTGGCATATATATATATATATATATATATATATAATGAAAAATTGCCATTTAATTTATGTACTTTTCATATGATGCAAAAGTAGAACGCAGGGTCATTCGGAATTTCATGTGAGGAAGCCTTCCAGCTGGCTTTCAGTAGGTTGGTGGTTCTATCCGGACGCCTCCGTGCATTAGGGGTCTTCCTCTACCTGTAATTAGCTGGACTTAGCTATATGACTGAAATACTGTCGAAGCGACGGTTAACTCTAACAGTCAAGTCAAGTCTTCAGTTTTTCTTAAAAATCCAAACCCTTATTTAAGATATTGAACACATTTTTCATGTTTTAGGGAAATCATCCTGGTAAAATTTAGATTCAGTATAATTGAAAATGATCCTTGAAACTGCATGTGCATATAAAACATATAATTACACAGTTGACTCATTTTAGCGACCACCTGTATTAAGCGGTCAACCTTTAGAGTGGTCAGTTTAATATTACCAAACTAGCATTTTATTTTGTTTAACCTTCATTTAAGTGGCCACCTCTGTTAAGTACATGTAGTCTCTTTCTCTTATTCTCTTGAATTACCACGAAAGACAAGTTTGACTGTATGTTAAGACATATAATTTATTGAAATGTTTACATAATCAGATGAATTGAAACCAGTCCCTTTGGCTGAGTGGTTGGAGCTGTTCCATCCAATCCATGGTTATAAAATATTATTAACTCATTAATTAAAAATAATGTTCTTTGGTTTTGTTTAAAACTGGTAGACCCACTGTTAGGGTAATATAATGATCAATAACTGAGATCTTATTATACCACATGCCTTATGTGATATCACAGTGATGCAGAACTATATACCTGCTTAATGTTAACAAAGACCCAAGATTACCAACATAATGTCAGTGTAAATCCAAGTAAACAAATAGACAAACAATTATATCACAGATGACATTGAAATGACTCTGGATGGACAATTTTTTGCATTGTGCAAATTTTTAATCCAACTAGTAATGGCAAATTGACAGGGGGACAGAGAACTTCATAAGTAAATGCCACAACAGTCAACAGGTGTATTGAGGCTTTGGGTTCTTTCTCTCTTTCTCGGATTGAGACCACAGCCCTGAGAAGGGGGAGATTAGTCTGAGATTGTTCATCATCTATTTTAATAAGATCAAATTTGTTTAATTATGTGTTTCACTATCAAAGCAAGAAAAAACTGAAGGCTTGGCAGCTTCTTATCTTTTATTTTTCATTCTGAAATGATTGCTTAATCATAATAATTTCTCCATTATTTTCTTTACTGTATGTGTTTTTATATCAACAGTTGGAGATATGGCTTTGAGGAAGAAAGAGGGACACTATTTTCTTAGGCATCTATGGGTGCATTCCTTTGTTTTATGAAACATATGTCATATTGATTATACTAATATGGCCCATAGAAGTCCTAGAATTCAGTTATTGAGAGGCCCTGGTCATGGTACAGGTACCAAAACTCACAACAGTGGAGGGAAGGTGTAGCTGTAGCTCAGTTGGTACTGAGCATTTACCCTTTAAGTAAAAGGTCTGAGGTCTTGTTGTTGAGACACAAACTCAAACACGCTCAGTTGGTACTGAGCATTTGCCCTTTATGTAAAAGGTCTGAGGTCTTGTTGTTGAGACACAAACTCAAACACGCTCAGTTGGTACTGAGCATTTGCCCTTTAAGTAAAAGGTCTGAGGTCTTGTTGTTGAGACACAAACTCAAACACGCTCAGTTGGTACTGAGCATTTGCCCTTTAAGTAAAAGGTCTGAGGTCTTGTTGTTGAGACACAAACTCAAACACGTCAGTTGGTACTGAGCATTTCCCTTTAAAAAAGGTCTTGTTGTTGAGACACAGACTCAAACACATGTAGCCAACTTATTGTTCCAAATCAGGCTGCACATTTTTCTGACCCTGTAATATGCGAAATATTTTTAAAAACCCTTCAAGTCCTAACTTTGATTAGAACTTTTTTAGCGAAATGACCTAAGACATTACAAATCTTAATTCTGTGAACTCATTACAAATTTTTACAGTAACAGTTTTCATATTTTAAGTACATTGTGCATATACTTTAAGAACTGAAACAAAATAATAGAAATAATACTCCATAAATATTCCAAACCATTTCAGTTTTTAATTATTCTATGTTTCAATGTTGATGATAATTCCTCTGCCTCTGTAATTTATACTCAAATATTTCACTTCATTGGATTGTTGAAGCTGTTATTTGCAATGAAATTACAGTAGAATTTCGATGAGTCGAACTTCTAGGGACCGTGTCAAAAAGATCGACTCATCGGGAAGTCGACTCATATGTAGTGCATGTAGCAGTGTATGAAAGAATGTTTGTTAAACTGTAAAAATCGATTATTAAGTTATAAAGAAGAAAATAACACAATAAACAATGTTTAAATTCAGTTTTATTAAGTTTTATATGTCAAAATATCAATCATATCAAAAACAAAACAATACTTCCTGTACTTCCAAATTATAATCATTTTATAAATTCCGTACAATGTGTTATGAACTGATTATGGAAGAGAAGGATTGTTTTCTTTCAATATGACATCATGAGCACAGATCATGAAAGAGAGAGAGAGAATTACTCATAAGAATTTACTCATAATAATTAAAAGAGAGAGACTTTTCATTATAAGAGAGAGAATATACTTATGGGAGACAGGGAGAGAGTGAGTGAGAAAGAAAATAATCATCAAGAGAGAGAGATATATAAACTATAAAGAGAGGGTGAGGGTTTACTCATGACAGAGAGAGAGAGAGAGGGAGAGAATTTACTCACAGTAAGAGAGAGAGAGGGGGGGGGGAGAGGAGGAGAATTTACTCACGAAAGGGAGAGCGAAAGAGAGACTGAAAAATTATTCAATAAAAGAGAGAGGATTTCCATGAATTCAAAGAAATAAACCAACCTATTTTAACCCTCATTGAAGCAGAAATGCCAAATGAACTGCATTGGTACCTGATCTCACTGGTATCTGATCTCACTGAGGAGTAGCAAATAAAACCTGAACAACCTCCTGTGAGAGACTTCATTTCCATAGATGATTCCTTAGACCACTAGTGGTAAGATCAGGAGTTTGAATCTGTAATTTTGCAAACTTCTATTCTCAGGAATAAGCGATTTATTTTAAAAACATATGACATATATAGATTTAAATTATAAATTAAATCATTTTCTAAGTATTGAAAATACATTATCATAAATATAAATAATCAATGATTAGGAAAAAAAGTGGCATCTGTAGAATTCATAAATTAACAAGTAACTGGTGTTGCACGCAACACATGAGTCCCCGGTGAGGTGCACATTTTTTCCGTTACCATAGCAACCATAATTTTGGTCCTTGGAAAAAGAAAGTGACGTGTAGAATTTTCATACTGTCATCCATTCATGTAACCAGTTTTATAATATTATCTTTTAAAACGGTTTTTAAGTTATCGCGGGACAGACGGGCGGACAGAAGGACAGACAGACGGAGGGCAAACCTATAGCCCCCTCCGGTGTAAATTCCGGTACTTAAGGGATTAAAAATAATGGTACTTCACAAAGTGTCAACACGTCAATCTATTTATAGATTTCTCTTCAAGATGATTGCCAATCGTATCAACTCGGCAATCCCCGGCATAACCCGTTATTTTTGAAGAAATGGGGGAGGTGTTCCGAATGGATGATTGCAGACCTAAATCATGATCGATGGGACGCTTGCATATAAGCAAGATTTTGACCAGGGTCAATAAAACGATTGCTCGTGGTGCATGACTGACGCGAACTGCAATATTACGTAATTAAAGCATAAGTCATTCCCGCGACAGAAGGATAGTACAATATCTTCCCGTTTTATAGGCGACTATAAATGGTCACAACTGCAACAAATGGAACAACTACAGAGGGGCATTTCTAATGTAATTTCCTTATATATATATATATATATATATATATATATATATATATATATATATATATATATATCCTTATATCGTTTTTGAGATATTTTATATTAATTAAACTTCAAAAAAAAAAAAAAAAAAACATATCAAACTTTACCATGTGCATTACTTATCTTGAATTACTCTATCTGTAAAAAAAAAAAAAAAAAAATGATAAATTTTTGACGTCAAATGACGTCATATGAAAATGGAAATCAATGCAATCAAACTACGGAGTTTGCTTCCTGTCACAATTTCATGATGCTGGCTCTTTTGGAACCCTCTTTCAAATGAACCTCAATGATTCTCAAAATGGGTGTACCACAAGGCAGTAAACTACCACTAGTCCTCCTTACATGGAAAAATGTCTCTTTTCCTTCAAACAGTTTTTTTCTAGACATTCTTTGCTGAATTTAACGTGAGCATAGGTTATTTAAACAAATCACAACATCACATTGTACAATGTAACAGAAAAAGTTGGAACAATGTGTGGGACCAAATGAAGTGGCACTGGGAAAAATGAGTTTCTTAGCAATTCTTGTTTCTCGTGTTGTTGTTTTTTTGTGTTTTTGTGTGTGTGTGTTTTTTTTGTTTTTTTGTTTTTTTTGTTGTTGTTGTTTTGTTGTTGTTTTCTGATATGATGTCCTATTTTAAAACACATGTGATCAAGAACATTCCTATTGAGTTTCACCATAATCTGCTCAGCGGTTTAGGAGATGATGTTTAAAGATTTTCTGTTTTTAGCTCCGGAGTCGGTTGGGGAATTTTGGCTATTTTTGTGCAGTATAACCCAATATCATTCTATAAAGTTTCATCAAAATTGATCTGCAGTTTAGGAGATGTCGTTTAAAGATTTTTCTATCTTCAGCTCTGGCGTCCATCTTGTTGGTGGACCAGAATGATTTTAACTATTTTTGTGCAGTTTTACCCAATGATCATTCCTATTGAGTTTTCTCAAAATCTGCCAGGTGCTTTAGGGGGAGATTTCATGTAAATATTTTTCTATTTTAAGCTCTGGCAGCCATCTTGGTTGACGAACCGGAATGATTTTAGCTACTTTGATCAGTACTACCTAAGGCCTGTTTTAGTGAATTTTTATGAAAATCTGCTTAGCGATTTAGGAGATGTCGTTTAAAGCAACAGTTGACAAATGGCGGACAGCTGAGAAAGGCTGATAACAATATCTGGTGCTCAGGTGAGCTTAAAAAAGAATGCTGATAAATTTGGTCAAAATGGAAGTAAGAGTTATGGCCCTTGATGGAGATATAGCCCTTGTTATAGTGAGCAAGTACAATTATGTGAAATTTGATCACAGAAGCTTTAATAGTTTAGAAGTTATGGCCATGGTTAATGTTTTTTCACTATACACATTTAACCAAGAGGGCCAAGATGGCCCTGTGTCGCTCACCTGAGTAAGATTGCTGTGTTAGGCATGATTACAAAAAAATGTGGCATCATTTGTTTTTTCTAATATTTGACTAAAAAACCTAGATTTTGATCCTATCTAAATTTACACTTAACTGGGATTTCATGCAGTCACCATTCTTATCAAGTTTGATGAAGACTGGCACAAAAATGTAGGCCTCTAGAGTGTTCTCAAGGTTTTCCTAAAATTTGAACTGGTGACCTACTTTTTGACCCCAAGTGGCCCAGTTTTGAACCCCTCCCAGATTTCATGTAGACATATATCATAACCAATTTTCATGGAGATTGGGCCAAAACTGTAGCCTCTAGAGTGTTCACAAGCAATTATTGATGATGGACGAGGGACAAAAGGCAGTCACAAAAGCTCATCCTTGATGGAATAATGTAGCCGGCTTGTTATAGTGAACAAGTATGCGAAGTTTGATGACAGAAGCTTTAATAAATTTAAGAAGTTATGACCATTGTTATGTGTTTCACTCTACATTTTTAAAAGGGAGTTATGACAAACACTTCAGTAAAGTTCCATGAAAATCCAAACATAGATATGGAAGCTACAGAGAGGACATGACATTGTAGCCTATACATTCCAGATAATTTCAAACAACTCCTGTGACCTTGACCTTTCAGAGGTGCATACAGTTAATACACTTGACACATCATTGTGTTGTAACAAACACATTTGTAAAGTTTTATGAAAATCCAAACATAGATAAGGAAGTTATAGAGTGGACATGATAATGAAGCCTATGAATACCAATGACAATTTCCAACAATTCTTTTGACCATGACCGTTTAAGCGTATATATGGTTGATGCTTGTGATACACCTTTTGTTATGACACACACATCTATAAATCAAATTCTGTCCAGCGGTTTCAGCGGGGATGTCATTTAAAACAAATTGTTGACGACGCACGACTGACATCAGACGAAGACGGATGCCAGACAGACCGTGATCCTAAAAGCTCACCCAAGTCCTTCGTGCTCAGGTGAGCTAAAAATCCATCCACGAATAATGCAGTTTAAGCTTAATCACAATAGAATTTAAACCTTTGACACCAGATTTTGACCTTGGGTATCATGCCAAAAATAAGTGGCATGATAACATCCAGTAATCACGGGCAAGGGAGCCCACTATATTTAAAATGAAGTAGTATATAGAGAATTTGTAGGTCATTCTTTGAAATTTAAAAAAAAAAAAAAAAAAAAAAAAAAACATTATTTTGCGCAAACTAGAACTCCGCGAGTCGGTGGTGTCGCCTGACGATGACTTATCTGTTGACAGTAAAGATGCCAGTTTGTCACTTTCTTTTAAGCATGGGGTATTAATGCGCAATGATGTTGCCATCAAACAGAGAAAGGCTTATAAAGGCTTATAAAGATCAAATAAAAGACTATGTAAGGACTATTATAACTTAAACACATTAGCAAGAATAATGAGAAATGACTACTTTTTTGTTGTTTAACCCTTTTAACATACATATCAAGTCTCAAGTCATTCAAACTTATGGTGAAAAAGTTATGCTCCAGACAAGAAATGCTCAAAGAAAATCTATCAAAGGGGAATAACTCAAAAAGCGCACAAGGTCGAGTTATGGTTCTTGTGCACTGCACTACGGGTCAATGCAAGAAACATACATATCAAATCTCAAGTCAATTAAACTTATGGTGAAAACGTTATGCTCCGGATAAGAAATTCTCAAAGAAAATCTATCAAAAGGAAATAACTCATAAATCGAGACCACATGCTTATAGGTTGGGTGAGTCATCCAGATCAGGTGCACATTCAATAACTAAAAATCTGACACAACTTCAGGTAATAAAAGATAAGTTGTGCAGATCATAGCATCAAAAAACAAATGGTATTCTGTAACCTAAAGGGACTGTATAGCAAGTTTTTCATCTCTTGGAGAGGATGTCTACTTGAGACAGATATAGAGTTATCTAGAACTACTGGAGTATCATGCCATAGACATATGGTATGATACCATACCCAGTCACATCTTGACTCTGGGCCAACAAGTCCTGAAACTACCCTTATATATGCTGAGCGCCAAGCAAGGGAGCTATAACAGTACCATTTTACAACTTTGGTAAGTCACGGCAAGGGATCAAACCTATGCCTTCCATTTCTTGAGGCCTAAGCCTTAATCACTAGGCCACCAGCCACAGTAGATATTGGTCTGGCTACACATATTTCTGACTTTGTGCCAAAAGTGAGACCATTATAGTATAGCTCTCCAGTATATTTATGTGTTATGCCAAATGTGAGACCATTTTAGTATAGCTCTCCAGTATATTTATGTGCGATGCCAAAAGTGAGACCTTTTTAATATAGCTCTCCAGTATATTTATGTGTTATGCCAAAGGTGAGACCATTATAGTATAGCTCTCCAGTATATTTATGTGTGATGCCAAATGTGAGACCATTATAGTATAGCTCTCCAGTATATTTATGTGCGATGCCAAAAGTGAAACCATTATAGTATAGCTCTCCAGTATATTTATGTGTTATGCCAAAAGTGAGACCATTATAATATAGCTCTCCAGTATATTTATGTGTTATGCCAAAAGTGAGACCATTATAGTATAGCTCTCCAGTATATTTATGTGTTTACCAAAAGTGAGACCATTATAATATAGCTCTCCAGTATATTTATGTGTTATGCCAAAAGTGAGACCATTATAGTATAGCTCTCCAGTATATTTATGTGTTTACCAAAAGTGAGACCATTATAATATAGTTTTGCAATATATTTATGTGTTTACCAAAAGTGAGACCATTATAATATAGCTCTCCAGTATATTTATGTGTTTGCCAAAAGTGAGACCATTATAATATAGTTTTGCAGTATAATATAGCTCTCAGTATATTTATGTGTTTACCAAAAGTGAGACCATTATAGTATAGCTCTCCAGTATATTTATGTGTTATGCCAAAAGTGAGACCATTATAGTATAGCTCTCCAGTATTTTCATGTCCCGTGGGTTTTTTTTTGTTGTTGTTGTTGTTGTTGTTATTTTGGGGGAGGGGTAAGAACATAATACATTATAATTTGTTCTCTGTCATTTGACTATCGGGACAAATTTCTGTTCGTAACAGCCTATTTATAAACAGCAACTCATCCTAGTGAGAGATTTGTGTTATCCTGATAATTACTAGTCTGGTGAAGGTTCAAACAGGACTTTCTTTTCTTTCTTTTAGTTGAGGTCAACATTCCGTGGCTCCCGTATAAATAAATCCTTTATTTTTTTCCAATTTTATTAGCGAATTTCCCAAAATAAGGATTTAATTTCCAGAATTCCTTACTTCATTATACAGCAAAAGGTTATGCATGTGTTCCTCATCTGTTGAAGCAATAAACATTATTGTTATTTTTGTAATAATACCCTTGTAAGTAGAAACTGAAAATATTCAAACCGAAATTTGAAATGCTTACCGAAATTTGAAATGCTTCTAATAATAGTATTCTGCTTTGATTTGACTATGCATGTCCTGATCACTGAATTCTTTGTGCACAGTAAAATCAAATAATGAAAGGAACGGGAAAATACTACATTGGCTAACTCTTATTAGTGCGGTATTAATAATGATTTTATACTTAATTTACAAACATTTAGAAGCCATCAATACTGAGCTGACCAAAGGCCAGGGAATCAAGGCCTGCTTCCTTTGAGTTGCAGCTATATTTGTCCTGACATTGAGCACTGCAGTTGTTGAGAGATTATTAAATTTCGACTTATGAAT
>CM037781.1:24460030-24510030 GCA_021229015.1 Solen grandis | reverse complement strand
AAACAAACAGAACAGTGTAAAGGTCACGTAGGAATACCATCCTATCAATGAGTTTCATTAACGTGGAGGTTAAATTTCTTAACACGCTCTTCAAAAGGGTTTATAACACATTAAAGAAGAAAATAAAGAAAAACAATGATTCAGTCAGTCCGTCTACTCGCTATCACTAATCGGAATCTGACGGATCCGCTTACATTGTTTGTTTGCGTTTGAATATCTTTCACTTATTTGAACCCATGGCGGGTTGTTTAACTAAATCAAATCACTCAATGTGTTCCTTTTTTTTTTTTTTTTTTTTCATTCAGCATTAGAAACTTTCACATCTCTAAAGAGTGTTTCACTTTTTATCTGTTGTTTTATATTTCATTTTTTGCTTCTGTTGTGTTTTTGTTATTGCATTTTCAGTAATTTCATGAACATTTATTCTTCATTTCATCATGAAAAATAATCCTCTAGATCAAATAATCATAAAGAAGACATGGATATTAATTCCGTCTATTTTCTTCATTGCTTTTTCAGTAAAACAAACGACACTGATTTACCTTGATTTGATGAATTTTGTAAAAACAAAAGGAGGTAATTAGGCAAGAACTAATTAGCATGTCAAGGGAAGTAATTTGGGGCACAAATATAGGTTGATAAGTAGTAATAAATCTTTTTTTTTTTACCCTAAGAATTTAAAAAGTAGCGTGGAGACCCCCATTTTTTATTCCATAAATTTATTTCTAGTGTGGTTCTCTTTAATCTTGCCAAGTTTTAAAAACTATGTTCGCTAGTTTTGTTTTTCCTTCTTTGTCTATACAGTAAAAACTGCTGTTGTGAAATACGCCCTTAATATGAGTATTACATTACTTTGTGGTTACTTAAAATTTCAAGTTATTGAAAGTTCTAAATATATAATGGTACTGTCATTAATGTTTCTACTTATAAAATTAAAAAAAATTATGTAACGCATTGATATAGATAAATACACAATAATATATTATACAAATAATAATGGTAAGCTCTACACGTATAAGAAAATATGTTTTTTTAATGTGATGAGGAAAGTCTCTGCTGTTGTTAACAAAACAACATAACATGCAGAGTAAAATTATTTTGCATGTAAATGAAACAGTGACTTTCTCAAATATATAGCAGATCTTAGAATAAATGAAAAAATTGGTGTATTTCATTGCCCAGTATATGATTGCAAAATTAATTTGTGGTTTTCTAAGATAGAAGCAACTATTTCTGGTACTAAGAATGTTGGATTACATACATTGTTACCAAATTCCAATGTTCATATTTTTCTAGAACAACATATTCATTCAATAAATACTAATCTCATTATACTCCCCAAGCAGCATGTCCACTACACTACTGATAAACAAACATATATGCCTATTAATGAAGCTTATCTTATTTTATGGGTATTTAAAATTTGTAATCTTTCAAAATTTACACAGAGTGCTTAACATTTATCTAAATCATAGTACTGTATTTACTAAATGTTGCAAGTATATTTCCTTTACATCTGGCTCAGTATTTATAACTATATAAAATTAAGGATTGGACAACCAGGATAATATGACTGGGGTTTGGCAATCTAACATTGATTTATTACGTTATATGGCAGTGAAACATACCTCGATCTGTTGCATGTAGACTAAGGAATGTAATAGGGTACGTTTGACTAGTGGGACGCTTGGCAGTGTTGCAGTTAGAGAAATTTCCCTTGTTTGTTTTTCTTTTTTAAACGTGTCGGTAAGTTCTTCCCTTTCTATCCTTTAAGCTTTCAATGAAACAAGTATATTAAGAATGGTTATGTTTGCTTTATAGAGGTTTTTCATGTAGCGATTATCTATTTAGTTGGTTTCATATATTTACGCGATCCCTTATGTTACTTTCTTGCGTTTCGCAAAATGGTATCAATTCACGAGCATTATTTCACGAGCGTTGTCAATTACAAAAAAGTATTGTGTTGACAATAACGGTTTGTTTTTTGTTTTTGTTTTTTTTGGTTGATAGCATAGTTTCTTGAACTGGCCTATTGATTAGACGTGTTTTAAAGCTCTTGACCCACAGTTGGTTATTTTTTATCTCCTTTATTGTCTTTACTAAAGTTTGATAAGTGGTCTCAGTAATAAATATATAGATATTGATTTTATTCATTTTTTTAAAATAATTATTGAACTATAAAACTATTTTAACATGAAAGGATTGTTGGTGACACACACACACACACACACACACACACTTTAAGAAATGTTTGTATTTTTTGTATATACTTTATTGCAATATTATTGAATTTTATTTATAATGTTTCATCATCATCATCATAATAATAATAAAATAATAGAATATAAATGGGAAACAATGTAAATATTTATAGTTTATGGGTTATAATACATTAAGGGCAAGAATATCTCATTTCGTCAGGGTAATTCGGATTTTAATGTGAGGAAGCCTTCCAGCTGGCTTGCGGTAGGTCGGTGGTTCTATCAGAATGCCTCCGCGCATTCGGGGTCTTCCACCACCTGTAAATAGCTGGACGTCGCTATATGACTGAAATACTGTCGAAGCGACGGTAAACTCAAATAGTCAAGTCTAATTACGTCAAGAATATCCAATGAACTTCACGTATAGGCCAGTAATTACTAGAGGTATTAGCATAAGTTGCTGTATTTCGATCGACGTAAAAGAAGAAATGTTTTTTGTTGATGTAAAACAAATTCAAAACAGTGGCAAAAATGACATTTTTTTCTTTTATTAGTTATTTAAATAATTATAACGGTTAGTGTGGCAGTGGGGTCAACACACAACAGCTGTCTTTATTAATATATTACAAAATGTATTAGTTAAGTTGATACTACATTGAAAGGGACTATTTGGAAAAGTCACATGTACTTACATTAGTTTCAAACGACCCTTTTAAGAGAAGTGTAAAATTGAAAATGTACTCAATCTTGATAAAAGACATTTTATATTATTTATATTTCAAACGAAAAAAAATCGGTTAGTTACCGTTAAGAATGTACATTTATATTTAATGTGAATTCTTAATACTTTATTATGCGCTTATTTGCTACTTTCACTTAATTTTAACGTTGCTATTTTATTTGTTTGCGTGTTTGAGCATATAGGGCCATATTTTTTAAAAAGTTAAAGCTACTGAAACTTCCCCAGGTAGGAAAATGGTTTCTTTTAGTAAACATCGATGCATTAACTTTTCGTCATTTCGTTTGAAGTTCAGCAATCCAGTGATGTTGATGATTCTTTATTCATACAAACAAACACCATCATCACTAGTTGATAAGCATGCTCTTCTACGTACGTATAGACGTCTTAAGACCTGCTTCTTCTTAGTCTACAGGCAAACTATATGATAAAACGTAAGCTTGAACCCATATGGCGTAAACGTAGACTCACAATTGACCATAAGATAAAAGATGCCAATTCTTAAATCTAAGGGCTTACTCACTCTGGATTGATTTAGTGTTGCTTAGACAAGTAAAATCATACGGGCGTGAAGACAAGAGCTTATTCAAGATGACCAAACATTTGTTGGCCGGTTCAGATAAAAAATTGCAAGTAGGTTATCCATCCATTCAAGAAACTCGATATATAAGCTGATCGTTAAGGCAGAGTTCAGCATTTGTACTGGTGTCACTTTTTTATATGTTGTAAATTGTGATCGTTCTCTCGACCTTCCGAAGCAAAGCCTAAAGCAACTTGCCCATTTAGACAAATTATAAACTAAAGGAAACAATCAAACCTCAAACGAAAAAGGTAAATTATTAAAATTTTACTAACAGAAATAAATCAGATGAAAAAAGTTAAAATAACATGTTTGGTAGACTGCAACCCATTTTCACTTCAATGAGATCACAAAACTAATTTAATCTCGTGTGATTATCTCCTGTGATTTTAAATAAATACAATTTTTAACACACTATTTTGTAGACTGGAAATAGATATAACTTTTTTATTATTATGTGTCCATAATCTGGTCTTGTTTTCTCGACTCCTAGCAAAATATAATAAAAGAAAAAAAAACGTATCCAATTTTACAGCAATATAAATAAAGCGAAGGTTTTTAAATACACTATTACCTCTTGTAATCATTTTGCACTGATCTGTGTATGTTCATTTATATCGCTGATATTGCAGTAGAATAGCTTCAAAGCAAACAAAACCGTATACAATATGATGTTCTTAATCAATGGAACGTAATCCACTTAAAAATGCGTGAACTTTTATCTTAACCTTTCAGTTCTTTTATTATTCTTCGTTTCAGCGAAATTATGAAGTTTAAGCCCTTTTGATTTTTATTATGATTGTTTTATAATCAATGGCCAAACATCCAACCTCTTGCTGCATAATCCACCCCGAGAATTAGGTTGATGAGACCTTCTTGGCTTTTTAGGGGCAAGGCCCATGTAATATGAATATTAGCAACTGGGTGGTTAATTTATCAGCTACTGAACGAGATTACTTAACAAGGAAAGATAGATATTGATTATTATATTCAAACCCGATCTATGTAATTTTATCTGTTCATTTCAGTTGAACTGCATAACCTGAATAACTAATATTTGGTCTTCTCTTAAAATTTAAAAATTTTTTTTTTTTTTATTAAATTTCAATAAAATTCTTATTCTTTGCCTTTTTGGCTCTCTTCTTTTTCTTTTACCCATATAATTATTTTCAAGTAATTTTCAAAATGAGCTCAGAGTGGTGTTTTGCCAATTTTACTTTATATTAAAAGTGCGGTCATTTTTGCTCCAAAAGTTATGCTATCAACATATATTCACAGCACTGATAAAATTCATACATCAATATTCATCACGTAAGTGCGTGAGCACGCGCTTCGACAAGAGTGAAATTTCAAATTTAAACGCAACTATTTTTTTTTCTATTTAAAGAGAGAGAATCGATTCCTTTCAAATACTCAATTTATCATAGGAACAGAGAATTAAATCAGATGTATATAATTTAGTGCTAAGGTTATTTAAAGTCCAATCAAATTGATTTTCTATATCGAATATAGAAAAAAGGTAATACTAAGTTATTCAGTCATATTTTACCTCAAAATTTCAAATAATACAGATTAAGCATTAAAGCGCCAATATCGTCGAAATATTCACGGACATTTACTATTGGTATATTTGCGGCAGTACAAACACTAAATACTAAACGCTAGGGCAATATTTTCACATTTTTGTCATATGAGCAAAATTGACCAAAGTTTTGGCAAAGATTATCTTTTTCCATTAATTGAATGATTTCCTTCTTGAAAAAATTCCTTTCCAGTCTTTAATCAATCGTAAGGACTTAATATATTGACTACACTCGGATTTAAACAGTAATTAATTCACTTATATCTGCCGTATGCAACCGGTAGCTTACAGCCAGGTCAAACTCCACACAATGATCTCCCTTTGCACGCTCACATCTTCAACTGTAAGGGGAAGTAACTACTACGTGGAGTTTGCCGCCAGGTATGAAGTTGTTTTAGGACCATATTCCGTGCTCTTCACGTGCACCTTATGCTGTAGATTATCATCGTGGTTCTTGACACTAAGACGGAATAAAAAGACATTATTTAGCATTGTTTTCTATTATTACAAGTGGCAGCTACTTTCAGTTTTACAAATCACATGTTATCTCGCGGTCACATGATCGTACACGTACTTTACATAACGAGAGATTTGCTCTTAACTTATATCGAAGTTAAGATCCCTGTCAGCTTATTATGTCTATGATCAGATGAATAGGACCATTTTACTTATAATGATATCAGAAATGCTATTTTTTATTTAAACGTCCCGATGTTGACACAGTTTGAAACACAAAGAATGATATTGATAATTTTGTCATTGTATTTTCAAATGAAAATACAATTACTCCGGGTGTGCGAGGTCCTGGATAAGACGGACAATTATATTATTCTGGGGCGGCAGGCCCGGATTCACCGCGCGGGGGGTGGATGCCTGAGCTATAGTTAGCAATATGAACAGTCCGTTAATCCGAATCAGTCAAAATGTACATTGAAGTTTATTTAAAGACCAAAAGCATAAAAATGAAGAAAGAAGATAAGGAAATGCTAAAATTACGACCCCCGAGTTATAAACAACTTATTTAGCTTTCGACTATGATTCCAATATATGTATATTTTAAATTATATATCTAATTTAGAAAAAAAGCCTCCATTGTTGGACAGTGTTGTGTTTCCGTGCCTGTCTTTACAAAATATATATTATAAATATTTATATGTCTCTCGTGTAACGACTTTCCTTGAAATTGTCTATGATAATAATTATGACAGATGTCATTATGTCTTCTGATATCTAAAAGTCAGTAATACGTTTTAGGTTTTTGCGGCGGGCGTCTCCCACCTGCATTTGTATATATGCGGTATTCAAGACCCATGCCAATTTTTTAAACAAGAGGTTCATGATAGCCCTGGGTCGCTCACCTGAGAACCAGGTATAAGTTGGAGGAAAAGAAACAGCAAATATCTTGTGATATTGTGGAAAATGGGCCCTGCCCTCTGCTGCCAGCCATAAATCAAGTGAGTACTTTAGGACAAGAAGAAATTTCAAATTTCCATTTACTATATACATATACGAAAAATAGGTTTAGGCCCCTGGCGGCAATATTTTTCAACAGATCGAAATAATTTAAACAATTTTGGTAGATAGTGACCTTAGGAATATCTGTTCCAAATAATTTTGAAATCCAGCCAGTACTTTTGGAGGAGAAATTTTTAAGTTTTTAAAATATACATATAAGGAAAACGGGCTCCGCCCCATGGCGTCCATGTTTTTCAACGGAGCAAAATTATTTGACAGTCTTAGTAGACAGTGGTCTAAGGAACATCTGTGCCAAATAACTTTGAAATCCAGCCAGTGCTTTTGGCCAAGAAGAATTTTTCAAATCTGTACTCTATTCATATAAGGAAAACGGGCTCCGCCCCCTGGCAGTCATGATTTTTAACGGATCAAAATAATTTGAACAATCTTAGTAGAGAGTGACCTAAGGATCATCTGTGCCAACTAACTTTGAAAGCAGCAGACTTTTGGCCAGAAGATTTCAAAATTTATACTATATACATATAAGGAAAACGGGCTCTGCCCCATGGCGGCCATGCTTTTCAACGAATCAAAACAATTTGAACAATCTGGGTAGAGAGTGACCTTAGGAACATCTGTGCCAAATAACTTTGAAATCAGGCTTGTACTTTTGGCCAGGAAAATTCAAATTGTACTATGTTAATATAGGAAACGGGCTCCGCCCCCTGGCAGTCATTCTTTTTCAACGATCAAACTAATTTGAACAATCTTGGTAGAAGTTACCCAAGGAACATCTGTGCTAAATAACTTTGAAATCCACCAATTACTTTTAGAGGAGAAGTTTTTCAAAATTTTTTTTTTTTTTCTTTCCATTGCCATGGAAATCAGAGTTCTGCATGGAATCAAATTCTTTGAACAATTATGAAAGGGCTTCACCCAAGGAACATTCCTGTGAAGTTCTCTAAAAATTGGCCCAGTGGTTTAGGAGATGTCGTTTTAAGTTAAATGTTGACGACGGACGACGGACATTCATCGGTCATAATAGCTCACCTTAAGCTCTGGCCGAGTGTTCTCGGAAATAAAAATGGTACTTAAGTATGATTTCATACTATACTCAAACTATGCCCATTAGTTTCAATAGGGATTTGAGTATGATACTCAAATTTGAGTCTGAGATCGTACTTTAGTATTTTCGAGAACACAGGGCCAGGTGAGCTAAAAAATACTCAGAAAGACATAACACTTTCATGCAGAACAGAAATTTTATTGAGACTTGTACATAGTACATAATCTTGAGAGAGAGAGAAGGAATGATTCATGTGCAATACAGAGCCAATTCATAGTCAAAATGATAGAAAATAACACTAGTATAAATAAAATGAAATGAAAGGATGCATCAGAGTGTTTCCGCCAAATAACCGTGATGTACTACCGCACTATAAAAAGAGTACGCCGATTCATATGATATAAAATCGCTACATCTGAGTTTCTGATATTTTAAAGATAAAATTGGATTGAAGCTTAGCATACCAAAAGAAATATGTTTCAATTTACAATGCAAACAATGATAAGGGGGCAGTTCCGGTTGGACTAGGTATCCTTGGGAATTCCCGTGCATTTTTTAAAATTTGAAGCTGTAAAATAGTGCATTCTTGTGTGTTAATGGAATTTAAGAGCCCCCCCCCCCCAACACACACATTGAATCCGCTATTTATATATCAATATATTCATTTGATTACTTTATTATAACATTTTTTTCTTAGACATTTTCTCTTAATGTTCAACATTTCCCAAATTTACAGCGATGTTTAATTCATTTTCTGCACAGTGGTGACTCTACTTCATAGCAGATTTGATAAAACAAATTTTCAATAAGAATGCCTACAAATGCAAGTACGTTATATGTAACTTTCTGTTTTCCTTTAAAGTTTTCTTGAATTATAAGCCAATTTTAAAGCGCATTCCAGCCCTTCCTCTTTTTCACAGTTCCACCGACTGGCATCCCTACATGATATGTGTGTTACTCCTTGATCTTATGTTCAGCTGATAACTGAGGCATATGGTAATACAATGTAATGTCAAAATAGTACGACTATCATATAATTTATACGACATTTAAATGTATCATATTCCTTGCTCTTCCTCTACGTTTATCTCCTACCCAGCCCATCATGTAGACATGTTTAATGAGACAGTAGACTGCTTTTGTGTTGTTGAGACCAGTGGAGAAGGCGTGGTTAGAGGTTTGATTGGTTTTGACACGTTCTAATTGACGACAAGGAGAGACATTCAGTTTTACAAAACGTGCTGTTAGAAATGCATGGCGCGTGATTACTTCTTTTGCACCAAATTTTTTGCAGATTGTTCCCGAATGTCTCAGATTTTGAAGACTAATTGTTGTAAAAGCAACTGGAGTTAAGCATCAGAGTGTCGCCACTTTAGCAGCTTTTTTTCCAGCTATAGCACGGTGGTTATATTTTTTTTTATCTATATGTAGAAAGAATAATGACATATATTCATCGACATTAAATGATATATCGATAATATAATAAGTGACACCCTTTTAGAAATGGGCATATTATTTCGAAATATTGAGCAATTTAGTCTTAGAGCTTTATGTACAATGCACATGAAGTACGATATGGACAGTTTCGTGCTTATTCGTCCGTATTTTTAGAAACGCATGAACAAAAAGGCTAAAAGAACAAGAACAAGAGGACCATAGAGACCCTGAATCGCTCACCTGAGTTTAGGATTACCCAAGGAACATCCGTACTAAAACATTTTGAAATCTGGCCAGTAATTTTGAAGAAGATGATATTTAATTTTACTTATTTTCTTTTCTTTCCATTGCCAAGTCAACCAGAGTTCTATATGGATCAAGTTAATTTTAGCAACTTTTGTGAATGTTCACCTATGGATCATCTCTGCCAAGTTTAATCAAATTCTGTCCAGTGGTTTCAGGGGAGATGTCGTTTATATTTTTCAATATATACAAATAAGGCAAATTAGCACCTTCCCTGGCGGCTATTTTTTTAACGGATCCAAATAATTTTAGCAATCTTGATAAAGGATTACCCAAGGAACATCTGTATTAAAATATTATGAAATCTAGCAAGTAGTTTTAAAGGAGATGATTTTTAAAGTTTTCATAATTTCTTTTTTACGTTGCCATGCAACCAGAGTTCACATAGATCAAGTTTACTTGAGCAACTTTTGAAGGTTCACCCAAGGATCATACCTGCCAAGTTTTATCAAATTCTGTCCAGCGGTTTCAGGGGAGATGTCGTTTAAAAATTTCACTATTCAATGTATACATATAGGGCAAATTAGCCCCGCCCCTGGCGGCCATGTTTTTTAACGGATCGGAATAAATTTAGCAACTTAGCAGAGAGTTACCCAAGGAACATCTGTACTTAAACATTTTAAAATCTGGCCAGTAATTTTGAAGGAGATGATTTTTAAAGTTTTCATATTTTTTCCGTTGCCATGGCAACCAGAGTTCTATATGGATCAAGTTTATTTTAGTAATTCGTGTGGAGGTTCAACCAAGGATCATCCCTGCCAAGTTTAATCAAATTCTGTCCAGTGGTTTTAGAGGAGATGTCGTTTAAAGATTTCACTATATACATATCAGGCAAATTAGCCCCGCTCCTGGCGGCCATGATTTTTATCAGATCCAAATAATTTTAGCAATTTAGCAGAGAGTTACCCAAGAAACATATGTACTTAAACATTTTAAAATCTGGCCAGTAATTTTGAAGAAGATGATTTTTGAAATTTTCATATTTTTTTCGTTGCTATGGAAACCAGAGTTCTATATGGATCAAGTTTATTTTAGCAACTTTTGTGAAGGTTCGCCCAAGGAACATCCCTGCAAAGTTTAATCAAATTCTGTCTAGCGGTTTCAGAGGAGGTGTCATTTAAAGCAAATTGTTGACGACACACGGCGCACGACGGACGCAGGGGGTTCACAAAATCCCACCATGAACACGTTGTGCTCAGTTGAGCTAAAAAATACAACAACTGACAAATGAACAGAAAAAAAAGCAACAAAAAAAAAAAAATAAAAATAAAAAAAAAATAAAACGACTCACGCCTATGTGTTGTTCAAATATTCTACTTAAAAAAGTTTTATTTCCCGTAATTTAGATGCAATATCTGTCAACTAACTTGCAGAACGACATTAATCCCCGGAAATTACGAAATATTGCTACTGTGTTACGTTGTCAAACCCCCTTTATTTATAAAACACGACATTCAATACGTACCACGTTCATGATCACGGGATTAAATTCAAACACGTTCCTTCGGAGAGAGAGGGACGATAGTCGGGTTATATTAGTACACAAACCATGGGAGGCAAATCACGACAGTTTAAAACAAGACATAGTTACTTTATCAATGTACCAGTAAAGAATGATTCACGCCTGTGATCTTCAAAAATCACTTCATAACCGCTACCAGATATCCTGCGTACTAGAGCCTTGTCCCCGGATTGCATGATGGCTACAGCCTGTGCTGAATGACAGCGGTAAGAGCCAGAATCATCATATGCAAGCAGCCTCCCATATTCTTGCTCCGCTACTATGATGCTGGCGGTAATGTAACGTGTATTGTAAGCACACAGCTGGGCAGTGAAAAAATACAGGCCATAAACCGGAGCCGTGAAGACCCCTGTACTAGTGTCATAGGCATTTCCTTCATTCAGCATGCTTGTTTTGAAGATGATGGTGTCGCCATTAACTGGGCTACGATTCATAACATCCTTTGTGTTGAATGCCACTATTGAGGTTTCAGCATGATCTGCACAAAGCAATGAAAAAATATTCAATTAATTTATAATTGTTGAATGTGAGCGCCTTACTACATCATAATAATCACTATCATTATCATCGAAATTATTATCATCATACGGGGGCGTTTCAGAAGTAATGCAACTTAATTGGGTACTACAACGTGCGCGTTTAATAATTTTAATTTATTACGTAACTTCACCCTTGCTACGTACACAAAGTTTCAAGCGTTTAATCCATTTTTAAATACATTTTTATACTCACATTTAGGTATACCCAGCATACAATGATAAACAGCAGATCCCAGGGCCTGTCGAGACTTATAATGTATACAAGATATTTTTTTCAGTCTAGGGGCTAGGTCAGGGGAATAGGGTGCATGTTAATTATTCAAAAAACGAGGTCACGGCAGCAGACTTATGAGCAGGGGCATTTTCATGCAGCAGGGAAAGGTGCTTCAACCCGTGTGTGAACGCCGTTTAAAACATTGTCTTTTAAGTTTCTTCTACACTTTATAAAACAACCTGGTCACAGACTTTCTAGCTGGTACAAGTTACATAAGACCACCTATATCAAAGAAAATAACAAACATTTCTTTCTTACCACTCATCAATCTTTTGACAATTAAATGACGGCATCGCATATTTGTTTAACCATATTGCTTGTAGTGGCACTACAAGGACGTCCTGGATAGCGTAGTTGTAACGCGCTTTGTTTCTCACCAATGCGTCCCAAGTTCGATTCCTGGTCACGTACATGAGAGGGCACAGTTGTCGCCCGACCAGACACTTGGGTTTTCTCCGGGCTCTCCGTTTTCCTCCCACAATAATGACCCGCCACTATCGAGATTGATTAATGTAAGTTTTGATATTGTTTCATAATCGATGTAAAATTAACAAAGTATAAAACAAGCACGTCCTGGTTTTTGGGCATCATAAATTGAGACACATCCGCTTTTAACTGTGGCATACGATCCCTCATTCTGCCCAAGAACAGCTCACAAATCCTCAAGATACGCCAAGCTGGCATCGAGTCTTAATATAGCCTCGAATTTCAGCTGCCTTTACACTTTTATTGCCAACCATTTTACTACAGACTACATGTATGTGTTGCGTTTGTCTAAGTATTAGCAAGAATACAGCATGTTTGTACACATGCACGTTTTGTATGTCCGCGTAGATAATGGATGTCTCGATATAGAGGTACACTTTTTATTGAATCCCGTGTCAAACGAGGCTCCACGATGATCAGTTGCATTACTTCTGAAATGACCCCCTAACTATCATCGTCATTATGATTATCATCGTCATCATCACATAGCATGATATTATATTGCGTCATATATTCTGATCACCTGATTAAAATTTATTAAAGTTTTTGTTAATTTAATTCGTATCTTTCATAAATGTATTTGATTCACTTGTACAGTTAACAGTTGCATTCCTCTCTGTACTCAACTATTTTTTTTTTACTGAAATATTGTAAAAAAAAAGTAAACTCAATGGACGGTAAATATATTATTCGAACATTTCGACTAACAATAATACTATTTTAAAATCAAACTAATTAAATAATATTCGTGTTTCAGTAAATTGAGAGGAAAAAAAAAAGATTAAAAGTCACAAAATACTTGACAATGTTTTTTTTGTGTGTGTGTGTTTGACGTGACATTTGACGTACATGGACGCAACACATGATTTTTCTTTGACTGCAGACTTATTTCATCCTATATAGAAAAGTATGTTAAAGATAATTTCAGCAATATTAGTTGGAAACTCTTAAAATACCCTTTTCTTACTTCATTCAGTGACAAAAATGATAGAAATATTACAATTTTACCTGAGATATTCCGCCGTATGTTTGTCATAAACTCATGCAGATTGTTACGAAGTTCGTCCAGCTGTCCTTCATACTGTTGCAAAGTATCAATTGTGTCATTCCTGTGCTTATCCAAAACGGTTTCTATCATTATCTTTGCTTTAAGTACTTCAGATTTGACGTCGCTTAATGCTGTATTTACATCGTTTTGAAAAGCTTTCCACTCAAATTCCGTCTTAACCATTTTGTGGAGGAGCTTCTCCTCGTAGTCATATTTTGAACATTCAGGTTCCATGACCACACCAACCACCAACATACAGACTACAAAGGTTGCCGAACAGATCAGAGCCATAACTGGAATCTGAATGACGCCTGTATCGGACCAGTCCTTATATATCTATGTATTATATAGAACATGTCCGTTATTGCATGCAAACAACTTGAGTAGATCTAATCAGCGGGGCAGTTTATTTTTTTCTCAAGGTTTAATTAGCTATTTATATTTTGTAAAGGTGTGTCGTCCTTGTCGTAAACTGTTTGGTGCACGTGAACGTCGTTTTCGCCTACAAGTCTAATTTTCTATCCTCAAATTTGTTATGTAGCATGTTCCATTTGTGAATGTTAATTATTTTAAATATGATTATATCTTTATTCGGATTTGACCTTAGAATAGAAAGTTTGTGAAGATAAGTGCTTCCCGAGCTTCTAATATGGACTCCCACACGGCATTATAAAACAACGCGAGATTACTAGTATGCAACGCGGTACACGAAAATGTGACACAACACTCAACTTAATGGCGCGCAATTGTCGAGTGTCTACCGGTGTCTATACGGTGAAAGAGTAATGTTTAATAATCCTACCGTTCAGAACGGTGACATAAATTAAAAAAATCTACTGTAACACAGACTAAAGACTAGATACACAATATTAGCACGACAATATGAAACGACATACGACAATGCAACACGCCGCACGATATTTTGAAACGATAGATAATGCGTGCTTTAATGCCATGTGTCGTGTCGCATTGTCGTGTGTCATTTCATATTGCCGTGTGTTGCCTTCATAAAGCGACATACGATAATTAACGTGGCACTAACTGGATTCCTTACTAACGTGATGCGCAGTGACCTTTCCTTAAGCCTCCTTAAATTCCCAGCCATATCTGGATATAACCCACTTTTGGGCCTTAACAATTTAACATTATTTAATTATCATGGGTAGTTTAATCAGTGACCCGATAAAATGGATATAAAAATGCTTTATGGTACCAGTTCACGACGTAATAATCTAATTAAGTAATTGTACGTCTGATATAATATCTAAAGTAAACAAACTTGATGACAAATGCTCTTTTTATCTCATTAGTTTGAATTAAAGATCCTCACATTACTATTACGGATTTTCCGAGTAAATAAATACATTTGTTATCATGTTATCATTTGAAAGTATTCTCCTTGCCTTCACAATACAATCAGACAAAGGAAACCCTTTAAAATAATAATAATAATAATAATAATAGTAGAACCTGTCTGGATATAGATACAAACATGCATTTAGAAACGGAAAAGAAAAGCTTCCAAAGCTCTTTCCACCTGCTTTCTCAACTTTAAATGCAGCGTTATAGTGGAACAGCTTTAAACAGCTTACATATATCTTTATTCGTTATATTCAGAGAAATTGTATTGCTGTAATGTTAATACAGTAAAACCTCGCTTTAAGACCACCTCGCCATTCCGCTATTACTACTTCCTCCAGGAGACAAAATATCTAATTTCAGTATGATATTTAACCCACTAATAAGACCACAAAATATTAGGGCATCGATGTTTGTTTATTAACTTTATGACACTGTGCCAATACACTTGATGCCTCATCTCTAAAATTTGCACATTTTGAGACAATAAAGTGTCAAAGGTATGAATATGTATATAATGATTATGGAGTGAAATGAAATTTGTTGATTGTTCCTAATGACACTTATACTGGGGATTGAAGGTCTTAAGTGTGCCAACCGGTGGGGGACTTAATAGCTTGGTTCTACTGTAATTTTCGTTGACATGAATTGTCGTTGATAATGTCATAAGGGGTATTTCGTGGGTACATTAAAAAAGGTAGCTAATCAGACTACATCGTTAATCGTTATCAAAAGAGATGACTAGCAAAAGAGTTGACTAACCACAGAGTTGACTAGCTAAAGAGTTGACTAGCAAAAGAGTTGACTAGCAAAAGAGTTGACTAACTAAAGAGTTGACTAGCTAAAGAGTTGACTAGCAAAACAGTTGACTAGCTAAAGAGTTGACTAGCTAAAGAGTTGACTAACTAAAATGTTGACAAGAAAAAGAGTTGACTAGCTAAAGAGTTGACTAACTAAAGAGTTGACTAGCTAAAGAGTTGACTAACTAAAGAGTTGACTAGCTAAAGAGTTGACTAGCTAAAGAGTTGACTAGCTAAAGAGTTGACTAGCTAAAGAGTTGACTAGCTAAAGAGTTGACTAGCTAAAGAGTTGACTAGCTAAAGAGTTGACTAGCAAAAGAGATGACTAGCTAAAGAGTTGACTAGCAAAACAATTGACTAGCAAAACAGTTGACTAGCTAAAGAGTTGACTAGGTAATCAGACAAAATCGTTATCAACAGAATTGACTAGCTAATCAGACTACATCGTTATCAAAAGAGTTGACTAGCTAATCAGACTACATCGTTATCAAAAAGTTGACTAGCTAAAGAGTTGACTAGCTAATCAGACTACATCGTTATCAAAAAAGTTGACTAGCTAAAGAGTTGACTTGCTAAAGAGTTGACTAGCTAAAGAGTTGACTAGCTAAAGAGTTGACTAGCTAAAGAGTTGACTAGCTAATCAGACTACATCGTCATAAAAGAGTTGACTTGCTAAAGAGTTGACTAGCTAATCAGACTACATCGTTATCAAAAGAGTTGACTAGCTAAAGAGTTGACTAGCTAAAGAGTTGACTAGCTAATCAGACTACATCGTTATCAAAAGTGTTGACTAGCTAAAGAGTTGACTTGCTAATCAGACTACATCATTATACAACCATGTGATTCGATACTCTCGCTGCTCGCCACCTTAAACGGCCCACTGTATTTTATAGACCGTAATTTATTTTTCGGCGAAACTGTATGTAGTAGTGTTGATTTTAGCTCTTTTGATTTAGTGTAGCTTTACCTTCGTTATTGACATGCAAATAGTGTACTGTATCCGTAGTACCGGTAGTTTTGGCGGGTAAAATGCTCACGTGACTTTGTTCTGGCTTGGGTGGTCAGTCCGTCGCCAGTCGTCACCGAGTAAACTTCGTTGTTTAACTGGTTGCATATGTAAGTATTGAGTTTTAATCGCGTGTTGAATTGTTTTATTGCTTATCTATTACATTGAATTTGCCTCGTGATTGTAGGAATTTCGACTGACATGACTTGTTACTGTGTGCATTGTCTTGAATATTTGGTAATTCTAGAGCTCTTATTTCTTACGGCATTTCACTAACACCTGGTACGTGCATGTTAATTCCAGCTCACAATTATAGCACGAAGTACGCCATTGATGCCGACGGATGTTGTATTATGTCATGTCAAGAGACCCTTAGTCTCTGTGAGTATAATTAAATATGAAATGGTTTCTTTTATCTTGTCTTAAACACAACTTTGATAACTATTCCTGTTGTATACTATATTATGTTTATGCTATTATTGCCACGTAGTTTATCAGTGGACCCATTAGCTCAGTTGGTAGAGCTGGCGCTTTGCAAGCCGAGGGCCCCGGGTTCGAACCCCACGAGAGGCTGTGCAAGCTTATAACATTATGATGATAAAGAAGACATATAATTAATTTATGTATAAGATTGCTTTATTGGTTACATGTTAATTGTTATAAATAATATATATAAATCTACAATTGCATGTATAGAATAATTGAAGAGATAATTTTATATGTATATTTACAGGACGGTAATTGAATAAGATTGATTGCTGTACTGCCATTAAATGTAAAGGAGATTCGATGTTGTGTTCGATACTCACCCCCACCGTGTTTACATGTATAAAATTAATTTTGACCTACTTCTTAAACTAATTAAATGTTGGTAGACAAATTAAGTCAGAGTAAATACGATGCTATCATTGGCTTGTATAATTAATTTTTAGGATAGTTTGGATATTCCAACTTAAAATGGGAGTTTCAGGTTGTATATTACTTTTTTTACTTGATATAACAGGTTCCCTTTTCAGTTTAAGCATGAATGGTAACACAGTTTGGGAATGCTGCTTTGGCATTATGATTTTAAAACAACCAAATAAGAAGCAGGCGTTTATCTATTTTTAGACCACAATTTCCCCTAATCTGTAATAGTGACCTCGGCTTGCAGGGGAGGTTACATCTGCGGATGAGTTGTGCAGTTTATTGTGAGGATCTGGAAGCAATAATCGGATATACGCGATGATCTTTCGGGTTCACTTGGTTACTTAAGAATTGTCTTTACTTTAAAAACAATAATGGAAGATGGTAAATTATCTATATTTTTTTTCCGAAATTAAATCCGTACAGTTATATAATCTTCACAACACCTCCCATTATTTTGGTATTTATAAACATTTTTTTGCTAACGTTTCCAACTTTATAATCGTTTTAATCTTTTTTACATGTTACAATTGACAATTTTTTAACTATACCGATTATTTTTTTAAAAGATATTTCTTGTTTATAATTACTTACGAAGTTGTCATTATTAGGTAATATGTATTAGCTTATATTCCATTTCGGATTGATATGAATATGTATTGATACGGCTCTTACTTAGTTTTTCTTTTACAGTAAACTTATATTAGCGATCTTTTCTGAAGATATGTCAACTGTTAACAAAAGACAGTGACTCGATTCACAACACTGATCTTCTAGAGAAATAAACCTCAACATTTCAAACACACTCAGTGATAAATTATCACTGTGTTTTATTCACTGGTACAACAGTATATCTTTATTGTTTCCTGGATAAAGAGAGTTGAGGGATGAGTCATAAAAGTAATATTTAAAGGGCATATTAATTTGTTTCCTTGTAGTACTGCATCAGTCCCCGTGGAGTCCGGCACGTAAACATGAGACAATGGGTTCGCCCGTGAGAATTCACAGTTTTGCAATTGCTTTGATACTTTCTTCATGGACGCTGGTGTATAATGTACATAATGCAAAAAATACAAATTGTGACCGGATGAGGTATCATGCCAATTGCCTAATGTATGATATTATAAAAGGTCCACAAAGATAATATTTTCTGGAAAATGTATTCCAAGATATTTTCGTAATATTCGCGCTCTCTCTCTTCCCACTCACTCACCTATGTCATTGTGAGATGAGATTTATGTGTCTGTGTGAGATGAGATTTATGTGTCTGTGTGTGATGAGATTTTTTTGTGTCTATGTGAGATGAGATTAACGTGTCTGCGTGAGATGAGATTTTTATGTCTGTGTGAGATGAGATTAACGTGTCTGTGTGAAATGAGATTTATGTGTCTGTGTGAGATGAGATTTATGTGTCTGTGTGTGATGAGATGTATAGGTCTGTGTGTGATGAGATTTTTGTGTCTGTGTGAGATGAGATTAACGTGTCTGTGTGAGATGAGATTTTGTGTCTGTGTGAGATGAGATTAACGTGTCTGTGTGAGATGAGATTTTTGTGTCTGTGTGAGATGAGATTTATGTGTCTGTGTGTAAGATAAGATTTATGTGTCTATGTGAGATGAGATTAACGTGTCTGTGTGAGATGAGATTTATGTGTGTGTGTGAGATGAGATTTATGTGTCTGTGTGAGATGAGATTAACGTGTCTGTGTTAGATGAGATTTATGTGTCTGTGTTAGATGAGATTTATGTGTGTGTGTGAGATGAGATTAATGTGTCTATGTGAGATGAGATTTACGTGTATGTGTGCGATGAGATTAATGTGTGTGTGTGAGATGAGATTTATGTGTATGTGTGCGATGAGATTTATGTGTGTGTGTGAGATGAGATTTCGTGTCTATGTGAGATGATATTTGTGTGTCTAATAGAGATAAACTGTATGTATTTGTGTATACTTATTATCCTAGGAATGGTGACTAACGATGACAAACACACCCGCTTAGTTTTGAAATGTTCTATAAACATGGCCAAATACATAAGGCGCTGGATATTCATCCTAGGCTATTGTTTCTACAATTTTCCAAAAGGTGCCATCATAATTATTTACGCCTGTTTCCACACGCACTTAGGCTATATCTGTAATCACATCGCATAAGGATTATCACACCAATAATGTACTTGCACATGACGACAGGCACCAAAAGTTGTTGTTTTTTTTTAATTCAAATTATATCTCATTACCACCAACATGGAGAGACAAGCAACGAAAACTAAAACAAAATGCACGAAGGTTTGTCACGAATTTATCAAAGACTTAATCAACCCATTTGAATCTAAACTTAATTCATTAGGCCCTCTGATTTATATCATGAAAATACATCAAATGAACCGTCCAGTTATAAAATATTCATATATTTGTTTTTAACAAGTTTGGTATACACCTACAAGAATTATTTAAAAGTAAGTCTATAACAGACCCTTCTTAATATTATCTCATGCATATTCAGTAAGGTAACCAGAACGAGGTTTAGATGGGTCAGTCCGGACTCAGTTGTAAACAAACTCAGCAGCTTACACTGATAGAGACTTCAGTGGTGTACATATTTACACAGGTTTAAGCTTTGTTGAGGCCTAGAAAATTATTAAATAACTTACATTTTCATCATAGAAGTAGTCCTTGAACAAAAAATCCAAGTTTTACAGTGAAGACTATCTACATTAAAACAGTTTCCATTCATCCACTATTTAAATCACAGAATACCTAATAAGCCCAGCCATGTATATTTCAAAAACACACAACCTGCTGACCAGATGTAAACATATGGTTAAACTAATTCTCAATACCTACAATAAAACCATTAAGCTTACATTCCATTGTACCTAAGATAACCTTTTAGACAATAACATATAAATTACCAGCTTCTTTTGGACACCTAGCTAATAGTATCCCAAATGTCTGTTTCAGTTCATGATAATACTGATGTATGCAGCAAATGCCACAAATCTCAAAGAAAGAATAAAACTTCACATACTTAAATGTTTAAGCCATTTTAATCAAGAATGGAATTAAATCACACATTTCTTTGTAATATAATATTAATTTAAAGACTATGACATACGTTTTCCTCATTTTCTCGAGACTCGAACAGAAACCCCCAAAACCAATTACACTGTATTATATATTAACAATAAATTATGGGTGAAATAAACTTTTATAAGATATATTTTCAGTGGATAGCATAAATATTTAGTTCAGTTGTATGAACGTTTGTTTTTTCTCTTCAGGCAGCTTGAAGTTTAAAGTAATCTGTATAAATGTAAAATAAATGCATTATTTCATTTCATATAATACTAGTTGCAAAATGTGACTATCAAATTAGGTAAATGTGTATGTTGCAAGCATATTACGGGCTTACTCTTAACAGATTACTGGGTTAAAAATAATAGGTCCAGAGGATATTAACACATCTTTACACTATATTTAAGAGGCAAGGAACCTCAGGACCTTGAAGTTTGTGGTTATTCGAGCCGTAACCCAGCCATAGAATCCAGATCCATTCATTCCAGGTTTTATACTAGTAACATGGCCAGTGAGAGACCAGGTCAAGTATAAAACATAGTCACAAATGGCACTACCGTACTAGCTAGCTCCCACCAAGTCTTGACCAGCTTTAAATGACTCCATTTTAAATTTCCAACAAACGTCGCATAAAAATAGTATTTTAAGCAGAAGGTGTGTGTTTTCTTGGCCTGCTTATAAGAAATTGCAGTTCAACCTGTATTAGCAGCCACCTGTACTAAGCGGCCAATTTCATTAAGCAGTCAATTTAAATGTATTACCAAACTGTAGCATTTTATCTTTTATTTGTACTAAATTTAGAGGTCACCTCTGTTAAGTGGCGACTCTCTCTTATTCCCTTGACTGACCATTTAAGACAGGTTTGACTGTACATGATTCACAAATATAAGTCAGTTAATTTCAGACTCAGTCAGATAATATTATCTTGATATATCTGAGATAAAGAAATTTGAAGAAATAATAATAAAACAACAACAACAACAAAAACATCTGGTCAGCTCAAGCACAAAGCCAGGAAGCACAGACATACAGCATCTAACATGGGTAAGATAGCTAAATGCGGAAAGATTGTGATTATCTCTACCTGCAACTAAAGAATTAAAGACATAAAAAAACTGATGCCAATTAATGGGAATTAGTTTTTGAACGCAACGCTTATGCTTCTATAGAAGGAAATTCTTGGCATATGTATCCTTGTGGAATTGTTGGCAGTTCTGGTATCCCTACATTGCATAAAACCATAACCATAAGGCATATATATCACCAAGAAATCGGCCATTTTGGACTTCTTGAATTCTCAAGGGTCATGGAACTATCTTTGAAGACTTCAAGATAAAGAAACACTACATTCTACTGCATCAAGTCTTAACACTGTTGCTAAAGTTATTCTTATTAGAAACGCTTTCTTTCAATAGAGTTTTTGTAATTTTATAAAATGTAAGTTGTACATAGCTTTCCAAATATTGTTTATTTGATTATAAATCTGGTCTTTTGTCAGTGTGTGAACCGGAGAATTTTGTAATACATCTGACATACACTCAGTATAAAAAGATAAACGTTATATATGTAACTTCAAGCATGTGATGTAATGCCTAATGGTTGTTTAAATGTACATACACTTTTGTTATTTAAATATAAAATTAAGAACCTAAGACCAGGGAAAACCCTTAAATTTACTCTTATAGACAGATAGGAATGTGATGAGAGGTTAATTATCTGCATCATATTTTCCATTAGAATTACAAACTGGAACACTGCAATAATAATGAGAAATTTATTTCAACAGTTAACTAGTGGATGTGCTTCCACCAGTGGTCGCCATAACTATACAAGTGATAATATCAGCTGTACTGGTGTGTATACCTAACCCATCTAAACCTCGTTCTGGTATGCATAAATTTTGAGAAGGGCCTATACACACTGACAAAAATACAACATCTAATGCACACGCATTCATCTCCATGCCCATTCCATTGAAAAAAATCAGACTTACAGATATTTAGGTACGAAGAGTTTATATTTCATCACGTAAACAATAAGGTATACCAACCTCTCAGAGAGCGTGCGAAAGTGCCTCCCTAATTCTTCAGCTTAATTTTATCAGTCAGCTCGCCAAGTTTAACTTACGATTATCATCAAGGTGTGAGATTTAGGTTAATGTTGTTTTAGCTGAAAAGCATATCCAGTATTGCCTCATTCATCATTTTTGGTTCAACAGTTTACTTATGTTTACGCATTTCAGCATTTTGATCTCATGCTGCAGGTATAAACAATTAACGATAAAATGCACTAGAATAACCTAGAAATTAGCTTGTAATGCTGAATGACATTTCATTCTATGTCATATCTATGTTGGTCATTATATTCATAATTTCATTTAAAACACTGTATCACTGTCACACTTCAGCTCTTTGGAATGTACAAGAAAGCATCAATTTGAATGTGAATGCCTTCAACAATACCTAGTAATGCCTGAATACATAGGGATACTATTCATTCATGTTCGTTTCTCTTACATACGTATCCAAGCTTCTGATTTTCTTACAAAAAATGTTAGTTAAAAATGAATAATTATTTCAACTCACATAGTTATGCATTTGAATTTGTCGTAAAACAGAACCGTGAAAATTATACAAGTAATTACTAAGCGCTAATGATTCTTGTTGGAATTCGGGCCTGAACTGTTTTTGTTACGATTAGCAAAAAATGTATAAGATTAATACATTACATATTCGCTGTTATGGTTTTCATGTAAAGCCATGGTAACATTGAGCATTAGAGTGTCAAGGTTGTCCTGTAGTTTAGCTTGTATTTCAATGTCTTACAGCATTATTCGATCCATAAATTTTGATTTCGTTTATTTTCACAAAGACACGTCCCTGTTAGTCGCAATGTTTCATATAAAGATATGGAAAATGTCGGACCACTTTTGACTTGTGCTTTCTATTTATAGATATTCTTCGAAAGGACATATTTCTCGCTACAACTCTTTTTTAAAAGTTATTTGACACTATAAAGTCAGTTTCGTCCCCCCCCCCCATTTTGTCATTTTTCCACCCAAACAGTCTCAATTCTGATAGATAGACGCAAATACATTTTTTTTAAAGAAAAAAGTGTATCGTCACGAAATTATAACGTTAAAAGAAATGTACGCTATTAAAATCTTAACTCCTGTAAATGGGGCTAAAATTTTCGGGAGAGGAGAAAAACCCATTTTATATTGAACATTAAAAGAGAGAGTGATTTCTTCAAAAAAATAATAATGAGAGATTTTTGGAATTTTAAAGTTCACTGCCGATATAGGTTGGTTTCTTAGCACGTGTGACAACTAACACAGGCAGATGTGTGCAAATATTTGGTTCAATAAAGACTCCAGCATTTTCCTCCATGAAATACATGAGCAAAATTTTAAGCATGAAATATATGATTTTATCCGCGCCTGCTTAGAAAAACAGTTTCAGATTAAAGAATAATAATTTGAAAAACTCAAAACCATACGCCCCAAGTGGAATTAAATTAGTGAATACGGGATGGCCGATCCAAACGTAATAAATCGCTGAAAAATGTCGCATCTTATCTCAATATGATCAGATTTCTTATTACTAATGACATTATCGCCACCATCTTATTTTGATGATTTAGGTGCAAACGCTGTTTATTTTTCACCTTAGACGTACCAGGAATGCTGTAAGGTGCTTTCTTTATTAATTTCTCATTTCAGTCTATGAAGAAAATTTACCGCCATATTTTGCTTCCTGGGTTGTTCATATCTCTGATAATATTTCAGTTATTTGAGAGTTGAGAAATGTGCTGTGCTAAAAGCTTCTGCGTTAATTCGTAGCTGTACGACACGACAGGAAGTCACATTAGTCGGACACCGAGCTACACAGTCCTTGTTTAAAAAAAATATATTACACCGAGCTTATATCATTTTATTAAGTTCGTGCTTCGTGGCCGTAAATCATTATTGCAACGTCCTGTTCCCGAGGCAAACACCTTAACAAACTCGGTATCGGCGTATCCTTAACATGTTACTCCCAGAAAAAAAATGTTTTTCATACTCTTAACCCTTACACCTTTGTTTCTTCTCGCATAAGTTTTGGCGCCAATGTTTATCTGCATACACTGATAAGAAAACCCGGTTGATACGAAGTTTTGCGTTGTACATTTCTTTTCTGAACTGATATGGTTTTAGTTGATAAACATGCCAAGATAGCAATCTCATATTTCAGTACATATCCAGTTCCTTCCCTGGGCTCCATAAACCACGGAGTCTTAATAACATTTCATACTAAACCTCTTTATCATAACAACGTGGGAATGAACGAGATGTACATTTAATGGAAGAAGTAGAATTACAAAGTTTTGATTAAAAAAAAAACTTTATGTGAAATTAAACCTTGTGTGATGCCTTGTGAGATTTAGATAAATATTTCCCAATTACGCACTAAAGAGACATTTACATGGTGGCATGATACGGCCACCAGAAACGTTTTTTGGGGGGATGTATGAAAAGTTAAGAATACACATACATACATACAACTGAAAGGAAGGGTATCTTGACAACCCTGCAAGCAAAACTCCCCCTGATTAACTTTAAGACTGAGATAAAATATACTTGGACATAAGCAAGCCTTTACTCTTATACACAGCTTGTTGTCTCTCGTGTTAAATTTGTGCTTTTCGAATATAAAGATCTACCAAGCGTTTTTAATTTTAATTTCAATTCCATGGTGTATTCGTAATTACCCATTAAATGGGAGTATTTAATGGTATGATTTACTACAATGGTTATCAAAACAATAAATGAATTAGTGGGGATTTATATCGTATTAGTTCTTTTTCTATCAGTCTGTTCGTCCCATTTTTCTATGCCGTAATAAAGCATTTGTTGATCCTTGCAGCTCATACAGGGGTCAGAAAAAAGCTTTATGAACAATGAGTGTGTTAATAAGGTCAAAAAATGAAGGTCAAGGGGTGAAAGGCTAATCAAGTTCAACATTAGTGTCTGTGCCACTATTTCAGAACCTATTAAATCTTGAATGTTTTACTTGTTGCTTTTGATCAAAGCACTTGTCATCACTATTTCATGATCTAAAAATTAAGTGTCTGCCTGAAAGTTTGCCAAGGTTAAAGTGTTAGAACATACTAAAAGTGAAGGTTATACGCTTATTTATTGCTTAACATGTTTCTCCAATTCTAATAGTTGTAACCGAATAAGTTAGAAGCTCATGTTTGCAAAGGCTCGTTTGCAAGAAGGACGAGACTTGTGATTTTATATGTCCAAAGGACATGCATTGTTGTCAGGGTGTTTATATTTAACCTTTTCATAAAAATACAATTTATCGACAAAGAAGAACTGAAGGGAATTTCATCATCTTTAAAGAATACATTGACTATTTTGACAGTTCCTTACCAGTACTTTCTTCGTTTTCAATAGGAAAACGCTGCATCATAAAATCTAAAGGGTGGTTGTAAAAGGACACCATACTTTTAGCTGTAACAGTCATGTTTTCCAAATATCTGCTCAAAGTTTTCAGATAAGAGGACAAGTCTGAAACAGCCGCTTCTCAGATTGAAGTCATGTCTCTTGTCTGTGTGTTCGCCTTTACATTTTGTGTTTTTCTGGGCTCTGTGATTACGGAACCTGCCTGTTCCAAGTATGATTATGAGGAAAAGATGTTATATAAAATTATTAAAATGGAAATGGAGTGGAACCTACAGAAAAATTACGTAAGCGATAAACTGAAAGAAATGAAAGCGGAACAATCAAAAGCTAATGAAGACATCCATGCCACTGCAGCGGAAGCAAGGAACCGGTTGGAAGATACAAAGACTGAAAGATTTAAGATTACCAACATAGTAGAGCAACAAAAGAAAGATGTGTTAGATATTGCCCGTGCTCAGGAAGGACAGATAACAGAACTGCGTAATAATTTGCTTGATTTCATGCAACAGATGAATAGAAATCTGTCAGGTAAATTTGCATTGTTACCGTATCCATTTATGATTTGTTTTTGAAATTAATTATGCATTAATTATGAATAATATTGTACTTGTACTCATTTGTGATGTACGAACTATTCAAACTTGAATACAATCCGGAACAATGAAATGGTTGTTACATGACTTAATTGCTTGGTATAAGGATAATTTGCATGTGTAAGATGTATGCAGTAGTGAAGTAAAGTGTTATCATGTTTTATATATATATATATATATATATAGTTAAAATGAATTGCTGAAATGATAGAAATATTGTTAATAGCCTTTAGCAAGTAAACTAATTACAGCTATTAGTTGAACGTAGTGGAAAAATAAAAATTATAGATGTTGACTTTTTAACAGACACTTTCCGATTCATCGTCTGATATTTTTGTATTATTTTCTTATATGTTAAGTTGTATTTACCTTTATGTATTTTATTTCTATGTGATTTAGATATTGGAACAAACCCGATGGTGGCTTTCAACGCCAAAGATGTCAAGCACCATAAACCTGAGAGGGGCGACACAATTATATTTACGACAAATCTGTTAAACGAAGGAAACGCCTACGACAACAGTACAGGGATCTTTACGGCTCCGGTCTCGGGGTTGTATTTGTTTACTGTCCAGTTGTGTACTTCTTCATCGAATGAATGTGTTGTCAGTGTCATAATAGGTGGGAACGAATATGGCAGGTTAGATACATACGATCTTAAAACTCAACCTGTAATTCTTGTCAAGCTACAGCGATCATGCAGCATGGAGACACGGCTTTTGTTAGACGGATTGACAGTTACGATCAAAGGCTGTTTACTGATGTTTATCGTGAAATGTTCTTCACTGGAACATTGGTAAACCAGCTCGAATCTCCCAGAGACTAACTCCACGAATGTAATTTAGTGCAAAGTAAATTAGCGAAGGTTGAATATCAACCGCAACATTTACAAGTTAATGTATGCATAATTTCATGTGATCTTTGCTATTGGTTAAAATTTATTTAATTTCAAATATAGGCTAAACCTTACAATTTTGATTGAAACGATGCTTACATTTTGTAATTAATCAATGTAAATACATTATTACGAAAAAAAATCTCCCATGGTCATCTGCTTATCTGTTAATAGTTTCTTAATTTTAACGAGACCAAATGGCTTATTGAAACCAATGTAGGCCCATGTTCTATCTTATATGACGAGAACCATTGTTATGTTAACATGAATGCATGTTTATCTAGAATGACACTATTTAGAACTAGATTAACTCCATCGACGACCTTATTTCGAAAAGGATCTATCATGCATACCCATGTGTTTAATAGGTTAAATTAAATGTTCATTCTGTTTGATATAATAACGAAATGCGATGTAAAGAACACGGCATCAGTTTCTTCTCCTCGTTGATATGGTATCAACAGTATAGTTATATTTGTACCATATAGATTTCTAAGTAAAATATTATTTCGAAGTATTACACGCATATCGCCATGAGGCCTCCTTGCTATAATCCATTTAGTAAAAAAAAGAAACATCATAGCTGTTTTATGTTTTAAATACAATTATACAATTTTGCTTGTGTTAATTTCATCAGATATATGTTTGCATATCTGTGTGTGTTGGATAAATAAAATTTCGCTTAACATGTATCATTTGCAATTTGTATTTATAAAACCTTTTCAAAAGTATTTTGGCTGTTTTGATAAAACGTTTTTTTCCTGAATCTCTTTTAATGGTATTTTCTTAAAGATTTGTTTATAGATTACTGGAAACATTCATCGGAAATACCGATAACAAATCACGAGGGATACCTTTAATTAATCATTTACAAATAAAATAATCAACATCTATTCATCAATTTAAAATTGTCAGGACAAAGAAGTCTGAATTTTGGTTTGATAGTCGCCAGCATTTATATTTAATTTTGAAATAAGGATATTTTTATTTTACCTTTTAATTTCGTCAAATTTTCTATATCTGCCAGTGACATTTTTAATTTACATACGAGACGATATATGAAGATTTATCAATTTTTGTTTTTTCTCAAATGGAAAGAATGCTTTTAGAATTACATTTCGTATTGAATTAAACCGAACAAATGCAAAGTAAAAGAAACTGGAACAACCCAATGACGAAACCACATACACACAGAGAGCTTGTTCGCTGAAATTTGATAAAAGAAATATAATCAGTGAATATATCAAACCCAATATAACTAAAACTAGATGAAATTATACGAATGAATTCTGTTACATATCATTCCAATTAATTCATTTTAAAATCTCAGTAAATGAAGACCACTCGTGTAAGATATTTTACATCTTACCTATTTCTACGTGATGGGCGTACCTGCTCGTTTTAAGCAGGATCAAGATATACATGCATATGTACATTGGTATATGCGTAAATGTGCAAAATAATTCTAATAACCATATTCCATGTTTGCAATTTATACAAAAAATGCGCATATACAAAAAATAAAACTACATGGATCTGTATGCGTATCTCAAAGCCCACTTTATGATATATGCGTACAAATGCATCTTGAAAATATATTGATCTATGTATACTTACATAAATTATATATCCTAAAGCAACCTTCCCTGGCGAAAACTACTGGTTGAACCATGGAGCAGTCGAAATTGGTATATCCTATACATGCGCGCTGAAAGACTACTTGTTTTCGAATTATAAATCAACCTTTGTATTATATGAGTATTCATCCTGGGTCCATACTTGTTTACACACATATTTAAACAGAGCATGCATAATATATACGCACAAAAGCGATGCAAAACTATCTGTATTGATACATGTTCACATAACAACCTAAATGGACTTGTTTACGTAAATACAGTCAAGCTCACTTATAACGAAAACATGGGGACCTTGCCAATTATTTCATCTTATCCAAATTTCGTCTTGTCCATAAAACGAAATTTCGTTGTAAATGTTTGCATATAGTAAAATTTCGTTCTACATTGTCTTTCAATTCTTGCTACTAAAATGATAAGGGAGAAATTACAACAATTATAAATGAGTGGTTACAAAAGGGCAAAAAATGTGACATAATAACAAATTTTTGATCACAACAGGGTCCACAGCCTTCCATGCTGCATAGTCATATCGAATTACCACCATTACGTTTAGTTTATTTTTACCGATAATGATGATAGTGATCAATCTATCAATCAAAAACTTACGTATGTAATCACGGAATATAAAATGCTAACATTATATACATAATAGTCAGAAGATGCCATATTGTTCCGTTATAGTTACTCCCCTTGAATGACCCAATTTTGTTTTTGAACTATCTGTACGGCATATGTGTTTTATTAGGAGTCAAAAATCCACATAGTTTTAAATACAAGAAAAATATTCAACACGAGTTTATCATAGGTTAGGGTAATCAGAATAGAATACATGTATGTGAGTGACATGCGTTTATTATTCACACAAAACTGCTGGCTTAAATTGATTACGTAATATAGTCGTGTACTGTTTATCGCCCGAGATGACAGACATTTGTGAATACTTGTAAAATTGTGAAAATGACGGTCAATTTTGCGTTAACCGAACCATCTCACAGGTAAACTTAAGTATATGGACCTACAAATGTTTTGTCTAAGCCGATTTTTCACTGTATCCGACTTTATCTTATGAGAGCTGAGGTCATAGAAATAATAAAGGAAGTAGTCGAGGAATGAATTTTATTTTGTATTAAGTGGTATTGTGTTTTATCCGATTACGCATTAAAGGGCAACCCCTTCGTATACGTATGCTTGCATATATATATCTTAAATCAACCTGAATTCGTAAATGCTTACATACACATCTTAAGCAACTTGTATAGTATTATCGTCGTTACGCATGCTAAAGCTGTACGTGTTTTTAAAAACCATTGATCCATTCATTCTACCACATGTGTCTTAAAATTAACTGAATAAAGCATGCGTAAATACGCTTTTACAGCAAGATATTTCCAAAAAAAAAATAGCAATAAAAAGGGTTGTAAACGGGGCAAAATGTTCATTTACAAGATTGAACTCAATAAACACAAATTAAGGCTCTGATTGATTTTAGATTAAGATATTTACAGTAGGGATACATAATTTGACCTGGATGACCCTACATTGTAGACGAGTTGTCATAGAGTAAATAGGAAGTCGTGGGTTCGATACTCCGCAGTGAGAAATCACAAAGACACATAAATACATACTTTGACTTGGAGAGATATCATAACACTTGTTTACAGCGGGATGTCAGGGTGGGGTAGCATTATATCTGTTTCATGTACACTTAGTCCTCCAATTATTGAAATCTTGTCGAGAAAGGTTTGCACACCATAAAATTTAATATGTAAAATGCGTAGTTTTGCGTTCACACGCATTGGCTCATTCATATGAATTGAAATAAAGCAATCTATTAAAATTGGTGTTTAGGATCATACCTTCGTTCTGATTGGTTTTGTTTTTTTTACCTTTACAATGACACATAATTAATGAGCGGTAGACCAGATCAAGACTCGAACAAACAGCGGTGAAGATTTATTACAAGCTGGTAGATGTATAGACACTCCGCAACCAAAACATCTTACATTCGTTTATAATGTTTTCTTTTGCTGGTTATTTAAAGAAATGCTACAGAGATGCAAAATTTAAAACAAATATATAATTTACAGAAGGTCCAAGTGACGTTAAGTTCAGTTAAAGTGCACTTCTTTTGTATACTCTGTACCAATATTTGTGATGTAGAATTGAATAGTAAGAACGTTATAATTTGGAGGAGCATGAGAAACAAAATACAGGGAACGTTCTTTGAATACTTTGAATATTATTAAGGACGTTTTCGGTAGTAATTTATGCGCATCACTCAAGCGCATCTAGGGGAGATAATCGTCGACTTTTACTCTTCAAAAAGGAGATAGTTGAATAGCATTCGGACATTTCACTTTGCGTTTAAGTCTTCGATTACGATGAGCCAACAACTACGGATACGCGGTCAGACTGTTAAAAAATCAAAGAAAGAACGATCTGATAGAATAAGAGCGGCATCCCAGCTGTACCGTCAACCTGTTAAATCAATTTATTTGGATGATAATGGATATTTAAAAAGAATATTTCTGATTTTTTTTTATAGTTTTGGCAAATTGGTTACCATGGAAATTTCATTTTTACAAAAAAAGTAGCCCGACAACCTTACTTTTTCTTTTCATTTTTAAACTCGCCATTAAATTCTACTATGGATATCAAAAAATAAAAACATTCTATGAAAGGATTATTATTTAATCTTTATTTATTTGCAGAACATGTGTATTTTTTCTTTCATTTTTACCCTGTGAGGAAATTCAAAATGCCTGTATTGTGTTGAAAAAATGTACAGATGGAAAAATTACTTAATTATAACATAAAATAAAGTTATTTTGTGTGCAAATTCATGTTTGTTATGTTTGTGTAAAATATCTGGAATATTTTAAGTAACTTGAATAAATTAGGCCATTTTGTAGGATTTCACCAAATTGGTTACCATGGAAACTTCATTTTTACTAAAAAAGTAGCCCGACAACCTTACTTTTTCTTTTCATTTTCGAACTCGCCATTGAATTCTACTACGGATGTCAAAAAATTAGAAAATTCTATGAAAGGATTATTATTGTAGAAATCTGTAGAAATCGTCCTTAAAAGCAAATATTATATATATATATATATATATATATATATATATATATATATATATATATACCAGTCTTTCGCAGGATAGCACATAGCACTACGTGTCATTGCGTGACTTGAAAAGAACTGGGAGCCACTTTAATTTTATTTAAGACAATAATTCTTTCTCTGGAGAGACATCTTTTACAGACATTTACAAACATCATTTCAGGAACACATGAATCTATCATCAGATATTTCATGAAAAGCTCAGATGCTGTAAGGGCATCATATTGTACATACTGTCATAGATGTGATCAAGAAAAAAGGTCAGAAAAAAAGTAATATGTACGATATCATTTTGCATTACTACATCGTTCTTGGTGGAGCATTAGATGTGCCTGCAAATGCAAGCAGACAATATGAAAACGCCCTTCCTTTGATGAAGTTATTAATTTATTTGCCTTTTTCTTTCTTCAAACACACATATACTCTCTCTCTCTCTCTCTCTCTCTCTCTCTCTGTCATTCTTTCCTTTGCTCAAAAATCTCATATAATTTTTTAGATGTCCGGGTTTATTTCCATGTAGTACACATGTATTTCATGATTATTGAATAGTGCATATGAACATATATTTGTCGCCCCCGGGGATATCGTGCCATCTCCAGTCCTCATTCGGATGTAGGTATATAAATCGGTCTCTTCCCTTGCCGGGTTGTCCGGAACTCTAGGGTGCAAAATGTATTGGTGAACCATCAATCCAAAAGAAGCCATCAACAGCTGGGATATATTTACCGCCGATGTATATTCGATGATCGTGGACTGAAATCAAATAAATAAACTGTAAAAGTTGAAATCTATTCAACTGCGACCATTTTGCATGAGAGTTTGTAATATATGTATAACAACTGAAGACCGCGAAGACAAGTTCTTCTCCATTTGTGTTTTTTTAATCATGTTCTTGTTATCCAGCAGATTCCATATAATAAGAAGCAGTTTTGGTGAGTTTTATATGTTTGTGTGAGAGTGTTTAATATAGAAAATATCAAAAGCATCGACATATTAAATAGTAAAGCTGTTCCACTTTCAACGATTCCCGGGTTGAACAGATGCATCTAAAGAACACAATGATGGGGCTTCTTGTCATATAAATATACTTTTCTCTCCGATACCATATCAAAAACATTTATAAAGGACGTATGGGGATTCGACCTAAATAGCAGGGTGAACAACCCTGAATACTTATTGTCTAAGGAATGGTGACAAACGATGACTAACAAATCCACTTACTGTTAAAATGTTCTACATCATGGCCAAATGCATAAGGCGCTGGATGTTCTGCCTAAGCTATTGTTGTTTCAAAATTCTAAAATGCGCCATCATAATTATTTACACCCCTTTCCACGCACTGTTAGTCGCAATGTGTCATATAAAGATATGGAAAATGTCGGAACACTTGTGACTTGTGCTCTATTTATAGATATTCTTCGAAAGGACATATTACTTGCTACAACTCTTTTTGAAAGACATTTAACACTATAAATATATAATGTCAGTTTCGGTATTTTCCCCATTTTGTCATCTTTCGACCCAAACAGTGTTAATTCCGATGGACGCAAAAACAATCTTAAAAAAAAATGTGTATAGACACATAATTGTAACTTTTTTTAAAGAAATGCACAGTACTGAAATCATAACGCCTGTAAATCGGGCTAAGATTTTCGGGAGAGGAGAAAAACGCATTCAATATTGAACATTAATGAACATTAAAACGTGATTGTTTCAAAATGAAGACAATGAAATAATAAGAAATTTTCGGAATCTTAAAGCTAACTGCCGATAAAGGTTGGTTTTTTAGGACATGTGACAACTAACACAGGTAGATGTGTGCAAACATTTGGTTCAATAAAGACTCCAGCATTTTCCTCCATGCAATACACGAGCACAATCTTAAGCATGAAATATATGATTTTATCTGCGCCTGTTTAGAAAAACAGGTTCGTATCAAAGAATTATAATTTGAAAAACTCAAAACCATACGCCCCAAGTGGAATTAAATTAGTGAATACATGATGACCGATCCAAGCGTAATAACTCGCTGAAAAAATGTCGCATATTATCTCAAATCGATCAGATTTCTAATTACTGATGACATTACCTCAACCATGATTTAGGTGCAAACGCTGTTTATTTTTCACCTTAGATGTACCATGAATGTTGTAATATACAATCTTTGTTAACTTATCATTTCTGTCTATGAAGAAAATTTACCGCCATTTTGTACATGGGTTGTACATATCTCTGAAAATTTAAATTAATTGAGTGAGAAATGTGCCGCACTAAAGCTTATGCATTACTTTGTAGCTGTACAACACGACAGGAAGTCACATTATTCGGACAACGAGCTACCCAGTCCTTGTTTAAATAATTTATATTACACCATGCTCATATAGTTTTACTAATTTCGTGTTTCGTGGCCTTCAATCATTATTGCAACCTCCTGCTCCCTAGGCACACGCCTTAACAAACTCGGCATTGGCGTAGGCTTAACATGTTACTCCCAGAAAAAAAATGTTTTTCATACTCTTCACCCTTATATCTTTGTTTATTCTCGCATAGTTTTGGCGCCAATGTTTATCTGCACACACTGATAAGAAAACCCGGGAATACGCAGTTTTGCGTCGTACATTTAGTTTCTAAACTGACATGATTTTAGTTGATAAACATGCCAAGATAGCAATCTCATTTTTCAGTATATATATCCAGTTCCTTGGACTCCATAAACAATGGAGTCTTGAAAATATTTCATACTACATACATTTATTATAACAGCGTGGGAATGAACCAATTGTACATTTAATGGTAGAAGTAAAATTACAGACACAGTTTTGATTCTAAGAAAAAAAATATATATGTTTATGGAATATTAAACCTCGTGTGATGCCTGGTGCGATTTAGAATTACGCACTAAAGAGACAAGGCATTTTCTATGGTGACATGATACGGCCACCAGAAACGTTCTTTGTGGGATGTATGAAAAGTTAAGAATACATATTCATACAACTGAAACGATGGGTATCTTAACAACCCTACAAGCACCCCCCCCTAAATTAGTGAGATAAAATATACTTGGATACAAGCCGGCCTTTTCATTTATACATATATTCATTTATGTCTCTCATGTTAAATTTGTGTTTTTCGAATATAATGATCTGTCAGGCGTTTTTATTTTCAATTTCATTTCTATGGTGTATACGTAATAAACCATTAGATGGGAGTATTTCATGTTATGATTTTACCACAATGGTTATCAAAACAATAAATGAAGTTAAATGGATTTATATGATTCATGCCAGTTGTTTGTCTATCAGTCTGTTCGTCCCATTTTTCTAATCCGTAATAAGGCATTTGTTGATCCTTGCAGTTCATACCTGGGTGATGAACCAAGTGTGTGTTAATAAGGTCAAAAATTGAAGGTCAAGGTGAAAGTCTAATCAAGATCAACATTAGGGTCTGTCACACTATTGCAGAGCCTCTTAACTTTTGAATGTTTCACTTGTTGCTTATGATCACTCTTTCATGTTCTGAAGATTAAGTGTCTGCCTGAAAGTTTGTCAAGGTCAGTGTTAGAACATACTAAAAGAGAAGGTTATAGGCTTAAGTATTGCTTAACTTGTTTGTGCAATTCTAATAATTGCAACCAAATAACTTAGACGCTCATGTTTCCAAAGGATTGTTGACTGAAGGACGAGACTTGTGATTTTATATGTCCAAAGGATATGCATTTCAATCAGGATGTACACATATTTTAAATTAAACTTTTTTAGAAGAAAAAAACACATTCAATCGTCAAAGAAGAACTGAAGGGAATTTCATCATCTTTAAAGAATAAGTCGACTATTTTGATAGTTCCTTACCATTACTTCTTCGTTATCAAAAGGAAAACGTTCATCATAAAATTTAAAGGGTGGTTGTAAAAGGACACCATACTTTTAGCTCAAGCAATCATGTATTCCAAATATTTGCTCAAAATATTCAGATAAAAAGGCAAGTCTGAAACAGCCGCTTCTCAGATTGCAGTCATGTCTCTTGTCTATGTGTTTGCATTTACAGTTTGTGTTTTGCTGGGTTCTGTGCTTACGGAACCTGCCTGTTCCAAGTACGATTATGAGGAGAAGATGTTATATAAAATTATTAAAATGGAAATGGAATGGAACCTACTGAAAAATTACGTAAGCAATACATTTAAAGATATGAAAACGGAACAATCAAAAACTAATCAAGAAATCAGTGAAGTAAGGAACCAGTTGGAAGATACAAAGGCTGAACGATCTAAGATTACTAATATAGTAGAGCAACAGAAGAACGAAACTTTAGATGTTGTTCATGCTCAAGAAGACAGATAAGAACTGCGCCATCATCTGCTGAATTTCATGCCACAGATCAACATGAATCTGTCAGGTCAGTTTGCAATCAATGTTACCGTATCAGTTTTCTTTATTTTAAAACAAAATTATATAATTATTAAGAACATATACTGTTCTCATTCGCGATATATCATAGAGTTATACAGGTATGGCACCCTACGGTAAAGTAATGTTTGTTATCGGTACATGTTTTAAAATATCGGGTTTTGGAATGAAGTCACGCCATACTTCTACGGCTTAAGATTAATGTAGAACATGCATACAAATTACTGAAATATTTTAAATGGAAGTTGAACATAGCAAATAAGCAAAACAACTCACCTTAGAAAATGTGTAAATTCTACCTGTCAATGTTGTAAATACATGTTTAAGAAATATGGTCTGATCATTTTTAGCGTTCATTTGTTTTTTGTCATGTTATATTTATTTTGTTACATTTTCAATTTTAAGATGATGGAACATCTCCTATGGTGGCCTTCAACGCCTATGATGTTAAGCACTATGTTCCTGCTAAAGGTGACACAATCATCTTCACGACCAACTTACTGAACGAAGGAAACGCCTACGACAACAATACAGGGATCTTTACGGCCCCTGTCGCCGGCCTGTATTTGTTTACCGTCCAGTTGTGTACCAAATCTAACAATGAGTTTGTTGCCAGTGTCATAGTACGGCGGAGGGAATATGGCAGATTTCATATAAATGATGCGGATAAATATACCTGTAATTCATGTCAAGCTACAGCGGTCATGCTGCCCGGAGACATCGCCCTTGTACAAAGGATTGACGGTTATAATAATCAGCTGTATACAGATGATTATCGTGGACTATTCTTCACTGGAACATTGATAAACCACCACGTTTCTGGCTCAGACTAACGCAAAAAGGAACGGAGAATTGAGAATGTTTCCAAAATTTTCTATTGGTATAAGTTAACTTATTTCAAACATACGATAAACGTAACAAATTTTATATAAAGGACAATGCAGGTGTGCATGCTCTGAAAACATGAAACAGCTTTCATTCGTATTTTTTTTCTGCTTTAAGTTTAAGTTATGTATTCTTTGTAATAACAAATGGCTTATTAAAAAAAGAAGAGAAATATCGCGCGACATGATTATGTTCATTTGCATACATGTTTAACTAGAATGGCACCAAATATAATAAATGAGCTTGTTTAAAATACCCTTTTAAAGGAGAGAAAGAGAGAGAGAGAGTTGTGCTTAATCCGGTTTTATTCAATTATTGTTTAATTTGATAGCAATAGCCTAATGCAAAAAAAGACTTGGCATAATCATCCTTTCCTCGTTAAGGTTATCTTATATTTACAATTACAAGTACCACATTGTCTAAGAAATAAAATTTGTTTCAAAGTAATAAACGTAAAATGCCTTAGACGCTTTCTTCATTTTAATTCATTTAGAAAAGAAAAACAACATATTTTATCTAATGTATAAATTAGATTGTACATATTTCATTGTGGTAAAGTTTTCATATGTGTGTTTGCTGACTAAATAAAATTTCATTTAATATTTAGCATGGGCAGTTTAGCTGTATTTATAGAACCATTTGTTATCTTAATAAAACTCTTTTATCGGAATCTTTTCAATAGTGACTTTGTACGACTTTAAATCAGGTTGATTTATATAGCTTAATTACAAACCTAAACAACCTATACTGTAAAGGTGTCGCTACGCATTCTAAAGCAAGCTATATGATTTGAACGCACTTACGTGTTTTAAAAATCCTTGATCGAAGAATTCTAAGACATCAGTCTTAAAATGAATTGGATAAAGCATGCGTACATACACTTTTTTTTCAAAAATGTGCAAATAAGCAATTGACAGCATCCTAGATCCTCATTTGTTTGCCTACGCATCTTAATGCAATCTTATCTCAGAACATTCTGTATAAATATGCATACATACGTGTCTCGAACAAAGCTGGATCCATATAATTCTCCATTTGAAAGCAAACTGGGTTTTAATTTTGATAAATATACCTATCAGCACATCTATGCGCAGTATGGTTAAACATGCTTTCATGTCAGTTTCCAAGAGTTAGAAAGTGCATTTTTATATTCACATTAAATATTTACTCTATAAGATTGTCAGTTTCTTTAAAAACATTCAACACTGTTTATACCTGTTAGATAATTGTTTGTTTTGTTGTTTTGGTTAGTTATTTAAGATATGTTTAATTCATTGGGGATCAGGAGAAAACCTTAGTGTATTCATTTTATTTCATGTATTTATTTGAGTCCCTTTTCTTAAAACATGATGCTTTCTTTACTACAACCTTTATTTAGAACACATAGTATTTCAAACTCGCCTTCGAAATAAATGTAGAGACTTGGAGTATGGTCTATCACAGACCGTAACCTTGTTACCGTAACCCCAGAAGCAACACATTGAACTTAAATCAGAGAACAACTATAGTGAGTAAAATTATATTGTACCTCATAAAACAAATACACGAAATAGAGCATATAACAAATGTGCGAGGTCGTATTTCACCTAGAAGGATATGTTTATTGTAATTGCCTTTAACGTAATGCTGTTTGGTCAAGTTATAACTGTTCTATGCACTATACAACCACGTGCGTATTTTGGACCTAAAGTCCGCGATGAACTTCAAGTGCATTTAAAAGCACCCATTTAGCATGTGTAAGAAATGTAAGTATAATCACACCATTTACAAACAGAGCCTTTACGTTTCCAAATCGAATTACGAATAGCAATAAACGTAAATCGGACTGTTGAAAACGGAGCAAAATGTTAATTTACAAAATTGCACACAATAAACAGCACACTTAAAAAGAACTGATTGATATTAGATTTAGATATATAAAATAGGGGAACATAATTTTGACCTGGCTGACCTTCCATTGTAGACGACATGTTAGAGTGTATATAGTAGAAGCTGGGTCGATACTCGGCTGTGGCAAATCAGACTAATTTTTGCAGTGGCTTTAATGTTACTTTCTAGACTCAAAATAAATGTAGAAAAACAAAACAGTACATAGTTTAACCTGGTGAGGTATCATAACACTTGTCTACAGCGTTATGTCAGAGTGGGGTAGCAATATATCTGTTTCATGTACACACAGTCCTCAAATTATTGAAATAATGTCGGAAAAACGTTTAACTTGAAAAGCTAACACACTATAACACCCCTAGTCATAGATGAAATTTAAAATGTAAAATGCGCATTTTTTCCGTTCGTAGCAATGGCGCATTCACTTGAATTACAACAAATCAATTTATAAAAAATAGGGTTTAGGACAATACTTCGTTCTGATTTTGATTCATTAAAATACAGGTAAGAACAGGCAATTAGAGCCACTACCGTAAAACTTACTAAATGCGTTGTATCGTAACATAACCAGACCAAGGCTCGAACAAACAGCTGCAAAGAGCTAAATAATTACAAGTTACCACATGTATAGCCACTTAGCAATTTAAAGATTTATCATTCGTTTAAAATTTGTTTTCTTTTCCTGATTGTTTTCAGAAATGCTCCAGAGATGCAAAATATAAAAAAAGATATAGTTCAACAAAAGGGCGAAGTGAGGTCAAAGTTCAAGTAAACTGTACTTCTTTTGTATACCTTGTAACAATGCTTGTGATTAATTAGTAAAAGAGTTATAGGGTGGACGAATATGAAGATGTTGAACATTCGACAGCGAACGACCTTTGAATATTAAAAAGAGAAAATTTATACCAGCCTTACGCAGGTTTGGTATAGACATCAGAACTATATGTTATATGTGAAACACCACACATAGAACTATATGGCACTTGGGGCCAATTAGTTGAACTAAAGGCGGCTATTCACAACAAAAAAATAGGAAATATTATTTCATGGATACGTGGATCTATCATGAATTTTTTTTGGAAAACTTTCAGACATTGTCACTCCATAAAAAAAGCATCATATTGAACATATTATAAATATGAACTAAAGAAATGTCAGAAAAATAATACGTTAAATGTACAATAACATTATCTATTGCATCGTTGTTGATGGAGTAATTGATGTGCCTACAAATGATATCAGATAATTTGTAATGTGCCCCTCTCTCTCTTTAAACACACACACACATACACACACTCTCTCTCATTCTATCTTGCGCTCAACGATTTCAGATAATTTTGTAGCTATTTTATTTTCTGGTTCAATACTTTATTACCAAGTAGTACACATGTATTTCATGATTATTGAATAGTGCACATGAACATGTATTTGTCGTCACCAGGGATGTCGTGCCATCTCCAGTCCTCATATGGATGTAGGTATATATATCGGTCTCTTCCTTTGTCGGGTTGTCCGGAACTCCAGGGTGCAAAATGTATAGGTGAACCATCGGTCCAAAAGAAGCCATCAACAGCTAGGATGTATTTTCCGCCGATGTATATTCGGTGATCGTGGACTGAAATCAAATAATTAAGCTTAAATTTCAATTCCAGTTGCATCAATTTCGAAAGATATACTGTTGCATAAACACCATTAAAAAGACCGAGAAAATATGCCGAGACAAAACTCACGTAGGCTTTCCTACATTCGTTGTATTGAACACCGCGATTGAAAACAAGCTCAATAAATAAAAATGTTTTTCGACATATAATTTTTTGTTGATATAAGCAGATTCCGTATATGTCGAATAAACGTTGTCTTTATGTGTTTGTATGTAAAACGATGATGACTGACACCCTTAATAATGCAATAATGCAACTTCAACGTTTACTTAGTTAAACAGGTGGTAAGAGCACTGTTATGAAGTTTCTTGTCATATTTTGCTGTTATGGTTTTATAAAATGAATGTTTATGCCGGCGGTCAATATATGCGTTATTTGGCAAAAAATCAAGGATATAAAGCATTTATAAAGGACTAATGGTGATTCCATCAAAAGAAGAAGTTACCCCCCCCCCCACCCCCACATACACACACGATCTAATGTTTTATTGAAAACGCAGCTTGTATTTATTTATTTATTTATTAACTTAATTAATATTGTTCATATTTTTTAAATATCCTTTGATTGAATCTATGCATTGAATGATATAAAATCTAGATCGTATGAATACTTATTTTCTACTAAATAGTGACAAGCGATGACAAATAGGCATGCTTGCTATTGAAAAGTTCGATAAAAATGGCCGGATACAAGGAGCTTGAAGTTAATCCTATCGTAATGTTTTTCATATTTAAAAATGGCGTCATCCAGTTTATACACCTGGATGTTATATTCATTATCACAGCACGCAAAAATGTATTTTCACGTGAGGACAGGCCCTACACGTCCATTTTTAAATTTAAGTTGTATACGTTTTTTTTCGCTATCGAAATGACATAAAGCAGTGAAATCTGAAAAATAAATTGATCAATTATTTGACCGACCCATTTGTATCTAAATCTAAAAAAGATCATTACGCCTATTTACTTTAATTTATGAAACATTCAATCCTTAAACGTAAATATGAGTTTTCTACATTGCTAGTTAAAAAAGAAAATTTCAACCTATGTAGATAGGTACATGAATTTTTCGTAAAACGGAAACGGTGGAAATTTAAGTTTTTACCAATTGTAAATTATTCTAGCAAAAAACGTATAAATATTTGTTCAAAATATAAAATCATTTATAAGATAATTATACAAAAAGAAGAAATCAAAACCAGTTATTAAAGATAATCCTGAAATAAATAAAGGAAGTATAATTATCTAGTGACGTTAATGTGTGTGAAATCGGAGAAATCTAACTTGTGTTGAACATCGTAGATGTTTATGTACGTGACCAGAACTCAACCCGGGATGCATTGGTGAGAAGCGAAATTACCACTTGAATATAAAGACTAAGGTAACATTGGAAACGAGGGTGTCAAGGCTGTCCAGTTGTTTAGTTTGTATTTTAAAGCAAACAAAATTCTTATTCGATCTATACATTTTGTTTCATATCAACTTTTTTCACAGCCACGTCCCTCTTAGACGTAATGTGTTATATACGGATTTTGAAGAAGTCGGGTCATTTGTGATTTATGTTTTTTATTTATAAATTTTCTCCGAAAGGGCATATTTCTCACTCCTACATGTTTAAAAGTTATTTGGCAAAAAAAAAATATCCAAAGTCAGTCTCGGTTAAAGTCTTTATTTTTCCCAGTTAAACCATTGTTCTACCAAAAATGTGTCCAGATTCCAGATGATGTCAAACATATATAACATATTTTAAAAGGAATATGTAAACCAAGTTTCAGCTGTTGTTTGTTTAAGATGGACAGGTAAATGGGATTTAAATATTGACGGTGCACATAAACATGTATAATTGGTCGCCAGGGAATCATGCCAGTCGTTCGGATTCATGTAAATATAGTGATCCGGTTTATGCTCTGGCTCCCCGGGCGCCCAGGGCGCAAAGCGGACAAGGGAGCCATCGGGCCAGTAGAAACTGTCAGTCTGATGGACATATCGTCCTCCAATGAAGATCCTTGTCCATCCACTGTAAAAGTAAAGGACATATATTTAATTTTTGATCTAAGGACTGACCAATGCATGAAAGGTTCCAAACAATATTCGGAAGTTTGAATTAATCTGCAGAATCTGATAGGTATCAATATTAAGAAATCGGAGAGTAAACCTTTTAAGATAAAAATGTATTGACATATAAGTGTAATGTTCTTTCTTTTTTTTTTTTTTTTTCTCTCTTTTTTTAAAGATAAAGATGTTTTGACACATCATATTTTGTTTAAATGAAATGCACAGTATGAAAATCTTAACTCCTATAAAGAGGGTTTTGATTGTATGAGAGGAGAAAAACACATTCAATATGAACATAAAAGAAAAGTGATTGCTTAAAATGAAGACAATTTAGTAATAAGAGATTTCGGAATCTTAAAATAACTTCCATAAAGGTTGGTTTCTTAGCACATGTGACAACTAACACGGGTAGATGTGTGCACACATTTGGTTAAGTAATACACCAGAATTTTCCATGCAATAAAAAAAAATAAATAGTGCATATATGATGACAATCGAAACGAAATAAATCACTGGAAAATGTCGCATCATACCTCATTAGATTATATGTCTTATTACTAATGACATTACCGCATACAGCTTATTTTGATGATCTAGGTGCAAACGCTGTGAAATTTTCACCTTAGACGTACCAGGAATTTTGTAATTTATTTTCTTTGTTAACTAATTATTTCAGTATATAAAGAAAATTTACCATCATATTTTGCTTCATGGGTTATATATATCTCTGATACATTTCAATTATTCAAAAGTTGAAAATGTGCCATGTTAAAAGACTCTGCATTACTTCGTTGCTGTACGACACGACAGGAAGTCACATATCGACACGAGCTCTCAGCTTGTTGAAATAATCTTTCTTACACCGAGCACATATCATATTACGAATTTCGTGTTTTGTGTCTGTGAATCATTATTGGAATCTCCATCCCCCGAGGCAAACGCCTTATCAAACCAGGCATCGGCGTAGGTTTAACATGTTACTCCCAGAAAAAAAGTGTTCATACTCTTTTGTATATAACGCTTACATCTTTTTTTATTCTCGAATAAAATTTTTGCGCCAATACTTATCTGCATACACTGATAAGAAAACCCGGGGATACGAAGTTTTGCGTCGTACATTTAGATTCTAAATTGACATGATTTTGGTTATTAAAATGTGAGTTTGACTTTAAGAATGATTTTTCTTGATTTGAAATAAATTGAAGTAATTCAATTATTTAAAGGTGTATTTTACAGTTTACTATCGCAATTCTTCGGACATGTAAAGTGTAACATATTTCGTATCCCCCAAAGGTTTGGATATAAGATGTCACAATGTCAGCAACTACGCTAAGAAGTTGTTTCCCAGTAAGAGACGTCTGTTTGTAATTTAAATATTTCCATTTCAAATAGTATTTTAATTAAACATGAATTAAGTTGGTCAGATATATTTTAAACTTTGTTTTCTTTCTTAGTATTAGATAGTTAACCATAGAAACAGTTCAGTCGCTCGAAAATAAACTCAGCGGCCTACATTTTTCATTGTTTTGATCAAGCAACCATTAAAGAATATTTACCAAAAAAGAAAACTATTGAAGGAGGTTTCCTTAAAAAAAATCAAAACATGTTCAAATGAAGCTTTTTCTTTTCTCCCTTTTACAAAAATCATATTGGGTTTTATCCATTTCTATAAAAATGAAGAACGTGGGGATATTAAAACTATCAATTCAAATAAATTAAATCATTTTGAATTAACTGTTAGTATGACTGTCTTATATTTATACAGTTTTTGCTCACCTTTTTTTCTTTTTAAATAAGAGATGTATATTTTAGCTATCTATTAGAAACTGTAACCATGGATACACAAGCATAGCATAAAAACAAGCACGGTGACCTATTAATTTCTTACATTATCGTTTCAGAGCATTTTTACATAACATATGTGAAATCAGAAAATTATATTGAAGAAAAAAACTGTAACACACTCTGTTAACATAAATAAATGTAAACACTGATGAGTATTTTTCCATTATCAGACAACTTTAACCCGCAACTGGTAGACCGGGTTACTAAAGTACTTGTACAGAAATAGCCCTACTGTTTGACGCTGTTTTTCGTTAAATGAAAAACAAAATGAGATAAAAGGGATTTTTTTTTGTCAGAAGAGACATAAAAAAGATGAGGTATATGAATTATATCGAAGCTACATAACCCATATTTTACTTCAGTCATTATTGTTTTCTCTACATTAATATTACACAACCAAGATAAATAATCAAGTTTATTTGTTTATCTTGTAAAAAATACTTTCTTAAAGCGTTTATCTTGATACTTGAATTTTAAATAAAAACTTGATGTTCCCATTTTATATTCTTCAATTTAACTTAGATTCGGAATATAAAGTAAATAAAATGCATGTTGCAATGTTTTTTTTATTGACGTTTATAAACATGTAAAGGTAGCAATCTCATAATTCAGAAACATATTGGACTCCATAAACTATTGAGTTTTGAAAAAAAATCATGCGACTTTTCCATATCAGCGTGGGAGTAAACCAAATGTACATTTAATGGAAGAAGTAAAATTACAAACACAGATTTGATTCTACGGGGAAAATATTTAAGTTTATGTAAAATTAAATCCCCCTTGATGCCTTGTGAGATTTAGATAAATATTTCCAAAAATTCTCAAATTCCGCACTAAAGAGGTATGTTCTTTGGTTGCATGATATGGCCATCTAAAACTTTCTTTGGGGGATGTATGAAAAGTTAAGAATACATATTCATACACCTAAAAATAAGTGTATCTTAACAACCCTACAAACTCCTCTTTATTAACTTTAAGACTGAAATAAAGTATGATTGGAAATAACTCGGCCTTTACTTTTATACACAGCTTGTTGTCTCTGTTAAATTGGTGTTTTTCGAATATAACGATTTTTAACGAAAATAACGTATTTATTTTCAATTCCCATTTCCATGGTGTATACGTAATAAACCATTTAATTGGGGTATGTAACATTATAATTTTACTCTAAAGGTTATGAAACCAATAAAGGTAAAAATTGAAGGAGTTTAAAGGACTCGTGTCAGTTGCTTTATTGTCAGTCTGTACGTCCCACTTTCTTGTCCATGCCGTAATAATGCATCTATGGATCCTAGTAACTCATACCGGGGCCAGAAAAAACATTATGAGCCACGTGAGGTCATGAATTGAAGGTCAAGGTGAAAATCTGATCAAATTTAACATTAGTGTCCGTCCCACTATTTCAGAACCGCTTAACTCTTGAATGTTTCACTTGTTGCTTTTGATCAAAGCACTTGTCACCAATCTTGTAATTTCTGAAGATTAAATGTCCACCTGAAAGCTTGCCAAGGTCAAAGGGTTGGAAAATACTAAAAGTGAAGGTTATAGTAATTGCTAAATGTTTGTCCATTTCTAATAGTTGTAACCAAATCACTAAAAAACTCATGTTTGCTTGTTTGACTGAAAGACGAGATTTGTTATTTTATATCCCCAAAGCACATGCATTTTAATCAGGGTTACACAATTTTATATTTAACCTTTTCATAAGGAACAAAAACAACATTTAATCGTTAAAGAAAAACTGAAGCGATTTTTTCATCTTTAATAAATAAATTCCTTGCCAGTACCTTCTTCGTTATCAGTAGAAAAACTTTTCATCATAAAATATAAAGGATGGTTGTAAAAGGACACCATACTTTTAGCTCTAGCAGTCATGTGTTCCAAATATCTGCTCAAAATATGCAGATAAAAAAGGCAAGTCTGAAACAGACGCTTCTCAGATTGAAGTCATGTCTCTTGTCTGTGTGATCGCATTTACATTTTGTGTTTTGCTAGGTTCTGTGTTTATGGAACCTGACTGTTCCAAGTACGATTATGAGGAGATGTTACATAAAATTATTAAAATGGAAATGGAGTGGAACCTACTGAAAAAAGACGTAAGCGATGCACTTAAAGAAATGAAAGAGGAGATATCAAAAGTTAATCAAGAAATAAGTAGAAGAAGTAAAGAGTCAATTGGATTCAACAAAGGCTGAACAAACTAAAATTACCAACGCAATGAAGAAACAGAAGAACGAAACGTTAGATATTGTCCTGCTCAGGAAGGGCTAACAACTGAAGTGCGTCGCAATCTGTTTGATTTCAAGCAACAGATAAACAGCAGTCTATCCGGCAAGTTTTCTAACAGTGTTACCGTGTATCTGTTTTAAGACGTAATATATATTGTTCTCATTCATATCTACATGTATACAACAAGTGTACAAATTATAGAAATATGGTCAAATGGACTTTGATCCTAGCAAATACGCATAATGAATTAGTGGTGTGAATGGCCAAATTGTATCTGAAATATCGTCTTCTCATTTCTTTTGCGTATATTTTCTTTTGTGTCTAAGTTTATTCATTTCTTGACATTTTCTACTATTAAGATATTGGAAGAACCCCGATAGTGGCCTTCAACGCCCGAGATGTTAAGCACACTCAACCTGCTAAGGGTGACACTCTCATCTTTACGTCCAATCTGCTGAACGAAGGGAATGCCTACAACAACAGTACAGGGATTTTCACGGCCCCCGGTGTCGGGCCTGTATTTGTTTACCACCCAGCTGTGTACTTCTTATAAACATGAGTTAGTTGCCAGTATCGCAATAAGGGAAAAAGAATACAGCATATGTTATGTATACGACCCTAACTACTACTCATGTAATTCATGTCAAGCTACAGCGGTCATGCAGCCCGGAGACACGGCCCTTGTCCGAAGGATTGATGGTAATGCTCATAGCCTGTATACCGATAGATATCGGGGACTGTTCTTCACTGGAACATTGATACACCAGCTCAGTTTAGGCTCAGACTAACACAAAGATTGTGATTTGGAGAACAGTTTCATATCTACTTCTATAATTAACTTGATTATGTTTGCGTAATTTTCTATCGGTATAAGTTAACTTCATTTTAAATATAAGAAGAACGTAACAATTTTGATTTAAAAGACGTTGCATGTGTGCATGTCCGGAATACAAGAAAAGATGTTCCATTATCATCAGTCTGCTTTCATATGTTTTATTCTTTATGATACCACATGGCTTATGGAAATCGATAAAGGCAAATATATTATGTGAATAGATGTACATGTTTAACTAGAATGACACAATTTGGATATGAAATGAGTTGTTAAGAATAGCTTATAGAGGTCATTTTATAAAAATTTTTTTAATTCATTATGTCTATTTTGAAAAAGTTAAATATACGTATAACTAATTGCTATTTAAAGTAATACTCGTTCATGTATATGTTTAGGTCCAAGAAACTTTCTTGCTTATTCTTTTATTTAGAAAGTGTACATATGTTTTCGTAGTAATGCTTTTAAATATATAAATGTTGTGTGTGGTTTATTTTACTATATTTATTTATATATGGCAAGTTGTTTTTCTGAATCGTTTTCAATGCTATTTTACGTCCTTGTACAGATTCACAAAACAAGATCCGGATAGAACAATAATCATATATATATATATATATATATATATGGGATGGAACCCCGTCCGCCGGCGTGCAAGTCCAATGCTCTAACTACTGAGCCAAAGAGGCGACTCCCTGACGCAGTTGTCAGAGATTGTATTTATACCTGTGACGACGCACACTTTCTTCACTTCATCAATTAGAAATGTACAGTTAAAGAAGTCTGAACTTCATTTTGATCGTCGATAGTATTTATAATCAACGATCAATTAAATTTGTTTTTACTTTTAAACATAAGCTTAAGACTTTGTGTTTTCTTTATCTGACAGATACGTTTTTAGTTTACATGCGAGACAACATACATCATATAAGATACAGCGGGGTATTAGATGACTAACAATTTATTTATTTTCAACATATCGTTAGTTTCTTATAGATGTATATGTGAGCGTACATACGGAAATTAAAACAACATGGATCCATATATATATAGTCTACATGAATTTATTTCTTACATTTTGGTACAAACACAAAATTAAAGAATTTTCAGTGGTCTCTGTTATGGATCGTATTGTGGTTTTTGAACTTGAAATCAATTGACGTATTCATTTAAACCAAACTGCAGAGATCAGGTTACAGAAAATGGAGCAATTCGGGGTCTTCCTCCACCTGTAATTAGCTGGATGTCGCTATATGACTGAAATACTGTCGAAGCGACGGTAAACTCAAATAGTCAAGTCAAGTCAGAAAATGGAGCAACCCATTGACAAAAACAGACACTCACACATATATAGTATATTGTATTGTGATAATAATTGTTTTTATAGTGGTAATCATTATGTGATAATATCAAACTCGTAGAATGAACTTATGAACTTAAACGTCTAAGTTTTATTCTAAATCATTCCACTCAATCCCTTTTACATTATCAGTAACTGATAAACACTCATATTTCAAAATGTTTGGATATATGTGTTCAAATATTACAAAATAGCCATAAATCAGTAGAATCCATTCGGTGAATGTAGTAGTTGTCAACTCGAATGATCAATGTGATGATGCAGAGATGATGCCGTACTGTGAAATCATTAGTTTTCGTGGGAGACTAATTTTTGTCGATTTCGTATATCAATCCCCACGAAAACCTTTCTCATATATAGACCTCACGTTTTTCTAGAAAATAGATCCAAGATAAATGTACCCATGAAATTCCCTTAGGTACATAATCAACGAAATTAATGATTTTACAGCATATAAAGGGCATAACGACATAAAGAAATATACAAGAACGTTATAGTTACGACAGAGTATCAGTTATCATTTTAAAACAACATGAATTTGTGGGTGTACTTGCCATATCCAGATATACATGCCTATGCATTTCAAAGTTTATACGTAAGTGCGCATCTAAAACCAACTTTGGTCCATATATGCATACATATGCACACCAAGCAACTTAAACGATATTTTCGTACATACGGAACTTAAAACAACATGATTTATATGTGTACCTATATGATATATTTTTTTTACGTTCATAAGCATCTTGAAACAACATTGATC
>CM037781.1:24409930-24459930 GCA_021229015.1 Solen grandis | reverse complement strand
GGTGTGTGGAGTTTGTCTGTTTACTTAACCCTTTCCCTCATAGAGGAAACCATGAAAAGACCTATGCGAACAGCATAAAACCAGATCAACCTGCGAGTAACTCGCAGGCTGATCAGGTTTTATGCTGTTCGCTGCTACTCAGTGGTCTGGAAATGAGGACATTACAATTAAATTTGATAAGGTTTATCTGTGGTTTTCTGCAGATCAGGCTTTATGTGGTACCTATTGAGTGCGTCAAAATGAGTCTATATGAGGGAAAGGGTTAAAGGGGAACTTTAAACTGATCACGTGTGACATGTGACATGATACCACACCCAGTCACATTATCCTGACACCGGGCCAATCAGTCCTGCGACTGCCCTTTTTTGCTAAACGCCAAGCAAAGGAGCTATAACAGTATCATGTTTTACGACTTTGGTAGTTCGCGGCCGGGGATCGAACCCACGACATCCCGCTCACGAGGCGAAGGCTCTAACCACCTCGACCCAGGGGACTGTAGGGTATTGGTGTAAAAATATTCCAATGTATAAATATGTATAGGTACAATATGAATTAAATTGTTTAAAGCATTCTAAAAAAAGGCCCTTGCATAACGCTGGGGGTGTGGTTATTATTAACTCAAATAGCTGTGATTTGTCTCTAATAAACTCAGCACCATAAATCTGAAGTAATAGAAAGTGATATAATTTTTTAATGTCGTCTATTTATTGATATTTTGATATCAAAATTATACAGACCAAATCACATGTAAAACAGACAAATACTTTTAATGTTATTTATTATAATTATCGTTTTTATTGAATATTTCATTTCAAAACAAAATTAATAGCCATGCTCATTGTAATCACGTGTAAATAAGTGTGTGTTTACCAATATGCATGGGCCTAATTGTGTCTATTGAAATAAAACTGAAAACAGAACACCTAACGCTATTACAGTTGAGCAAAACAGTACAGTTGAATAACAATATCTGATTCCTCCTTCGTCTTGTGATCATTAATTTACAATTTCAGATATGATTATGTTTTGTGATTGGAAACTATTATTTCATGTTGAACTCGTATCTAAATTGAATTAAAAATTCGAGACACATTTTTTTTAATATTTTTTTTTTACAATTGAACTGGTAATTTTCATTTTTTTATTCATATTGGTTTACACTAGTTATATACAGTACATAACAGTACAATACTATGCAACGCAGCAATATACAATACAATACTATACAATATGATACAATACTGTTCGATACAATGTAATGCAATGTAATAAAGCAAAAGAAAATACATTACAATTTAATGCCACTTTATTATCAATGGTTGCATACACACACATATAAAAAAAACTCTTCTATGAATTTTTGCCCACAGGGCTATATCAAAAATCACAAAGAAATACAACTGAGAAGAAAAATAACACGAAAAAAAACAAAAAAACGATGAAGGATAACCAGATTTGAATGCTTATTATTTCATGGTGTTTTTTTATTGTTAAGGAGATAATAATCCTGATTTAAGATATGGCAGACATTGTTGCATTGTTGGATTGGATATTTATCATTTATATTTTGGATCTGGCGAATGTAAAACATTTATTTTAATGAAATCATTTGACGTTGCGAGTCGATGGCAAAAAATTGTTTGGTGTGACCTATGGGCAATGTAACAGATTAGGAAGAGTCAATGCATTAAATATTATTTTTCTTTTTTACATTAAACTTCATTCGGTTTAGAGATCTAACGTTCCTGCTTTCATATTTGAATTTGGAAATTATAAAAATATTGATATGTAAATATATTGATAAGGGGTACATTTATAAGAGAATATTGCTAGTTGTGGTTATTCTTCTTAATTCGATCTTGATATTCACATATTTCTATGTTGGTTTCAGATATATGTTCAGAGTGGATATATGAAAGATGTTGAATAAATAAATACCTTTCCGATGGGTGGGGTAACGTCCACGGTGGTGTCGCACGTGTCTACAGGCAGGTCACAAGAATAATTAGGAAAAGAAAGTGATCATAAAAGGCAAATATATATCATATAAATCAGCCCATTACAAACATTTCGGTTCAAACCCCCTAAAGCAAGACATATCCACTGCTACGTATAGGAAACAGCACGGGCTTTTATTGTCTGGAGAAATGTCTTAATAGATTATATCCGACTTAGAAGTCGTCGTAAATTTGTAGGCAAACAACTGATTTTGTCACATAGATCGATCAATTTCGAATATGATAAAATGAAATTGTGTTCTATTGAAGTAATTCTCAGAGTTTCTGATTAGCCACAAATTTATTTTCATTATGTCATACATTCAGCTATTTTTTACACAAAATTAATGACATCATTTCATCATATAATATATCCATTGCTGCTGTGAGTTTTAAAAATCAGATATTAAATAACATATCTATATTAAAGGAGAAAAGAAAAAATTGATAATTATCATATTTATGTATGAACGTCAGAAGCCATGTTTATGATTTTACCATTTGACTGTTGCTAACCACATTATGACCAGTCCACCTCCTGGTAGTCAAATCTTTTTAAACTGAATTCCTTATTATAGTTTGTCCTATTTAATCGTCTAATGACATGTTTGCACTTCAAAATTTGAGAAAAGATTATTTTATTGTACCAACGTGACCAAAGCGCATTATGGGCTGAGATAGTTGGGGCGGCAACAGCTTTACCTAATGTTTTGTAAGCTCAAAATATAAAGGTACCCAGTGACTCTGACACCGTACTTAAAACATCATATGAAACTGACAATCAAACGGGAGACGGTTAAAAGTAAAGTTATATGGCGTGCGTGACAAACAGTAAATATGTTATAGTTTATATGTTTTAGTTTATGGATTTATCGCAGCGCTACGCTTTGCGTCAGTTGCAATAAGTTCCATAAAAATCAAATATAATCGATAACTAACAGTTGCAGTTTCTTCCATTTACATATGAGACGAATCTTACGTGTAGCCTTTGGTCATGTTTTAAATTGAAACGATATCAAAGTGAACGTTTCTGGATATGCAACTGCAAGCATGATGAAAATATTCATGTCGACACCAACTGTCTGGCCTAGGAAGGTGATTTGTTTCATAATATGCCCCCGTTAAAGTTGAATTGTAAGATAATCAATCCTTTGTAATCCTGATTGCGATATAATGATAATTAATCAGGTTGCCACAAACATAATGGCCTGCCTACAGAGATCATAAACAGAGCTGAATTATAAATAAAAATGGTTAGCATGCTATAAGAGACAAGTGATATGGAGGGGGTAGTTGATAGAATTTTGTTACATGTCCAATGTTATATATTTCTAAAAATCTTGGAAATAAACGTTTGTTTTGTATTGAATTATTTTCTGTCTATCACACAAACTAAAAACCTATTAAACAAGGACTGGCAACTAGTCTAAATCTCACAAAAGCACGCAACAAATTGTCCAATTCTCGCAGTATCGTTATCAAATATCTCCTTTTCTAATGAAGATATGTGAGAGTAAATTGTATCTTAATACAAAAGAGCATCACATTACCATCAAAATGATACCCTATGTATTAATATAACAAGAAATACAAATGTTTGATATAACATAAAAAAGTACATGCATGCTTATAAAAACTATGTAAAATGTGTTCTTATGCAAACCGGTTGAATTCAAATAATAATTTAAGACTTTTGAAAATAAATCGAACTGAAAATAATTGACTGTAGTAGAGAAATGATTTTTTTATTATGGTTATATTTTCAACTGTGATTATTACATATTTTTTTGAAAGTTCGCAACATTCAATGATCTGCTGTGTGCCTAAACAATATTTTTCATTGGCTATTACAGGTGTTTCCTGTTTAATATGTCTTTGCACAAACACATGTTTACGCGCGTGCGAATCATTTTCATTCATAACCTTTTATTACGTTGTGTTATGGCACGTTTCATGGTGGTGACCTCGTGCGTGAAATGATGCGTTTAGCGATGATGAAAAAGTAAGGCAAAAGATTCATCTGTTTGAAATAATACCCAAAGTAGCCAGAAATCTATTGTTTTCATTGACGCCGCGTGGAAACGTATCGAAGTTTTTTTTTTTATTATTATTATTTTTTTATTTTTTTTGCCAATGGAGCCGCATAATTAAAACAGGAAGCAATCACTGAAAACACGTAATATGTTTAAAAGAAACACTTTATGAATCAATTACTTGCATTAACTGATGAAAATAGAAACATTCAAAACATGAAAGTTTTCAATCGTTATCGTTAAAGCTCAGATTTAAAAAATAGAAAAAAGAAAAAAAAAAGACGCTTTGAGATCTTAAAATATTTAGAATTCAGATACAAACTGTCAACTTGAAAAATCAATTTAAAGGCAGTTTAAGATAAGTAATATAGCATTATGTAGAAAGTGTAAAAACACACAAACACTATACATATAGCCGTAGCGGACATGTCTTATTTACGGCCTCAGGCCCAATCTGCGGTCCCAGTAGGTCTAGTGCTTGAAATCGGTAAATTTAACTGAACATTACATAGCTTATGTTGTAAAGCCTTGTAAATACATATTCAATTTAATACATATCATCAATACAAAAAGAATGCAATATTCCTACGTCATGCTACATTATCAAAGGAAGTTGATTGTTAATTCATACTGGGACTTGTACCTAATTCCCCCCTTACCAAATAAAAACTTATCTGTGCTGAATTTTTCGTCATCATTGCACTTGTTCTTGCTGCTGCTGCTGATGATGATGATTTTTTTACATTGACATTAATACCGCCTTAGTAGCTTACTGTCTGGAAATTCATGCATCTTGCAGACCCTAACTATTCCAATAATTATCTAAGAAATGAATTACCTGTTGTAAAATGTGTCTTCATTGATCTTTAGATTAGTTAATTTATGGCATCTTAAATCATCATCACATAGTGTGTCTACTATAATTAAAGTATTTTCTGTACTTGTTTTTTTTTCTCTATATTTCTGAATAATCTTTTTATGTTTTTGTATGGTTTGCTTCATTTCAGTCGTGCTTCAAAAACATGCGCGGCCCCTTAGATGTTTGGCATAAAAATTTGTCTTGTATGTATTTGGTAATGTTCTTTATGACACAACCATATAAGCGCTTAAAGGTGTTGTGTCATATTAATGAATCCCACAGTGTTTGTACATGATTCATGTCAATACAATGAAGTGTGGTCCAGTTCGCGTCATTAGACCTGTGGCTAGATTCCAGGGGTCAGTGCCCGCTATACATCACTAGTGATAGCAGCAATTCGTTTTTGGACCACCGGCATTGTAGCAAGCGAGTGATGTAGGCGTATGAAGAGACTTTGGTCCTAAGGCCGATTTAATTCGATGACATTCAAATATGATCAAAGGATATCCATGAGAGTTATACAACAACAGAGGTTGGCTGTGTGTGGCCCTGGCTTCCCCACGGCCGTCTGAGCGAACATAAACATGACGTGAAACTTGATTGCCTGACTTTCATTTATTTTACATATGAAACGTGCTTTCATGTAATAGATGGCCACAAACAGCCGAGCTAAGTGTTGAAATATTGTGTTCTATCAGTGAGATAAAACCTATATCTCACAGTGTGAGTGATATAGATCTGCCTGAATTATTGTTTTATTTATAAGGGATATGAGGCAGCAGTTAACATAAAATACAAAAGAAAAAAAGAATAATTTTTTTTTTGTTTTGTATGGATATGAAATATATCTCATCTCGAGATGATACAATTTTCACATTTTGAATATCAAAATTGTATCACTTTCCGATAAGATGATTCCATATCCACTCAGAAGAAACATATATCCTTTATATTATACATACATATATGTTCGCAAATAAAAAAAATCAGATTATGGTTGGGTGGGTAGGGGGTTAAGGGGCAAACATAAATGTTTCTACGTAGATAATTATACATGTGCAATATCATATTTTACGAAATTGCTTAAATTTCAAGCAATAAGTGTGTGCCCAGTCCAGTAACCGTCACATGCCGCGGTTGCATGTGGGATAGTAGGGCGAAGTTAAATCTGCAAGAAACATGCATGCGATCAAAGAAAAAATGATAAAAACACAACATCTAAAACGATAGCCTTTTTGCTAATACGTTTTGATTTATCTTATGCAATATTATATCAGTAATTATAACCATAAAGAGGTCTTAAAATCTATTCTTTCGTTGGGATCTATTTATCTTAATTATTTCTTTGCTAGTTTCCCAAATAAAATCATAAATCTCTCACTCTCGACTCATTATCCGCTTCTTTACATCCGATAGCCAGATGAAACATCTGCTTTCCTGGCTAAGACGGAAATTGATTTGATATGATGTGTCGTTTACCTAATTTGGCGAGATATATCGCGGTTGTCCTGATACCGCGTGTGTCTCATACTGTCCTCTCGGTATTTAAGATGCCCATTTACGGAATAATTATATCGTTCTCGTCTTACTGCCAGTGCCATTTCTTGTTCAGCGTCTCTATTCTTGGTGATTTATTTCCAAGTAAGGCACGTGCCGTATTTGTTTTGTTCAATATCAACCATATTTTAATATTTTCGTATTTTTCGCAATCTTTTTTTCTGTTCTTTCCAAAGATAAATTTTACCCATACCACCAATGAATGTCTCAGTATAGCCATAAGATACACCTCCTCATTGTGATCATAAATCTGCACTTATTAATTTTCATTAACATTGAATTTTGCTAAAGCTGTATTGAAGGGACTCCATTGTTACTTTCTACTCGAAGAATCATTTACCAGAGGAAAGAGTTCTATATGGGCGAAGTTCATGAGATGAAAATTTGTGAATATTACAATTTAAAAACTTCAATTCCACACGGAAAACAATGATGCTTTGAAATACATTTTGAAATAGGGTGTCGTACATGTACTATTATGATACCAATTTATTAGGAATAAACTTACGATCATAAAGCAGTGAAGTTGACCGTCCGAAAATATTTAAAAAAAAATGTGCTTGTATGCATTATTATTATTATTATTATTGATAAATATTTCTTTTTATATCGATTTGAAAACAAATTCATGCAATGTTTATAATCATATAGGCTTGTTAAGGTCTTTAACGTTTCTTGCCGTCAATGAAAATCGGCTCGTAACCTTCAATTACAACACGTACTGCGTCTGGACCACGGCACCGTTTTGTATGACTGGACGAGATATGAAACGGTCCAATTTCTTTTTACTTGTGTCGGAAAAAAAGAAAAGGTGAACGACGTTTCAAAGAGAACTTGCTGAGACGCTTATAATAACATCTTGCAAACACGTTTTAATGTATCTCCCATAAAAAGATCATCGATCTAATTTATCACAGCTTATAACTAAAACTGCTTTTCTTACAGAAATTTCAGCCAAAATGGCAGTAAAAAGTGACTATGACACTCAAATTTAGGCAAATATACTTTTAATAACGTTCTTAACACACGAATGCTAAAATATGGATATTCCTAAAACATTCTTCGTAAAACAAATAAGAATTAAAAACAAAACTCAATGTTTCTACCAATTTGAAATTTGAAATCAGCGGTAACCTGCTGAAACGTCCTTACATACACCTTGTCACTTAACTCTAGTCAAGGTTGAAAACTGGAAAGTACCGACATATCTTTGATAATTATGATGAAGATCGTGGTAGAAACATAGCCATCGGATCAATGTTACAAATTCAATTAAGCAAGTATACGTCATCTAGTTTAATATTTTACATTTAAATTAATTATATTTACTGGTATTTAAGCTATTGCGCGTGTTCTGCCTCCGAGGATATACAAACGAAAAGAAAAGTGAAATTTAGATTCATAGGGATTATTTTTAGTATATTAATTGAATAAATCAGATTTTTCTAATTTATATGACAACTTAGCTATATTGCACTACATATTTTCATAATGGTGAAATAACGGAACAAATTACAAGTACCAACTTTCCATTGAAAATGAAGAACATCGATAACAGCAATCTATTCAGGGTTAAGTGAATCCTGATTAATCAGAAATAATTTGGTGAAAATGAGAAAGGACTTTACCAAATTATAGCCACTGCTTTTAATAATTTATACCATCAATGTCAACAAAATTTGATTTTGGAGGTTATTTATAAAATACAGTCTCTAACTGATTATAATGACAAATAGGGCTGGTGGCATTACAGCAGAAATAACCGATTTTAATGAGAGTCCAAATGAAATACGATATGCTTTGTCTTAAGTATGCATACTGAACATTTAATAAATCTAGAGAATAATCAAATACTATACTGGGAAACAACATTCTGTCGATAGGACAATAATCTTATTGATGAATTAAAAGTTTGATTAAGTTCAAATTTCAGTATGTTCCTTGTCAGCCCATACCAAGGTTTCAAGGTTGTAATTTTCATTAAAAGAAAAAACGTAAGGATTTTAATTTTATTTTCGGGTTTAAAATTGAACTTTATTCTAAAGAAAAAATAAAGTGATTAAACTTGTTGTGATATGTGTCAATATGCAGAGCAAAATTATATTTTGTGAAATGGATATCGAAGAAGTAATGGAAGCAGCGAAGTGATATAACTGCACAATTGTTAATACCAAAATAAAAAGTTTATTGGAATTCTGACTTTGCATAAATGACAATGGATACACTGAATTAACTTTTGTTACCATGTAACTCAAGTTAAAGGACACTATCCCTGCGGGACCCTATGCCGCGTTGTTCCTAGTTCCACTCTTGGAAACAAGCTAATTGCTATGGCCGCCTGCCATGACTGGGGATGGGGTATGCTCGTTTAGTATTCTAGATCGGAGGGTGAAGTGATAGCAGGCATGCGTTCAGTATGACAAACCGTATGCAACCTGTCGCTTACATTTGTCTATGGAGTTATCTTAGGACAATATAGCATGCTGTCCACGTGCTACTTATGCTGTACATGTGTTTAACATCGTGGTTTATGACACTGAGATAGTTTCATAGCTGATTGTAAGAGTACGGTTGCATAGGGTTTGTCATACTGGACGCACGCCAGGTTGGTGGGAAAAACATCCTGGTTGTTGCCAGATGGCAGATTTTGTCCTTTAAATTCTTTCACTAGTATATATGATTCCTTGTCAGAGGACAGCGGACTGACATTAACGTTTTCCAGATGTTTCTGTGGAACACTCCATTGACTCAAACCTTGACGTTGGAATTGCGTGATCCCTAAAACCGAATATCATCCCCGGCGGTACAAGTCTCTTCTTGTGTCCACGTTGATAACCAAGACACTAGAAAATTAATTTAACCCTTTCCCTCATATAGACTCATTTTAACCCTTTCCCTCATATAGACTCATTTTGACGCACTTAATAGGTACCACATAAAGCCTGATCTGCAGAAAACCACAGTTAAACCTTACCAAATTTAATTACAAAATCCTCATTCCCAGACCACTGAGGAGCAGCGAACAGCATAAAACCTGATCAGCCTGCGAGTTACTCGCAGGCTGATCTGGTTTTATGTTGTTCGCATATGTCTTTTCATGGTTTTCTCTATGAGGGAAAGGGTTAAACTTTACGGTAGCTTTACCATTCATGCACCTGCTTGAAAACCGCCTGTCTGCGTTAACATCCAAAAGAATGAAAAAGGAGTGTCTTTCAAAGCTCTAGTACTCAACACAATCTCATTCCATAACCGTTATGCTTTCTCAATTTATTTATTTATTGAAGCAAACATGATACGATAGCAGGCAATTTGATTCTGGAAGTCCGTGGTGCGAAGAAGGCGTGTCTGCACATCTTCATATTATATACATTTGAGTAACCGAAGTCGGACCTCGCTGACATACCGAAATGTAATAAGGACTTCAGTGAAGCGCTTCATATCCAAAACGAGTCAACATGGTAAACATACAGGAAAGTTTATCTTCAGTATTTGATTGCCTAATTTTTAATTGTGGCATGGTATTTTTGGACTTAAACCATACCCTAATTCTACAGGGCACTGGATGAAAAGCTTTTTTCCCCAAATCATTCGCTTGGAATATTATCAGTCGCTAGATTTGGAATAAATGTAAAATAACTGTAGATCTTAGGTAGTTTAATTAAGAAACACAAGTATCACATATTTATCCCCTTGTAGACCTCTGAAATAAAAACTATTAGAAATAAAATCATGTATGTCCAGGCACGTCACAATGATTTCTCCTAACAAAGGAAACAATCACCCAAGGTGGAATTTATCCTTTTTTTTAATCCGACGCGCATGCGTGAAGTAGGCAATTGAAGTTACTGAAGTCTTGGTGTACCATTTTTCGGCGTAGCTGTATAAAATTAATTTTGACCTACTACTTGAACTAATCAAAAGTTAGTATGCAAATGAAGCCAGAGTAAATGCAATGCTATCATTGGCTTGTATATATTTTATTTTTAGGATATTTAAGATTTTCCAGTTTAAAATGGAAGTTTCAGTTTAAAAATGAAATGTAACACAATAATAAAGAATTAACACTTCCTTATCAATTTAGGAATGCTGCTTTTGCAAAATGATTTAAAACAACTAAATAAGAAGCAGTCGTATGTCTATTTTTAGACCACAATTTCCCCTAATTTGTAAAAGTGGACTCGGCCTTCAGAGGAGATAATTACTGCGGAAGAGTTTCGCAGTTTATTTTGCTGATCTTGAAACAATAATCAAATATACGTGATTTAAGATCTTTCGGTTTCGCTTGGTAACATACGAATTATCTTTATTTTAAAAGAAATCAGCAAGTGCATAATTTGTAATAGAAATTGGTAGATTAGTGATTTTTTAGTTTAATTAAATCTTTTTTGTTATAATTACTCTTTAAACTATTTATAAACATTTTTTGCTTACATTTCCAGCTTTATAATAGTTTAAATCTGTTTTCAATTGACAATTATTTAGCTACGCCGAATATCTTTTTTAAAGAAAGTTCAAGTTAACATTGATCTATTTCCACGTAAGAATAGTTGTAAGGTCAAAAATAGTTCATACTAAAACCTATCGATTAGGATAGAAAACGCCAACATTGTCATAATTTCATAACAAATAAGCATCATTGACATGTATTCAATAAAGGTGACGACAAGTATGAATCAATTTATTGAATGAAGCAAAATTCGCATGATTCCAATTAGCCAGACTGTTGTCATAAAAAATGAATAACGTTTTGTCCCTTAATTGATTTATTTGGAACTGTGGCATCTTGTAAATTAGACACCGTGTCAGCTATATTTACCAGTTTTCACAGGGCACATCTGTTCTAGACGGATACTGACGGTTTTTAATTCTGCTGAATAAAGTTAATTTCTTGTATCATATATTTTATCATTTTTGTTTGATTAACGATTTCCGATTTTTCTTTTGAAACCTTTTCACAGGAAAGTCGTTGCACAATGCTGTTCTTTCATTTCAAACTGGATTACTTTGAGTCCTTTTTCGTGTATTTTAACCACATTTTTTAAGAACATGGAAGTGTCTTCTCTTGACAAAACATGGGAAATTTGAGGACAGAATCATTTTCTCATGGAAATATTGCAATGTATAAAGTTATTATAAAATGAACGTTAAAATATACACAAAAAGCTCTATTCTCCCTCGTTAATGTTAGTGAGGTCTTTGTTTCCAAAAAAATAAACTCGGCAAGTACAGGTCACATTACACGGGAAAACTCTATTTTCGAAAACACAACTTCGGCGAAATCGGTCAGATATAAGATACGGTATCACACGTGACACGTTCTGTAACATGGCGTGTTCACCAGATCGGGGAAGCGATTTCGTAAGTTCAACCTATGATGTTAACGCATTCGCGAAAAATGAATGTGATCAGCCTAAAGACGGCAAATGAAATTACAGTGTGACCATACCACGTGGTATATGACGTCATTTTAAGCTATCACTTGCATCATAATTTGCCTCGATTCGTAAAAGAAAACTGCCTTTAATTAAATTTTGTATTCTTCACCAATTATAATGGCATATAGCGCATGCGAAGCGGAAAATTGTGCACTACACAAAAAAATCCTAATGATTCTTTTATCAGACGTAAAGTATTTTCTATCATTCGGGAAAACATTATTTGCGATGTGCTTTACGTGTTAACAAATACTATTTCAAGAACACGGAAGGTTTTCTCGAAAGTAAGTGAAAACTGTACATCTGACAAATCAATCATTGGGACCTATGATCAAAATTGATAAAAAAATAAATAAAATACTAACACCAGTTTTCCATCTGAATCGATGCAAAATCTGTTTTTCGCGATGCCTTAAAATGATGTCATATACCACGTGGTATGGCCACACTGAAATAGAAAATCTAATAAGATTTAGGTTTTTTATTGAATAACGTTTGTGACGTTATTGCCTGTGACGGGGAAAACAACCATATTTTTTAACAATCACGAATAGTTACATCCTGCAAATGGATATTGATAGACGTAATACACTCAAATAGTTTAAATCAAATTCTTAGTAAACGACAATATGCTGACGAGCTGCTTTAATATAAAAGAATGAGATTGATACTTTATAATTTTATAACCAGTGCTGAAACAATAAAACACAGAATTGTGTTATATAAAACTTACATTTTGGAAAGTCGAAAAGTGTCTCTTATGCATTGATCTCACTTTTATGTGTTTCTGTAAATAAATCGAATTAATGCCAATGACTGATTCACCTTTCTATCATATAAAAAAGATGTACTAAATTTTATACGAATCCTTTCATAGAGGGCGAATAGAGTTACAGTACTTTCTAAAATCAAAATCAATCCGTTATAAAATTTAATGACTTGTTTCCTAGTAGAACATAAAATCAATTCATGTTAGATGTGGTAATATTATTCATTATTTACAGGTCATAAAATACTAATAAACTAAACAACTGAATTTGCCATACTTCACAATCCATAATGGAATGGCATCACTATGAATGGAGGGCTGTTATAAAATCACAAATTCATTGAAAACTCGACCTACATGAGGGAACGAAGCTGACTGAAACACGCGGCGTATGTAATCGATTATTTACGGTATCAATATGCTGTTTGAAAACGCACTTTTGGGTCCAACGTACATTAGGGCCTAACCCCAAAATGCGCTACGCACTTTGTGGACAGACCCCAAAGTGCTTTCGGTTTGTTTTACTTTGGGGTCAGCTCAGAAATGACCCCCAAAGTGCGTTGATATGTCACATACTTACGCACTGTGGGATCCAACTTCGATTGATGAATTGATCGACCTTGGCAACATTGTCTTAATTATCATCACACCCTCTCCCACCTATCATCAGCATCACCGTAATTATCGTGTCATGGTCAAGGTCTTCACTGACCACACTTCACTTCACACGTAGTATGGCGCAGAACATTTGTCTAAGCATTGCATACCGCAAAGGTGAGCGAGCCACTGAGGTATAGTAGTCACGTAACGGTAAATGACCAGTCTGGTTGAAGGCTGAAGCGGGAACAGTGGTCAGTTCCACGCGACACATCATTGTATTTCTTTTTCTTTTGTATATAGGTGTGATTCATTTAAAACGAAAATCAGTGTGCATTCTGTGGTTTAGAAAAATATAAGGCTTATATGTTTTCAAGTACAGTTTTCCAGAGGGTTTTACATTCTTGTTTGAGTGATGTTTATCTCTGGCTTTTAATCCTGATTGATAATGAATATTTAGACATACAATTTAAAATAAAAATGCACGATAAGCATTTTATTAGTCTTAGTATGTTTGTAACAATTGACACTGAAGAATGTTATCTTTTATTACATGTTTGTCATGTAATTGCATTATACTTGCTCAGACAAATATAAAACACGTCTCGCCAACTGCAAAGGTTGTTTGTGTTGTTTTTTGAGTAGTAAAGATAAGACTATGTATTACAATTGAGTCAATTATCTGTAGCAACCGCGATTTACTAAAGCTGTTAGAAATAAATGGTACTGGTTAAACAGGGAGATACACAAATATCGGTATAAATGACCGCAAATGTTTACAATGCAACATAAGAGTAACTGAAACAGAATATCATTCACTATCAGTTTGTCCAAAATGAAGAGAACTCAAATTAATGTAGATGGCTAACAGTAAGAAAAATTGAATCAATCTTATCAACTGCATCAGTATCTTTATTAAATAATCTATCCAAATTGATCTTCACTATCTTTAAACTAAGGAAATAATTGTAAAAACATATATCTTCAACTGTATTGAAGATTGATTTCATTGTGATGTAGAATATGTTTTTTTCCCGTCATTCGATAGCAGTAGGTCGGAGAGCCATCCTACTGAACACCTTACAAACAGTATGTTTCAGTACATTTACGATATATTACAGGTCTACATGCATCTTTAATTACATATTATTATATTAATATTTAAACTCCACAATCTTATGTATATAAATCAATACAATAAACCCCTACCTACAGAAATATAACAATATAAAGCGCATCATACATGTGATTGTATCATGAGTAAAAAAATATATGTATACATGTATGTATTAAGTGATGAGGTCGGTCAATTGGATAGTCATTCTCTGTTAAATGTCTTCTCACTTTTTTCTAAATTACCATATTTTTTTCTATATAATATCAAAATATTTTGTTAAAATATATGATTTTTACATGTGCCTGTGCAAAAATATATACATATATACACACATATACATACTATGTCTATTTATATATAAAGAATAGCTACTCGAATTAGAAGAAAACAAAATTAAAAGGAAAGAAACTAATAAAGAGATAAAGTATGTTTTAATCTCATTTGTACTTTTGCAGGCTAATTCATGTTTTACTTATTTGACTGATATGTGATTAATCAAGTACTGAACTTATAACTGCCCATCTAACATACTCAGATTCGGTGTATTTGGTATTTTTGAATATGTCTATTGCTGATTTTAAAGCATTGTTAAGACCCTGTTGTGTTGGTATCATATTTTTCATTTTGTTTAAATAAATGTATTTTTTTTTACTTCTAAAAATAATACATCATACTTGTTTTCTTTTTCCCCCGATCCTAATATCACAAATGAACTATCAATATTGATATCAGAATCAAACTTCTTAATCTTACATATTAAGTATTCCAAAATTGGTTTTATTTTAATACACTCCCAAAAAAGATGAATTAAAGTTTCTTCTTGTTTATTGCAAAATGTGCATAAGTGGTTTTCTCTAAGATTCATTTTATACAAAAGAGAGTTTGTGCCTAATATTCTGTGTGCTTTTCTTCTTTGTAACCACTGAGTATAAGTATCACTAGTGGATTTAAAAGTATAAGTATATATAACTTCCCAGTTTATATCAAGTCTTCTTAACTTTTCATTCCATTTGTCTCTACTTGTTGGTATGTCGTTATTCTTTGATAATACGTCATAAACAAATTTATTCAAATTATGATTAGTTATGATAGGATTTATATAGCAATTATTGCTTGGGTTTTGAAAGTGATTAAAAGATACTTTTTTAAGTTTTATGTTTTTTTCTTTCTTAATGTAGGTTATAATAGCATTTTTTAATCTAAGTAATTACATGCAATTTAGTTTTGTCCCAGTAATCAATTCAAGGCATTTGAAATCTACAAATTTTCCTGAGACATCTAATAAATCTTTTACTAATCTTATTCCCCTGTTATAAAGTACTGGTAAAATATATGGTTTTTACATGTGAAAAAACAATCATTGTAGAACAATGGCATATGAATAAACTTATCTAAGTCATCAATGCATACTTTGTCATGCATAAATGATCTAATAACATCAATCCAAAATTTGTTCGAAATCTTTTTTATAATTATTTCACAATAAAATTTTCCCGTGTTAAATAATTTACCGATGTCATGTAACGATTTTAACAATGTATGTATAATTATGATAGTAAGATCTTCTCCTGGAAATGATTATGTTTCATTTCACCCACACATTATGTGGCTATAAATATGTATGTATTTTATGCCAAATAATGGATATTTTATCTGAAACTTCCATGCTTGACATGGAATTCCAGGACTAGTTTGCTCAGTGTAAGATTAACGTGACTGGGTGTGGTATCATGCCTCATGTCTCCGGAAATTGCAGTGTGGTAGCACTATATCTTTCTCAAGTAGACATGTCTCAAAATGACTAAAATACTGTCGACTGGGCGTTAACACCACCCCCCCCCAAAAAAAAAAAACAACAGCAAAAAAAACAACAACACAATTTTTATCCGTTTTCATACTAGTTATATATTTAGCATCAATTTGATTAGATTGTTGTGAGGTTCAAAAGGTGAAAGTCATTTTCCAATGTAAAAAATCAAGATAAACCGGATATTCTGAGTATTAAGTCGCTACCGTTTACTGGAAACCTGCCGCAGTCGATGGCGCTTTACTAGCGGCATCTTTGACCACCGGAATTTATAAGAAGATCTTATATTGAAACAGGCAAATTAATTAACTACCACGTTGGCTTTGGACGTGAAATATCCATTTTTAAACAATATCAATTCATTTCAACATACAAGGGCGTGCATTTCGTCATATAAAATTCACTCAAATATAAAATGACACTCATCCTCTAACTTGTTGCAAAGGCTACTAGCAAAGGGGCCTGAATAGCGTAGTGGTTACGCACGTCGCTTCTCACCAATGCGCTCTGGGTTCGATCCCGGTTAACGTACGTGAGAGGATACAGTGGTCGCCCGTTCAGACTCGTGGGTTTTCCCCGGAGGCTCCGCCCCCCCCCCCCCAACACACACAATAATGACCACATACCCTGTTATCCAAACCATTAAGAATGATTTATTTAGGGCAGAGGAACCCTAATGGAATCGGTAAATGTCGACAAAGATCGCCCTACTTCCGATATTCTTTGGCATAATACGTCATGATTTGGAATGTGATTCTTTTTTCATTAAAAAGTTTCAGTCATGGTTTCATATATCATTGTTTATCAAATGTAACAATTTTGAGTGCTAGTCATCTATTTAAAATGCAAAAATATCGTTCCCCTTTTTTAAAAAAAGAGAAGAAAAATACCTCCCCAAATTACTTCCGATGACTTCATTTTGGAATTCCCCTAGATTTGTCAAAATTCGTAATTGCGATAGTTGAAGGTATTTCGAAAAGTTCTCCATAAAAAAGCTAATTTTATAAAGCAAAGGGTATCTTAATCAACCATAACTACAGTAACACAAGTTCGTGTATTGGAAATTAATGTAAAGCGGAAAATTGTAACAGTGATTCTTTCGTACTAAGATTGTATATACTTGGTCAAATAGCCTTAGTATAAAAATCTTCATATAACTTTTTTGAACATAGACAACTTTGAAATAAAATGCTTTATTAAGAAAATAAATCTGTAGTTGTACATTTGTTAATGTAGAGTACAAAATGATGAATTTTGTCTCTGGGGAAATTTCATATATAAATTGGTGGATTTCCTTCGGAAAAAAACAACAACTAAAAAGCACGTCATTATGTGTTCAGTATTTCACTTTAAATGATTTTACATTAATCATGCAATGGAAAAGACACTTAATAGGATAAATATAGATATTATTTCAAGTTTGTGCTCACATTGTACCTGAAAAGAACTTAGGAAGCAGTCTAAACCTATCATTCTGTGTTTTAACTGACTCAGAGCTTAAAAAACATATTAATATTGTATATCAAATATGGCTGAAATTTTAAGCATGTTTACAAAACTATCCCTAAATTACTCCATCTCTTCTAAATATAAGAATAATATGGTATTTTAATCTTTGTTTAACAAAAGAAAAAATAGTTCTTCAAGATGATGATGATGATGATGATGATGATGATGATAGTAAAAACATTTTAGAAAGTGGAATAAAACGAACTTTTGGGGTGCACGGAAAAGGCCATATTTAGTGATGTTTTTATATTTCAAAATAGTAATTTGGTCTAAGAAAAAAGCATCGAGGTGCTGAACGAGAAGCAAATGTCTATTTATTGAGATCAAATTAAAAGAAAAATAGTCCCACACCACTTCCTTTTATAATACGCTTTAAACCATTTTATAATTAGCAAATTAACTGATAAGTCTGACATAAAAGCCGCGGAAACCACTTCCCTTCATTCAAATTATTTAAAAATATGTTCAAAGATCTGACCCCAAAATGCGTTGGATTTGTTACTATGCGACTTTGTAATACAACAATGCAACGCACTTAAGGATCCAATTCTGACCTCAAAGTGCAATGACTCAAAAGCGTTTTCACACAATGCCGGCTGTTTGAAAATAGAAGTCAGCAGACGTAATACCTAGAAGTCTAATGCCATCTCGTTGCCATAAAGTGTCTGCTTAGAGACATCCTAGTCTGTCATTATGAAGCTGGCCGGGACTTGGCGGAGTACAAATGTTTACTACTATATGAGTGAGTCCGATTAAAATTCTGTAGAACTCTCTTTACAGCAAAAAGTGTTCTTCTAACACCAAGCTTTATGGAACACATTCTGAACCGACCGCGTGCATCCCGATGTAAATTTCCAAGGGACGTTACTCTTATCGCCAAATATCGAAAAGCGTCAGCGATAAACACGGGATGGATCCGTTAATTACGGAGTTTATGTGTGGAAATAAATTTTATACTCCAAACATAGATAACATAAAATATTGAATATGATAGAAAGAAAGTATCGACAATCCAGGGATTGAACTAGTTAATGACGCCTTGGAATGTCTTAAAAAAATCTTCTTACCCAGCTGAGATTTGACCAACCCCAAAAATTTGGACCACTAGTTAATGAACACTCATTTTGGTCCATTGCTAATCATGAAATAAAGACTATACAAACACGTAAATAGAGGATCTGGTGCCTGCACTTACAGCAGTCCGTATTTTATTGATCAACATTTGCTATTCAAGCATTTAAAGATAAAAGGAAGTGTAAACTGATTATAAACGTATGCTACAAGAAGAAACATTCGCCGCTGTAATGAGCAATGCATCACCAAGAGAACGCTTCGCTTGAAAAAGACTGTTAAAAAATCGAATTCTATGGTGGATGATTTCTGCTATTTCGTGATGCGCTATAACCTTTCGAAAAGACAAAGACATAAGGTGGAAAGACAAATATTCTGACGTTCGCCACAGGTATGCCCGCCTGACAAACACGAAAATATGATAAAAAATAAAAATGACTTTATGAAATCTGAAAGTTACGCCTGATGTCAATAAAAATTTTGAAGGCGATTTCTTTTTGACGGAAAATCCCTAACGCAACTGATACATATTTCATGTATGGGGCTTTGCATAGGTAAATTTTTGTTTCAGGTTTGGTTAACCCAGTGTCAGGACTGAATGTGGTATCATTCCATTTTTCCACGGTATGATACTGCAATTAGGCGGCACTCCATCTGTCTCAAATAGTCATTGTCTCAAAATGACGGAAATAATGCCAATAGGACGTAACCCACATCAACTTGCCCCTTCCATCCCTTGAAATGAATTAATTTGATTTATTCCCCCCAAAAAGGATAAAAATAAATACACGATCGTAATGTACATGTGCCTTGATTATAATTTGATTTTGTTGATATGTACTAATTCTATCCATTTGTGTATTTTCATCCACTATATTATTAAATAAATATTAGTGTAATGACTCAAATTCTCAATAATTGCTCCTTTAAGAATGTTGAGCTACCGGTTATAGTGTTTATTTATTTTAGGCACTCCCCCGTTCGTTTCAAAGTATAAGTTATTGTAAATACTCTTTTCTCCAAGATACAAGGTTAACGATAATTTTACATATTTGAACAAGGATAGTAGATGGCACAGTTGTAGTAGTTATTTCGTTGACCAGCTCTTGTTTGACCCCTTACAGCTGTGGGTTCGATTCCCGGTTTATTCTCGATCTAGGATTCATATCAAGATTTATTCTGCTGGCTTGCGGTCGGTCTTGGTTTTACCTTGGTGCTTCAATGGTATTTGGAACAATGAGTTTTTCTTCTGGAATGAGCACTATAATCTGATTCAAAGATGTCAAAACGAGTCTGTATGAAGTAAAAGGTAAAGTATAGAAGTCAAATTATGAAACGTCAAACTCGACCTAGAATATCTTATGTGGGGGAGTTTAGACATAAAGAAATAGTATTTTACATCAGATTTCAGATGTGTATGTGTAGATATTCAAGTTTGAAATGAACTTTTTTGAATTTGAAACTACATTCTTTTAGTAAATACTACTAGACTCTATGTTACACAGTGTTCAAAGTTACAAGAATAGAAAATCCTAACTTTCCGGTTTATGACTTCTCTTCGATTCAACCCCTTTAAGTGTTAAAGTGTTAAACTACCTAATAAATTACCATTCAAACCATAAATCTGACTCATCCCTTTTTATTGAAGTTAATGCCCTTTAGAATATTCACATTAAGCCCTCTACTTAGATATTTGACTCAGACATTTACATTTATATTTTTGTAGATTCAGATTATCTGTTCGTCCACTTAGAATACAAGGTGGTAGGTATGATAGGCATAAAGTTTTACGTGCAGAAAGATATAATTTGATCTGTAATAATAACGGCATTGAAGATGAGTATCACTTTTAATGCATATGTTCTGCCTATATTTAAATTGAGATACATTTTTAATAAACAATATTTCTGTCATCTATCATAAGTACTTGCAGCTGTTAAATTACGTGATAGGCATATACATGTACTTGTTAAACTTTCTCTGTATATTAAAGAAGCTCGTTCATAGATGGTCATTGACTAGGAATTTGATTTTTAACTATATATGTGTATTACGTCTATCAATAGCAATCTACAATGGCATGGTCACCCAATAAAATATATAAAATATAAATATGAGTTGTTTCTCCATCACAGGCAATACCGTCACAGACGGCATTGATATTACATTTTGAACTATAAAACCGATATTAAGATTTTCTAATTTCATTTGCCGTCACTTGATTGATCACATTCACTTTTTGCGAATTTATGAAAATACTTTGATCCTGTTGGGTTTGAACCCACAACCTTTGAATTCCCCGTACATTAGTGAGAAGCCCTACAGTAGTAAATCTACTTCCACCACTCCGACAAGATTACATCAGCATCTGCGGTAGGGACAGTCTGCTTCTCATTGTTAGATGCTTTTGAATGTAGTTAAATGTGCTATAGTCTCTTTTGTGCACAACAAATTGCTCATTTCCTGACTTTAATTTCCACAAGACCCGTCAGGATTCCCGATTCTCTTGATAATAAAAGTCAATCGGTAAACATATGTGATATAGCCCTTTGTATGGTGCATAAACACGCACACAATCCAGTGATCATGTTTGTTTTATTAATACTTGTATTTTTGCGATGCTTTTGTAATGATAAGACCTACAGACACGAACTATTGTTTTCACTTTATCCCGAGGTTCATTTCTCTCCCTATCTGTAACAGTGATTAGGATCTGATGAGCCATCAACTTAGGAAGTTTCTGCACACACAGCTGCAATGCAAGATGTTGGTCCAAGAAAGCATTTTGAGTAGACGTTACCCCCATGCCATAGCATAAGAATATATTTAGAAAAATATACAACAGATCATCAGCAAATTATGCAATAATGAACATACAGGAAAGAAATAAGCAGTCAGAAATAAGCAGTCCAAGGCAATTTAATCAGAATCAAAATAGACAAACAATCAACATTTCAATAAATCCAAGCAATTATCTACAAATTATTCAAGCACGACGCATCACATTATGCAAATGATAAGCAGCGAGTCCCACAACCTTAGTCTAGATTTACGAATTAAACAGACTGTATGTATGTTTTATAGCATCCTTGTCTTTACCATAGGCAGCACTGACTTTCTTTCGTATTTTGTACATTATTTTCCATTTCGGGGAAACAGTTTTGGGACTCATAAACAACAACACCAATAAAACTAACATCAAAGTTTAACGATAAAAAGAATAAACCGCATCAAGCGATATTTGAGAAGAAATAGTTTCCATAAAATAAGAAAGTAATTGAGGATGGAATTTTACAAGAAGATAAAAACAGACTGATAAAACAAGATGTCAAATATTGGCAATTAATTTTTTTCTTATCAAATGTAAATTCTTTGCCGGCACCTAAACATGACTGATATTGATCTAAGACGCGTGCAGCACTGCATTTCCAGCCAAGCGTCTTAAAACAAGTCCTATCAAATAGAACAACATTGTTATGCCCATGCGTTGTTAAAAACATTACAGCCAGGCAATAAAATGTAAAGCGGAATAACCAAAATATAAAGACAAAAGGCAATCAGTACATCTCTGCCTTGGTTTTATGAGTCAATTATCTTATTAGACCTTCGTGCACACTGCTGCTGTTTCCTATCAAGTTAAGGAAGCTCTACTCTAAATATTGCAATTCATAATGTTTCGTGATCAGTATCGGTTACCTCATAAATTCCAAAAACAAAGCACGAAAACTTTGATAATGGCGTTGATCAATATCAATCGTATAGTGCCTCTAAAAACAGTTTTGATGTAAACATTTTCAGCCTTTGTCATTATGTTAGTAGTACCCTCATTTTAAAAAGTGATGATTTAACTTTCCATTTCACCTAGTCAACTACTCCTACATGTACAAACATTTGTATTAGCGATATGGAAAACCGATAAAAGCTGAAAATGTATGAAGAGGAGAAACAGTATATTCATTATGACTCCAAAATGTGATGTGCAAGATTCAGGTTATGTTTAAGTATGAATTTTGGTTGAAATTAAAAAACAAACAAAAAATCTGCAGGGATTTGACCATATTGTATGAGCATGAGCCATTAAACGTACATGTGAACTCTTTGACGTCATCATAAAACGTTCATGTGAACCCTCTGACGTCATCATCAAACGTACATGTGAACCCTCTGACGTCATCATCGCTTCCCTACCCTAGCCTATACAATAATCATATCAAAAAATGAAAGACCTGTTCTAACATATCTTCATGTATCTTTAATGACCTATATATTAGTAAATTAATGGCATCTCATAGCATCATCGTATGGAAAGTCTACTATAATAAATGTATTAAGTTAGTTACTGTACTTTGTTGTTGTATATTTCTTATGATTTGGTGTATTTCTTCGGCAATATTCTCCATAATTGAATGATTTTTTTTACATTTAACAGAGAAAAAATGATATTTAAAAATTCAATATTCCGATTAACATACGTGCATGTAACACACTTTAACAATCTAGAAATCTCATAACCAAAAGGCATTCAGATGGAGATATTTGGAGTGTGGTAAAGTTAGGACATTATTATAGTCTTAAGTCTCATTCCGTTGGCACGTTCACCGGCTTTACAGCTTTTATCCTTTGTCATCGGGCTACTAGTTTCACTTCGCTTATGAAAGCCTACTTTAAACAGCCATTTAAGATACACGATTTACACATGGGTTAAGTGAATAAAATGTGGGGTAAATCGTGCTCAAGGAATTAAGCAGTGTCCTACGCAGGACTCGAACCTTTTGACCCCGAAGTGCGTGTCCAACCACTGCTCCCAATGTAACATTGTCTATAGGGAATATATAGGCCCGCTATCTTAAAATCAAATTTGCACATGTTATTGAAATATTCTGATATGGCATTGCTTTAAATCATGCCTCAAACGCGCGGCGTCTTTGATGATTTGCATCATTATCAGTCTTGTTATCCAATGAAGTTGCGTGTTTACATGTAATATTAGATTTTTCATTCAAGCGGATATTATACTTAGAGTGCACAACCGATACAAGTGCAGTTACTGTATTGTTAAGGAGGATCGCTTTATTCCTCTGCGCGTACTATAAATCATGCCATTGAACATTATCTTTTTTTTCTCTCTTTTCATTATGATTAATCATGCTTTAAAAAAATCATTGTTAAGGTGTTAATGATAGTTACGGTGACATTTAGAGTGTGACACTTTGATAGTGAGGATATTGGACGTATAGCTCAATTATTCGATTAGATAAACACCACTGCACTAAGTTCTTGCATGGCCTGCCATCTTACATGCCAATATTATGTCTGGTAATAAGAGAAATTCAATTCTATATGTGAACCATTAACAAAGATCTGGAAATTGAACTCTCTCGGCAGATATGCCATTTCCACGAAGGGGAACGATCGAGCTGTTTTATTCCAAAGACCATGAATCATTATGACATGACAGTACAAAGATGGGACGAACAAATAACCCCTTGATGGAGTAGTTGATAACTCGATATCTGTCGGAAATGTAAGACAATATAGTTATCCTTGCTCAAGGCCGATTCAGCGGGTATAGCAATTGCGTAAACTCAAATAGATCATTTCTTATTGTTAATGGGCCTTCAGATGTGGAAAAAGCCATATGGGATGACGCCACATTGCTAATGCATTTCGGCAGATCAAAGTTATGGAAAAAAAGTGTAGGTTTCTTTTAAGTATTTGAATACTACTACCACTAATTATAACATATTTCAGTGTTTAATTTTTTGTTTGTTTGCATAAAAATACCAACACCAGTTTTGCATATAATGTGATTAGTCCCTGCAGCTCTAGGAATAGATTTCACTAATTCTTCTACGTTTCTAGAAAAATTTTAGGCTACCTTAGCTTAACCATATTTCCCTTGTAGATAACATGTAACAAATATTTATTACAACAAACAAGTGTATACAATAAATATTAAAACTGGAAGATAGCAGCATATTGTAGCTCCTATCCTGAAAATAAACTATTAAATAATATGGAGATATGTTTCAAAAATTAAATGTTAACGTAGGATGTATAAGTATATTCAGAAGTGATGTTGGCTACCTTAGACATATCTATGGAATATTCTGTGAATGGAAGAATAACTTGGTAAGATGACCGTGATATATGTCTTTTATATAAAATGTTCTTTTCGGCGTAGCTGTCTAACTTTACTTTTGACCTATTTAGGGATGATGACGCAAGATATACCTAATGAATATTTGAACGACTTCCATTCAGCTGAGTAGAAAATGTCTTTCCTTAGGAAAATATTACATACATATGTTGTTGAGATAACTAGAAATGAAACATATGATTCGTATTCACGGAATCTTGACTGAATGACAGAGTGTTTCTTTCATAAATATATGTTGCTTTATTTAAACATCCTTAAACGCATATTCAGGCTTACTTCGAGCCAAGCGTTCTCCATATCTGCACTATCGAAAAGTCTATTATAGCCTGTATGACTGAAGAACGGTTATATTCCGTTTCATTACAATAATATGGTCGTCAAGAGTATGCTTTTGGCCTCCGTATACGAGACGCTTATCATAAGATATTTCGCACATCATTAAACTGTTCTACGCAATCCATTAATCCCCATCAACGAAGAAAAATTTTCAAATTTTATTTTTTGCTATTAGTGGAGTGTGCTCCAATAATTTGACTGCACTGATACCTGTACACAGATAGAAGGTTCCACTATGCTAATTAATAGCTATGTGTTTCATTTGTTCCTAGTCGAGTTTATGTGGATTCTAATCTTTTAAACAATATATGATATATGTACATAAAATATTTTAATAATATTTTTGCGAGAATTATAAAACGCTTCAGTTTCTGATGTACACATTTACTTTGTACTTTCCAGTTTGCTTATTGTCTCTCAGCGAAGATAATGCTTTGCATTGCCTCTTTCTTATTTAATATAATTGAAAGTTGTAGTTTACTAGTGTATTTCAAAGCTAGCAAGCATATGATTGATATATTTTAAGAGGCAACAATATGTCTATCCACTCAGTCCTTCTTACTCCGGGATCTTGTTTCATATTTTTGCGGCCGCTGAAAAAAAAAAACGAAAAAAAAAACAAAAAACAAAAAAAAAACGTTTTACTATTGGGCGGTCTGGCGCCTTGATTGTAACTCTGTAATGCCATCAAATGGAAGAAACAGTTAATATTCGCAATGATGACCGATCCCGGAATAATTTCTAAGAAAAATTTAATGTATTTGTTCGCTTCAATAATGAATAAAAAGCAAACAACAATTTACTTTCTCATCTTATATTACAATATAACTCATTTAACTCGAGTACTGTGACGCTTGATAGCTATTGGATGCAATCAAATACAAATAAAGAGGATCTTTATGTTTTTCGCAAATAGATTTTTTTGAAGCTTTATTGTATTGCTTGTGTATCATTTTCACATTTACAGCGAGGTCATTTTTGAAATTGAAACAACAAATTTTGATATCTTTACAACAGTTAAATTTCAGTTTAGTCTAAGAACGGCTGACGGCTTTTGTGTAAAGCAAACTTCACGAACAGTCATATGGCGGTATGTCTGGCGCAATTTAATAGTTTATTTTTAATATAAGTACATCTTAGACTAACATAAATACTTGTATTGATAAGTCGGCATATTGTAAGAAGTAGTTAAACGATTTCGGAACAAACATTTAATTTAACAGTGAGGAAGCCTTCTAGCTGGTTTGCGGTAGGTCGGTGGTTCTACCCGGATGCCTCCGTGCATTCGGGGTCTTCCTGTAATTAGCTGGACGTCGCTATATGACTGAAATACTGTCGAAGCGACGGTAAACGCAAATAGTCAAATCAAGTTTTAATTTAACATTTGACCTATTATTAGCCACCTGGACTGAGTATAGATTCCAAGGGTGGTCGCATGATACAGGTTTTACAATTTCAACTTGAAAACATGTCTAAGACCCGACTCCTGGTGGTCACTTGCATGTGGCTTGACAGCTTGCCTTGATTAGACGTACTGATACAAGTCACAATGTCGCTAGGTCGTGTGTCCAATTGAACTGCGTTACGCTACCGCTGACAGTGTTTCTGTTCAACAAAATGTACTGTCTAGTTTATTTCTTAGACAATTATTTTATTTTGATTGCAGTCCCCTAAGCCACATATACTATGCACATACCATTGGTAAAAAATGATATATATATATATATATATATATATATATATATATATATATATATATAGGCAAATATAAGTGACAACAAGCCTCGTTTACAAGTTTATTTTTCCTCGACCGGTTTCATAAAGTAAATCTTCAGGAGGTACACATGCATGACAATAAACAAAATGTTTAGCAACAACGTCGTGATGACGTTACATTAATTTGTGTATAATAGGGGACGTCACTCTAGGTGACGTCAAAAACGTCAGTTTAAATTAGGTTTAAACATGTCTATAAAAAACTTTTCTTTTTGCCTTCTGGCAACTATACTGTCTGTTTTCATTTTATATATTGGAAAAACTATAAATTTTGTTTTGCTTGTGCTGCAATCCGCAATGTGTCCACTTACTTTGAGTTTGCGTACTGCATGGTCCTTGATATGCTGTCGATGCACTGTCATTCTTTTTCTCAGATCGTTTGTCTCTCCAATATATTCTCCGCCACACCCATTGCATATAATCACATAGATGACATTTTTAACGTTACAATCCATGCTTTCTTTAACCGAAATTGTTTTTTCGTTTCGTAATTTGTAATATTCTCTTTCAATTAAATGGTCACATAATCCACAGTTTGATCGGATACATCTTGTTATTTTAGGACTCTTTTCATTTTCAGAAAATTTGGCTTTGGTGAGAATTATTTTCAAGTTCGGTGGTTGACGTTTACTTTTAATGATTGTGTATTTGTCAAGAACATCTTTCATATGAGCATCTCTTTTTAAAATGTTGATGTCGTGGTAAACTTCTGAGAATACTTCTGGGTTTTGGGGATTAAAAGTGCTGATGTAAGTTATTGTATCTTGGTTTTGACTTTTTTTTTTTTTTTTTTTTTTTTTTTTTTTTTTCATTTATAAGAATGTTACGATCTAATGTTTTAGCCTTTTCTATTCCAGCTTTTATCAATGTTGGTGGGTATTTTAGCTTGATCAAATATTGTTCAAGTTCCTTTGCTCGTCGTTGAAATGTTTCGTCGTTGGAAATTATTTTTCTTAGGCGTCTGGCTAATGAAAAAGGTATACTGACTTTAGTATGTTTCGGATGACATGATGTAAAAAGGAGATATGTTTTGCTGTCCGTAGGTTTGTTATAAATATCCGTTTCAATTGATGTATTATTTTTCATGACAAGGCAATCCAAGAATGGCAACTGTGTGTCACTGACATCCATGACGAAATTGATATGTTCATTGAGTTGATTAAGAATGTTGAGAAGTTTATCAAGTTCTTCTGTCGTTCTTGTCCACGGAAGGAAACAATCGTCTAAAAATCTTTTCCACGAGGATTTGAACTGTGTTGAAAATTCTAATCCAAATTCTTCACTGACTGTCTTATATAATTTCTGTTCGAGATATTCAATAGTTAGTGTTGCATAAGTTGGTGAGACATTGGTTCCAATTGCTGTTCCTTTAATTTGGCGGTAAAAGATATCGTTAAATTCGAATGTGTTATTTTTGAGTATAAAAGTAAGTGCGTCTAAAATATATTCCTTAATAAATCGACTTGGTATTTCATCTCCATATTTGTCAAGCCAAAAAGTAATTGCTTCAATTCCGAGTTCATGAGTAATGTTTGAATATAGGGATTCCACGTCGAATGAGACTAAAAAGGTATTTAGAGGAACTGAAGTTTTTAATTGCTTTAAAAAAATTGTAGTATTCCTTAGAAAGCTCGGTACATGTTTAACTAACGGTTTCAGGAGGATATCAATCAAGTTGCTGAGTCTATTGGTAAGGCAAGTTGGTCCGGCGACGATAGGTCTTAGTTTTAGATCTTCTACTTCTCCGATGTTCACTGTCGAAGTTTATGCATTTTCACAATGTTGTTTTGTAGTGTTACTTTTATGGACTTTTGGTAAACCATAAAACTGACTGTTTTCGAAATTTTCTAAATATTTGTATTCTTTATCCCTCAAATTGTGTCGATGTTTATTTAAAACCCTATGGTAATGTATTTTGTCCAATTGAAGTGGGTCTCTGGGTAGTTTTTCATAATAGTCCTCATCTTCTAGTATGTCGTAAGCCATGTGTTTGTAGTGTTGGGAATTCATTATAATTACTGCTCCGCCCTTGTCTACTTCTTTAATAATGATATTTTGATCTGATGATAGAGATTTTATTGCATTTCTTTCGTTTCTAGGTGACGTCAAAAACGCACCGCAAGCCAGCTGGAGGGCTTCCTCACATGAAAATCCGAATGACCCTGCCGGGATTCTCTGATATCTCGTAAGTAAATGTAAGGACATCACACCCATTGACATTATCAATATACCGGAACAAAACGTCCTCAGGCTGGTTACTCTTATATGGTGCTTAATATCGTTTAACGACTTTGGAATGTCGTTATCGGGGATCGAACCAAATATTTTTCCTCCGGATGCGGATGGTCTATCCATTCCTAAGTCCAAATTTAAGACTGTCTTCATACGAGTATATGATTTATACGCAAAACCAAAAATAAGGCATTCAGTTAAACTGGAGTACCTTTCCCCCAATTCCTACATAATTATATCATTGGACGCCAGGAACCAGACCAAAACAGCCGTCCTTACATACGTGCGCGTATGTTTTGCATGTATATGGAGTAGAAAACTCTTACCTCAGTCAGGGGTTGTGAAAGGTTATGTCTTTTGTGTGTAGTTAATAAATGTTTCGTTTAGGTCCTCTTGTTTAAAGACAGCATAATCAGCCCGTAACGCCCCTCTAGGAAATAAAACTGTCTGATTAAATTGGCAGTGTTTAAGAGCTTTTAAGTAACGGAACAATTTGTCTACTCAAATGGAGTAATTGCGTGGATCGATTTTTAACCATCCTTCAGTTTCCTTGGCATTGTCTCAGACAGGGTTTCTGAAAGATTCTCTAAAATTTGGCTCGGTTTATGACATAAGGGGATTGAGAATGCATTTGGACACTTTAATGCAATTTGAGAATTCAAATCTAATTGGAAAGTTTAAAATAGATTTTATCTTAGATAATGAAATTAAATGATCACATACAGTGTCCTCTTCATGTTCACAGAAACAATGCGTTTGATGAGATTAATTGATTAAGTTATAGGCTTATAAAAAGTTCATTGACATACTTACCATTCCGATATGAGAAAATGTTACCAAGGAAAAGCTGAACAACCTTAATTCAGTCGTCTCTTATAGCAATGCTAGTTAATTGTTTGTCATTTGCAATGTTGCATGACGAGATGATTGGCCTGGTTCGAAATGCACTCCTATTCCCAGTTTTGCCAAGCTTGCCACGAAATTGTAATACGATATTACTCATTTCATATAATCAACTATACCTGCGTAATAGACGCACCGAAACAATGTACCAAAATCTCCGTGGTTGATGAAATATCAGAAAAAAATAAAGAAAGGATTGGTTAATTCACTGCTTTGTGCAAAGATATTTGGTCGCTCGTTCGAACACGTGTGTTTCCTCCTGCTACTCGGGTTTCCGAAATAGACTCTGTCTCGCCATCGGTACCTTCCATAAGCTGTATCGTATCCAAACAATATAACATTACATAAAACACTTTATACCAATCATACAAAAATCAAAATGTCAAGAAAAATGGTAAAATCGGCGCAATGATATTGGATTTGGGGTTTGCGTAAGATTCACATTTGAGACAAACATTTTTTTTATGTCTCCTTTATATTTCGTTAACATCATTTCATATCTATGTATTTGGAGGACGTTGAGAGCATTAAAAATTTAGGGTCAGAATCTATGAAAAAAAAGAAATTCAGCGATGTTCATTTTGGCTCTCAGCGACATGCTCTGGTTTTAATTTGAACCATTTAAGCGTTCACAAACGCTTTAACGTTATAGTTCTTACCTATTTTATTGTATTTTTGAATCAGCCAATAAAGTCACTGAATTGACCCGTTAAGAGCTGCACTTTATCATTCAAAATTTCGACTTCGCCTGACTCCAGCTGATCAGTGTATGTATACGCGTGCGATATGCCTTGCAGTAAGATTTCTGCATAGTAAACAATTTATGAACTTGTCATTTTTGGAAAACGGTTATTAGAACCACCACCTAACAAATTAACTGATCCAATTACCCTGGTTCATTATCGCGACGCAGATAGTCAGTATATAAACAAGACGAAATTATAAATCTCCAGTCGAGGAATAACTGGAGAAAAAATCGTCATTGGATAAGCTCAATTGATTTATTTGTTGTTGTTCTTCTTAAGTTAACTATTGGTTTTATTGAAATTATTTTAGCTTACATTGAAATAGTGTTTGCATGATAATCACTTATATGAATATTTAAGGTAAGGCCAAAGGGGGTAGACTTGATGTTTCATATTGCTAGTTAAGATTGGGTATTTTTAATTGCTAGTTAATATAAGATTGGGTATTTTTATATTCTTGATTCCTATTTTTATGTTCAATATCTTGTTTATGACTGTCATTTAATTTCTATTTGAATATTCTTTTATCATATTTTATAAATGATAAAAATAACAATGATGTTAAAATGTTAACGTTCATATTTATATGCAATTAAGATATTAGTATTAGTTTGAAGTAATTGACTGTGGTTATTATAGATTGTATAAAATAAGTCTGATATTAATAAAGTCAAGAAATAACTGGATAAAATCGTATTTAGTTTTCCGACTACTCCCTGAAACCCGACAGTTGTTCGGGGATCCCTAATTACCAGGGACCACCTCGAGACGCAAGGTCTTGTGTGGAAATTTGCATCAGCTGACTTATGGAGCTGCGGTTACTTCCCTTGCATAGACGATTATTAAAATCTACTAATTTAGTGTTATGATTAAAAAGTCTGTATTAACTTTATTTTGTGAAGTTATTGTGTAGCATTAAATAATTTGCTATATTCTGTTTGGTATAATTAAATAAGTATCATATCTCTCAGAGGGCGATAGAACATAATATTCACCTTTGACAAGTTAATGTCAGCCGTGACTAACGCCTCGGTTAACATTACTTGTCTCGGGTGAACATTCTCTGAGGGATGTGATATTTGTATGTATCTATTTTTTATTCAACAATATTACTTATTGAAACAAACTAAACTAAAACTGCAATTATATCTCAGAGATAAAGGGAAATACTTTTTTCAGCATTCAGTTGTAATCTAGTCTCGGAATATTTAAAATCGCTTTAAAAATAATGCAAAATAAAAAATGTAATAGAAATAGTAAATTATTTACGTATTAAGAGCTTCCTTACTGGGCCTTACTGGGTGTTTTGATATACATTATATAATATTTCAGTCCAGTATGTACATATTAAGAACCAGGCGACCAAAATAAATCATTTCACGTACAGATGACATCGTGGTAGAACTACCACTGACCACCAGGCAGCTGGAAAGTTTGCACGTTTAAAACATCCGAAGGACCCGGATCGGAGTATGTCGACAAATCAGAGACGATGCATGCCAATGATAGTAGCCTTTCAGTCACGGAGGCCCTACATCTTGTGCAAGTGTTGTAATGAGATATCAGCACATAAATCACATGACACAAATCACCTGCCATATGTTAACGATTGCAATTACGAAATATAAAAACACCTTATTACAGTTTTGCCTGCTTACTTCATTTAAATTAAATGTATGTTATTGATCATGAGTGATGTCTTATCTTAAAAAAAATATTTACAAGCATTTGGTTTTGTCTTGGAGGAATATGCATTAAATATTCATTTAATGAATCAAGGAAATACAGATTTACAGATTTTGATAAGAAAAAACATAACGGTTTACGTGTAGAAGTCTATACCATCTAAATTGAATTAAAGCTGCGTGTACGCTTGATAAATTCTGTGTTAGTGTCGAAAAGTTTGAGATGATTCCTTTAGAAATAAAACATTCAAAGGCCATAATTGCCTGTGTACAAGCGTTAGTGTCAGTCCTTTAAGCTTCTGTTTTATCAATCAGCTCTCAGATTCCCTCCACGCGTAATGCACATCGATACCTTATATCGCTTTCCTATCGGAGAGCGGAACTCCTCTCACAGGAAGACTGCTACTTATACGGTGAAATTAACAAACCATTTATAGTTTCAAGCATCATTCATCGCTCGTTAGCGTCCTTTATTAGCAGAGAGAGAAGTGTAGTTACATATCGGAGATCATGCGATTGAAGGGGAGATGACCTTTTCCAGTATACCGTTAATATTTGTGTCGAAATAGTCGAAACGATGTGTCTCTCAATCATCCATAATGAAAGAAGGAATGAAAGAACCATAACTCTCGACATTGAACTGGACCGTTATGGGAGGATAAAGGCCAAGTTTAACTTATACTTATCTCTCTCGGGTTGGACCAGCATGTGAAGGTTATAAGAGATCCTTGCCCCCAACAGGGTTCGAACCCAAAGCCGTTGGATCCGCAGTCCTGCATGTTACCACAGGACCACGGTGCACATACAGAATCAACAATGAAGCACCGGAGCCAAAAGCTGTTGTCATATGTATCCATCAAAACAACATTAAACAGCATTATTAGATGTATAAACAGAAATGTGGAACGGTTTTCAGTAATTGATCCAGAAAATGAGGCCCAGTACAGTAATAACGTTTGTTTTCAAAAATATTGTTCTCGATATGCGCCCTCAAATTACTGACGCAGTATTTATTGCGTCATATTTGTAATTTAATCAAGCGTGCGCCTTTTGTTTCTGTGTGATATCATCGTTGTTTAAGGCAAGCATTATTGATATGGATGACATACTCGTATTACTGCATGCAGAGTTGTCTTATTTAGTATCCTTGCTAATTTGTCCTGTGTGCACGGAAGTGTTTTATCGCAGGCTTCTGGTGTTACCGTGCTTCTGTTATGACTATTCCCAGTGAAACCACCGACTGTGCATGTACATCTAAACAAATTCCATAGCAGACAAACATGACAAGGGCTTTTAAGTATAGCACAACCTACAGGAATGGCCTTATTTGCGCATATCTAAACTATATATAACAATATGATATTTTTTTTCTCAAAATTTTCACGTTGCGTCCTCTTAGGCAGAGCTATAATGGTTGGTAGTTCAATCCACCATTTAGAAACTATTTAATGTATTATGTCCACGTAAAAACCGATTTTAAACATGTATAATTATATAAAACAATTCAACTGTGTAAAAAGAATGTTTTTGTTTTTTTGTTATTGTTTTTTTGTTCATTCATTATTACGCGAGATGTATATTTTAATATTTAACAGTTACCATGGATATACAAACGAAGCATAAAAACGATCACGGTGACCTTTCAATTTCTGTTACAGTACATTTTCGTGTTTTACACAATAGATGTGAAAATCGGAAATGTCTACTGAAGGGGAAAGAAAATGTGACCTACACCCTTAAACAATATCTGAAACAAAAAGTATCTAAATCGGAATTATTTATTTTTATGGGTTATTAAATGTTTCCGTTTATATACTGCCAATTTAAAGTAAGTAAGATAAGACATTGGGATTGAAATTATATTTTTTTATAATATCCTCTTTCATACCATTAATCACTAGTTTCCCTTTCTTTTACTTTCAATACGTTTACATTTAGTTGAGAGTTCTTAATCATCGTCTTGTAAACTTGATTTCACGCTTAATGCTCGATATAAAAACAGGCAGTCTTCTAATTAAACAAAACTAATTTCATTCAATTATTTATTTCACGAATGGAGAAGCAAGCATTGCTTTCAAGACATCCATTTCGTAAACACAATAAATTGCAATTTTACCTTGTCAAAACCTTATCTCCCTAACTGTTTCCAATACACGTTTGAAAGAAATACATAACGTAAATTTCATGCAGTCGTTGCTTTATTAGAAACGTTTCCAGATTTGATTAGTGCCTGTAAATTAGTGAAGTGTGAATATAATTGTTATCAGCCAGCGCATAGCGGCGTATCACTCATGTACTCGCCCATGGGTATCAGGCATATGTTGACCGGTCCATCAATTATGATTAACGAACCAATCAGGGCAGGAAACAACAGCACGCGGGCAGTAAACAAGGTCCGGGCCCCGGAATCCCACCCTCTGGAACCAATCCATATAAATAGTTTATGTTTTTCTGGTGATCTATAATCGCCCGAATACCTTGATCGCCAAGCAAAGGTCTAATACAGTGAAAACTCTTTACAACGGCATTCATTGTAACAGCATTCTCTTTATAAATTCAGAAGTCTTGAAAGCAAAGTACATTATCCTTCTGTGTCTTTATTCTTTACAATGGCAATTTCTTTATAACAGCAAAATTCACTGAAACAAACACTGCCGTTGCAAAGAGAGTTGACTGTATTAGAATGACGTAATATACTCCAATAGGCTAACCAATCCTTTTATATCATCGGCTAGTCATTGATGATAAACACTTTTCATACGTAAGTTCAAAGTTTTCATTACCTGGATTTTCTCTTGTAGGTAAACTATTATTCATAACAGTGTGAGTCACAACTGGTTCTAGTTATCTTTAACATGATTATTTAAGTTAGGAAACAAGAGAAATCAGATAAGTTTTATATCTTTATTGGACTAATCTTATTTTATATGAAACATGATAATCAGCACGGCCATTTGTACATACCCTTACAGCTTTATTCACTGCATATTAACAGCTGTATCGTCAACTTATTTTTTTTTTCAGTACTTTGATAACACCACGATAAAAACAATTCAATTACCTCCCTTTACCTAGTTTAACTTTTCTGATGATCATGAAATGAGAATAAATCAAAATGCCAGGCATGAACATTACAGCCGCTGATTTAATGTAATGATGTAATTCACCACTATTATCATCATTTCCCCGTACTTTATTGTAATTAATCATCCAATCTCCCTTTTCTTAATCATAAACGGCAGCAAAGATTGAAGAGCAAAACATTGACCTCTATAATAGTATATTCATTCGGTTATTGAATCTAGATGTCTGAATACACGAGAATATCGTGTATAGCAAAGCAAATAAGCACGTAGACTTCCATCATTATTCTGTTCATTGGTCAATGTTTCTTAATTCCTGCTGCCCTATCTATTTTCTCACAACACATTATAAACTCATTATACACGACGGACTTCAGACATACAGTTTGGGAGGGACTGTCCATTGTTCTAGGGCCCATCGTTTGAACCCACGTTCACTCAATACAGTTTGCATCTTTATCTACCGTATGTTATTCGATTAGCAACACTTCGCACTCAAATCATTAAACACATTTCGGATCATTTGACAAATAAAACACAGCATAACAAATTGTTGTTCAGATCATTTAGTTTTGTTCAATTAATGAAATATATTCAAAATGCTACGCGCGGTTGCAGTTGTCAGTAAGAACCTGATTGATATTAATGAAAACGAATAATCTGTATCTTTCAATACATAGGTAGGGTAATATTATATGTGTTTTATACTATAGGGGTTATACAATTTGTATTTTCCAGTACATAGGGGTTACATAATCTGTATATTTCACTACAGGTAGGGTAATATTATATATGTTATATACTATTGGGGTTACATGATGTGCATCCTGCTGCCACCCATGTTCCATTGTGAAGTTTTACATAATCTTTATCTGTCTCTCGAAATATAATTATTATGTTACGTGTTAAATAATATGTCTCAGTTCACATCAAAGGAATACAGTAAAATACAAAATTTATACCGTATCATGTCTACTCCTATTATCCTGTATGAATGATCACACAGCATGACTGTACCAGGTCAATCTAAAGATATATTGTGAAAAGTTACATACATTATGATTTGTGGCAGTTACATTATCCGTATATGTCACATATAGAGTCCGCTGTGATAAGTTTCTTAGAACTGTTCATGATATATATCCTGTCTCTTCGAAGGTCTATTGTTCAGGTTTGCATCGTGTCCCTCCTAAGGTCCAAAGTAATCGGTCACCATATAGTTTTAATATGTCACGGTCAATCTCGCTCATACAAAATCAGTTTATGATTAAGGGAATCAGTCTAATTTGAAACATCTTCTTTTTAGAAGGGTTATTCAACAGCCCAACAGTCTCGTAAGAATACTCTATCACAATTCGCAAAATAAAAGAAATGTATTTCGAATCAGGGCATTTGTCCTTACAAATGATGACATTTTAATTTGTTACTTTAGTAAGAATTCATTTCATATGGTGTACGATAATTCACATTCGTTATTTTGATATTCAAGTTAGTCAACAAGAGCAGCTACACATACGAAGTCCAGAATTTTAATGTAATTTGCAGATTTACACCTGTGAAATTCGATAATAGAGGATAAAGTTCCTGCGGCTATAAATACACATAAACCGCTAAACATGGTCTCCTAAGATCTAGTTTTGTCCGAAGGCAGGAAATCACGCAGCGCCAATCACCACTGGAATGCAGCTGTACAGCATGAACTGCACACGTGTCCTGCACGAGAGATCCTGCACGAGAGAGTGCCTTGATTTGTATGCATAAAACTTATATAATTATATATATAGAAAGGAAGTGTTTTAAGTGTGTTACCATACCATATAAATGTCAGACAATATTTCACGGATCGGATGTAGGCTTGTTTGGTAGAAGAAGAATAATGTATCTTATGATGTTTACTTCATACAGTGGTATAAAGTTAGTAAAAAAAGTAGATCTGATATCAGCGTATTAATTTCACTCAAATTACATTTTCCATAAGCTACTTTGATATCCAGATAATCATATCTGAATATCATCACGCACCACGATAACTTACTATTACTGTTTTAATTGGGTCCAGAGGTAGCTTACTTGAGTTAGGATACGAAGATTGTGGGCTCGAGCCCGGCAGGAAAGCTAAAATCTTTCTGAATCTTCCAAGGCTCTAAGTACGCGCCCATTCGTCGAAATTAATTAAGTTGTAAGAGAGTGTTTCTAGATCGGTTTAAAAAGAAATATAATTTTTACATTTCTTTATGTATCTAAATATTCACAGAACGTACTACATATATCGTTTATTCCAACATGCCATGCATTAAACACTAAATATGAAAAACATAGCTATATAACATACAACTAATGCTGTTTATCTATTGTTCATATTAGTATGTTTGTCTGTTTGTTTGTTGGGTTTAACGTCCCACCGACAGTATTTCAGTCATTTGGAGACGATGTCTGCTTGAGACAGATATAGTGCTGCCACACTGCAGTATCACGTCGTACACATGTGGCATGATACTACACCCAGTCACATTACCCTGACACCGGGCCAACCAGTCCTGCAACTACCCATATATGCTGAGCGAGAAACAAGGGGGCTATAACAGTACCATTTTTTACGACTTTGGTATGTCGCGGCCGGGGATCGAACCCACGAACTCCCGCTCCCGAGGCGGACGTTCTAACCACTCGGCCACCGAGGACGGTCATATCATATTAATATGTATAACATAATGGACAGATCACATCAAGTACATCCGTTCGGAAAATTGATTAAAGTGATATACTTGTACAAACACACGAATACGTATAAAGTATATCATACATGCTGAATACATATCGATACAAATCAAACGTCACTGATACATTATGTCAAACGTGATTCTGATAACATTAATGAAACAACATTAATCAACTTTCTGTTCTGTTTTGTTTATATCATACGTATATATAACATTTAGTAAATCCGACGGAAAAGTTTGCACCAGTGTCGCCTTATGTGGGTTAACACATTCTTATTTGAATGAACAGTCGAACAGAATTCTTTGGAAGATCCCTTCCCCCACAAGAAATAATTTCCCATGATTACCACAGGTGGATACATGTACCTCTGGTTATCAGATGGGCTTAAGCGCTGATTGACCCCCGCCTTCTGCCCCGCCATAAACAGGTGGGGTATCGTCTACTGTTTACATGTGATATACCATCTTTATACAAATAAATAAAAGGGATCAGGTTTACCTGATATTTTAAACGCTGATGAAGTAAACAAGGATGTAGTTGTCTGTGTTAAATATAAAGAATTGCAAAAAAAAAACCTTCATATGAAAACACGACAACTGAATGAATAGATTATTTTCAGAGCTCTCTCTCTCTCTCTCTCTCTGACCACTTCACCAAATCAGGGATTCTATGTAACAGTTATTTAGAATCCCTGGCCAAATTCATGATAGAGACTGTTACCTTCTGTTGAAAGCAAATGGTACTTATTTCAGCTCTTGGTATATTTGCTTCTTTTGCTTTGAATAAAACTTGTAAAATATGTTAATCAAGTAAAACCTGATGGGTACGATGTGAAGGATAGCAAGTGAAGCTTTGGATATGGTCTGGTGAAGACTGTTATCATTTTTCGCTCAATAATAAATCTCGTGTAAAAATGATAAACTTATTCGAACAGGTATGAGATGTATCATTGTTAATCATCCCACAGTGACTGTGACTTTGTCTGCTAACTGTAATGTATCAAAAAGGATAACTAGTGACACTATTTATATATATTAGAGTACATCAAATTACATGAACGCTTGTATACACTGCTAGGAAGCAAATGATCGTGTTCGTTTCGTCCTTTATCGATTGTTTATTTGTCCGATAAAGGGACAGATAGAAGCAGTGCCCCTCACCCCTCAAGTGTGTCGACCACTCGACCTTGAGATATGAGGTGAGTGATGAGATCATTGGATCTGGTGGCTGACATGACCGGTTGTCGTCTGGGTGAGACACTTTGATAAACTTCGACACCAGCTCTGATATGGCGGCCGTCACACTTGTCAGGCAAGTACTTAGACAAACATATTCATCAGAGTTCCGGATAAGGAAGACTTTCAGGTTGGGACTCAGCGGATTTAAAGTGAAGAGGTCTTACGTCAATAAATTACTGAAGGAGTTATACATGCTGCTGATTTTAAAGACATGTCGATCATGTCTTGAAACAATATGTAGTTAACAAGATTGCTATACTTGATTATGATCGATAACTTTATCTTTCACTCCATACCAAAACAAAATTTAACGTCAATATTTTCATGGCCAGTCTATAGCTTAAAGGCTAATATAACGCCCGAAATAGATAACATTCCGCTTCGACATATAAACAGATAAGGTTATGATACATGTACCGAGATGATAACGATATTACTTACTAAAAACTGTTATTTGAAAGACCTATAGCCTCTCATTAAGAAGAACGACGTTAGTCATGTTAAACTTATTAATTTAACGTCGATTAGAAAACGAGTTCTTACTTATTTTAAATCCTTTCGACGGTTCCTGGGTTGGACCAGTACTCTGCATCTGGAAAGATCATGAAAAATCCTTGCCTCCAACGGTGTTCGAACACACAACCGTCGGGTGTGTTATCCTTGGACAATGGCGCCTTTCATCTTACACAGAGTCAAAATTTAAGAAAACCATGTAAGATCTATGAATCAAATGATTTTTCTTATTTGCCTATACTTACGATGGTGACACGCTTAAGTGAACATTGACACGATCATTTTGAAAATATATAGGATACACGCTAGCGCATCCAGCGATATTGTGATGCAACGATCCCGCCCATGCTACCGCGTTGTGTACTTTATTATAGGGAACACCAGCAGTGCTGATATCTGATGTGGGGCTGTGTTCAGTGAAAATTAGGGCTCGTATAAAGGCTGCCAGCTCTATACACTCTCTAGCTGTATACTGACCTAGAGCTGGTATCATATGTCGTTTACTGTTCGTTTGTTTAATACACACAAATAAAAGTGTTGCAAGATAGACTCTGTTCTTAATGAGTCCGTGACAATTGGGGACAGATCCAGCTGCCGTCGAGGACACTTAAGGGTCACGTCTCTTGTGGAACTGTGAACAATGGAATTCCTTTAACTCTAAATGGACCACGCCATGTGTTTAGGGATTTAAGAAACGGTAGGGACCCTTTTTGTTTGTTTATTTTGTTGGAATTTTAATATTATAGATATGGCATTTTTAGCTTTATTTTTGGCATAACAGAAAAAAATGACGGCCTTTTGTAAAAATGGGCAACCGTGAAAACAGATAGAATAAAAAATGAAGGATTAAATAATTATATAAATTAACTAATTAGTCATGTTATGAAGTAGTACACGCTCTTCATGGACATGTCAAGTGGTGACAATCATGATATGGTTACAAGATTTTTTACAGACGCTCTGAAAGCTAATCTGAGAGGCAGTTTCTCCTTTTCAGTTTAAGATAAACAACTGTTTCGTAATGCTCCGTACTCCTTTAAGAGTGTTTCCAAAGTGTCATAATGTATTTTGTATTAGCTATTGATCTTTTGGAATTGACAAAGATAAAGAGTATAGTGACCGTTGCCTTAATTATGAACATCACTGAGTTTGACTCGAACTTGTATCGTTCACTGACCTATTAATGAGATATGATGTTGTAGCTCTGTTAGAGCTTTGTTTTGAAGCCTTTGAGATACGAGGGGATTTAACTGTAATTTGAAAGTCGTAGTCAATTGCCTTTCGTAAGTCGTAACTTCTTTACATCAGGAATCTGACAGACATTGGGTAAATAAGTTCAGATTTACCGTACAAGGAAAGATGTTTCGTGTATGAACTTAAGTAAGATCACTTTATCTATCCGTTCTGAGCGATAGCTCCCCGCAAGAGATACTAAAACGCTCTGTGTTTAGTCCATATACACACAGACGTAAATCATGCTTCTCTCGAATGCGATATCAAAACGTAGAGCGTTTTAATCTACAAAACACACTTATCATTATCGGTGTATGCCTGCGTTTTAAGTCATGCAATTTAAGTTTTGCTGCAGGAGAAACGACCTTGTACCTTATAAGATCAATTCCTGGATTTAGTTAATAAAATTCATCTCTTTTTTTTAACATCGGTATATGGATTACATATTTTCCCCCAGAAACACATGACTAGTTTATGCAGATATAAAGTATATGATTTGTATAGCTTATTATTTACTTAAGATGTGAGGGAAATCAAAATTTTGGACCCCAAGGTTCTGTGAAAGACTATCCATCATTCCTAGGCGAGTTTTGTTAAGAAATCACGAAAATGAAATTTGCAATCTGAAGGATTTCGAGAGTCACTGAATCGACTGGTTTCATTTTCTTTTGTCGGTTTTGATTACAACTTGAATGAGCAGGCTCGAATTCCATCAACGATACTTAGCGCTAAGTAATACTTAAATTCTTAAACTAGGTAGATACACATTCCACCATTACTATTTTATGAAATGTTCAAGTACATGACTAAGCTGAAATGAATTATTATCTAAATAATCAACACAAACTGTTAAGAAATGAAATAATTGGGTTTTTTTTTTTATAGAAAAACAATGCTAATAAAATTCGTTCTTAAGTATTTTAGTTTTACTTAGCGTTAAGAACTGTTGGAGGATTTCGACCCAGTATTGTTTTATTTCTGTAGTATTTTATATATACATGTGTATTAACATTTTTTTTTTTTTTTTACTTTTGAATGATTTTCGTATATTATGAAATCCCTATTACAATTAACGCTGAAAAATGGTTGTTTAGACAAATGAAATATGGAATTATTATCTAGGATCGTAAAAATCATAACATCAAATTTTGATCTTCTTTGAATTTGATATCTTAGACTTTGCAAATATTTTTGTAGCAATGTATACAATTTTCCTTTTCTGTTTTATGCAAAATCTCAGAAGATCATTTCAACGATTTAGGTTATTTCATTATCGAAGATAAGAGGATATCTTCTTTAGTGACAGATGGAGCCCATCTACTCCCGGGAACTGATAAGAAGGGTATTTGCCAACATTTTACAGACTGACATGACACTGAATTGATAGACCAGTCTCAGGGATCATCCATGTTGTATTACAAAATGAAATACTTACCCTGTGTAGTTCTAGAATTGCGCGGTGTTTATCGTGTTATGTTCAGATTACATATACTTCACCTTTTTTTTGTACTTTTGAGTGAGTGCAGCCTTGGTTATCTCAATCAATGGATCAGCACTGCCATGTGATGTCACGAAATTAAAACCGAACTTCACTAAACCACGAACACTTTTAATATATAAACGAGTACATGTATGTCATTTGTATTCGTCCTCGATTTGGAAGATACATTGGTTTTGAGAAAGAGAGCTTGGTGTTTTTTATTGCTTCATATATGCATATCCTGTCTTACTTTTAGGGTACATACGTGTCAATAATTTTCCAGCTAGAGCAAGATATGACAAAACTGATGTGTGGCAGATTTCATCTCAGAAAAATACACTTAAACTTCTATTTACATGGGCTTATTCGAATCAAGATGCTTATTTAGCTAATGCTACTCGCGTAATACTAAAGTTTCACATATTAATTTCATGCGAATCGTGCTTACCTATCTATCAACGCTGTACACCAATAAATCTAGAACTCTTCCACAAAACTTAAACTTTTTCATACGTCTTATCTGATGTTAACATTCAAGTTGTTTTTAACTTTCATAGCTGACATTTACATAAATCAAAGAAAAGCACCGTTGAGCGTAATCATATCATCATAAAAGAAATACCGTTACAACTCGTACTTCTTTTGTATGCAGTTGCGGTCGTTTGTTTAACAGGCCATATTGTATTTCACTTAATTACCTGAGATTTCTTTTTACACACAATGTTTGTACTTCTGTTCATATACATGTTACAAAAGATTGCTATATTTCTCAATAGCTGGTTTCTTTATTTTTAACACAAGCGCAACAATAACTAAAATAAATTTCGATCACTATAAGCTAAAACTTATCATTGATTTTGGCCTCAAATGAAATTTCAAATTTGCAACGCTTGATTTAAAGTAGTCACTTCATGATTAAGTTCGTTTTGTGTTGGCACATGTGATTAAGACGCGCCATCATACTTCCCCCAGGTGAATGATTTATCATTCACTGTGTATTTCATGCATCAGCGCGTGCCTCGCTGCTTTAAAATCCCAATCGGTTGCCATGCCCAGTGACCATATGGTTTGTTAATCCCCTCAAGGATATCACTACGTTGTAACATACTGTCATGTCAAGCTATGTTTTGAAACTGATTTTGCTACACAGCTGGGCCGAACAATGTGTAAAACTAGAAACAAATGTCACATCTAAATGGCTTCCACTGAATAGACTTTTGTTGACTATAGTGAATCCCTACACCATACAAGATTTATGGGTATTGTTTCTATAGCATCCTAAGTGCTTGGTTTTGAAACCGATTATAACAGCAACCACAAACTTTCAAATAAAATGTCACAGAATGCGAGTTATTTGAATGTGTACAGTTTTATCAATATATCTCTTAAAATTAATATTATAGCCAGCATAGACATTTCTCGTTGACCCTAGCTACATGAACATTACTAAACATAACCTGGAGGTGTGGACAGATCCATATTCATTGTCGTCTTTGGAAAATGTTCAACACAAACACGAATATAACAATAAACCACAAGGAAAAGTTTATTGGTAAGTTTTGTTGTATAATCAAATCAAAATGTATATCCATTGGTACTACTGCTATATGGAACAGTTGCATATTTAAATGAAGGTAAGGTTTGGATCATAGGGGAGCATTGGTTGCATATTAAAATGAATAAAACCCTTTTTTTGAAAGTATCTAAAAAGATACATTGTATAATCCAATTAATACACATTGAAACCTTGTTAAAGCACACAAGTTTGTCCTTTTTTTTACCAATGTGGTTACGTTTAATGTAATGTCTCCGTGTTTTTGTCAACCTACTTGCACCTCTGATTTTAAATATACTCGTATGTTTAATTTCTCATATGACCTTTTCATCTTTCTTATCCTGCTATTTCATTCGACAGATTTATATTCACATGATAGTATAGGCTGCAACACACTCACTGCAGAACCCACCTTTTAGATCGAGGTGCTCTCTTTTGTATACGCGCGTAACTAGGGTAGCTATTTGACATGCCTGTGCTGTTTTGTGATCCATTTAACTTAACTTAAAAATAAATCTTTCACAGAAACCGATTACATTCATAGGATTACCTCTCATCTCTTTAGACATCAGCAAAACAAGCGTATGCGTCAAAAGCATGTGTTGCAAGTGTTAGCTACTGAACACTGATCCTGAAGTCACTTCACTGATGTTTTTTGTTGCTGTATCTAATTCCGTGAGGTATGAACAGAGACTCGATTTTTAACTTAAAATACATCAAGTAGGCCTTTTTTTTTCATGCTTCACCGCACACGAGGGGTCCTTGGAGCATCTGTTACCAATGATGTCGTTATAACACGAGATTTTAAATCGTTCGGAGTATGTTTTTTAGGTCAACTCCTTGATCTTTATACGTTGTAAAACACTGCTTTGAGGCTTCCTGTGTGCCTTACCTAGAAGTATTATTGCTAGAGTTGTCGTCTAGACTGACTTTATTACCAAAGACAGTGGATTTGAAATTCCAGAAAAGTCAGACAAAAGTAGGGGAAATATTTTTTCTCAAACATATTTAAATCAAATGGCTATTTTACTTTACAACTGTTTACGTTAGTAAATGAGCAGAGGTTTCGGTTGTAGCGATTGCGGGTTACGTGTGTTATTGTTTATGTACCTGTTTTGTAAGTTTATATCATGTCAATATGTCATACTGTAATCAGGTAAAACAAATGCATGCATACAGCATATACGAGCCTAGTGTGATTTGTGATAACGTATCTATTTAATATCACTTACTTTCACTTTGTGTTAAAATTTCCTAATCACATTTTTACCAGTGTATACTGGCTAACTGATATAATAATAAGCATTGCAATGTTGAAATGTATGTGTGCTTTTTATGATTTGTTTTATTTAGAAAAAAACGAAAAAAAACCAACAACAAAAAAACGTTTTTTTTTGTTTTTTTTTGTGGCAACTTTTTTACATTACTTCGAAATACTTCTTAAAATTAGAGAGACATAGAGAGAGATTAAAAAAAATAAAAGTTTCATGTACACACATTTTGACCGGAAGAGTGCATTCCAACTAGTGTTGATGCAAATGCTCATATGATGATTTTTAGAGTTCTCTGTTCGTTCCTGGAAGGCATAATAGCATATGCTGATAGGGAATTTTAAAATATCTTGTTCATAACAGTAGCCATGTTTGTATGTATTTTTGCATTTTTTCACACTGTCTAATTCAAAGGAAGCATACCGTCCCCAGTGGGTGGTTAGAGCGTCCGCCTCGGGAGCGGGAGATCAGGATTCGATCCCCGGCATCGACATACCAAAGTCGTAAAAATGGCACTGTTATAGCTCCCTTGCTTGGCGCTCAGCATATAAGTGTAGTTGCAGGACTGGTTGGCCCGGTGTCAGGATGATGTGACTGGGTGTGGTATCATGCCACATGTCTACGGCGTGATACTGCGTCGTGGCAGCACTATATCTGTCTCAGGTAGACAAGTCTTCAAGGCACTGAGACACTGTCGGCAGGATTAACATGCTAAATTCAGCGTTAATTCGATAGAGGCAATGGTCATAAGACGCCAAAAAATTCCCCACGTTTTACTGTCAGCTAAACTCACTCTTTGTTTCATGATAACTCCGCCGACCGTCTCAAAGTACATTGAGCGCTTTGATTTTTCTCTTAAAAACAGATGTGAAGGTTGTGAAACTTATTCTATTCGTGAGTTGCATACCTAAGGAGGTGATGACCTAACAACCTTGTGTACAAACTATTTCTTGTTGTTAAGATGTAGAAATCCAACGAGGAATTCGGTAATCCTGTTTATTTACATTTCTATCTGAAACTTATGAAGGGTTTAAACTCATGAACATGCAAAATACGTGTAAATTACAAATATTGGAGATTCTAATGCAAATCGCTACTCTTTTCAGGAATAAGTTTCCATGTATGAAATAAAATTGCTGTTTTGTTTCATAAATGGCAGTTCACGCTTAAAATGGATATGAAAACAAACAGCGGTTAATGTCTACGAAACATAAGTATTCCATTCGTGTTTTTTATTGCATGGATAAGCTACTGAGCATACAGTTAAGTCGGCTGTGGCAATTATTATTATTATTATTATTTCCAGGAACCTACAAAGAAATGATTGAATTGATCGTCTTTGGTACTGGCTTCGCTGCCAGTCTAAAACAAATCTTCGTTTATATTCAAAAGCTCTCAAATAATACGGAATGGCTCTACAAATTATTCATTTGTATCACAAAAATCACCACTGCCTAATTCAGATGCTGAATATCTTTATTCAATCATTCATTTTAAATCAACAAACATGAAGAAAAAAAATCTTTAAACACGTGATGCGTGAGGTCCCGGTTTTCAGACGCTTGGACTGCGCATCATTGATGTAAGGCAACGCACTGCAATCATGAACATTCAATTAAAATGTGTCGGGAGCATTTCGAGAATCACTATAAATAAATCACATGCCCTTACTGCCCATTTTATCCAATTAATATCAAGTTAACCCAAATGCATTCTTTATCTTTTGACATAGTCTTGTAAACCTTTCTTATGAAATGGAACTCACTTTGGAAACTTAAACCCAAGTTCCTGGTCACGAATCTTGTTATTTTCAAATTCGATTGTGCGCAATTATTTCCATACTCCACTAGTTAACCAAATAACGTTTCATAAATAAGCATTCTGTTTTCATTGTTTCAATTATTTCTTTGTATTATTTTTTTTCTCTCTCTTTTTTTTTTTTTAGATCTTGAATAAATGGCCATATAAATGACGTTATCATAAGTGTTCACGGAAATGGTGAATCGTATTATCTTACCTGAACTGCCAGCTTAGACTTATGCTGTTCACACCAGTGATACGTTTGGAGTTAACCACTGCCACATGGTGCTTTCTTTTTATACCTGTATTAGACAGTTTGTGAGGACCAGTGTTCCTTGGAATTGAATAACGGTCAGTCTGATGGTTGAGTCTATGTCACACCTTGAATTCATACCTCCGTTGATGACTGCCGATATTGGAGCAGGAGGTAGCCAGGGGTCATTCTCGATCAACTGCCAGTACAAGAACACGTTTTATATTGATATACCAAATCACCATGTTAACCCCGCCTTTTTTGCTACACGACTGACAACGTTGATGTTTCATTAAATTTGGTAAACTGATAATAGAAGTAAAATGACGAGAAACAAATTTAATTAAAGAATCTAAAAAACAACCACAGGCATGTTTCATTAGTTCAATCATTCCATTTTTAAATATTATATCTATATAGTACAGAAAAAGAAATTACATACACTCTTAACACAACGAGTAATGGGTTTGATCATATCTAAAGGCGTAAAACACACGATAAATAATATTCTGGAGGACTGTAACGCTACACTGGATGGTGAGTATAGTCACCTATCACGATATGAAGAAATAAATCTATATATTACATAATCAAAAACATTGTTAATTCCAGTGTTATTGCTTGCTGTCATACACAATTGCAATAAGATCTTAGGCAAGATAAAACAAAATGTAATAATAAGAGAAGAAGGGTGCAGCAAAGGTTTCATTCTGAAAGGAATTCAGTGCAAGCAGTTTAAAACTAGAATAAACTTACAATAGCAAGAATTAATTTTCACTCATGTTGTAAATACATCTCTCTTAAACTTTACATAGACGTAGAAAATCCATGGGCGGAACGTATTTCATTGCATTATATGCAAATTATGTGTTCACTAGCCAAGGGTAGATATGCTTATAACATTTTAGTGTTGCTTAGAAGTTTGCACACTCTGTCATAACATGTCATAAATTGCAGGTTTCTAAAGTAATAAAATGCCTACTGTATAAATACCTACCGTGAGACTGGTAAAAATAAACTTTTATGGCAGTACCTACCTGACACCGGTAAAAATAAAGTTTTATGGCAGTACCTACCGTGACACTGGTAAAAATAAAATTTTATGGCAGTACCTACCGTGACACCGGTAAAAATAAACTTTTATGGCAGTACCTACCGTGACACTGGTAAAAATAAAATTTTATGGCAGTACCTACCGTGACACCGGTAAAAATAAACTTTTATGGCAGTACCTACCGTTACACTGGTGAAAATAAAATTTTATGGCAGTACCTACCGTGACACCGGTAAAAATAAAATTTTATGGCAGTACCTACCGTGACACCGGTAAAAATAAACTTTTATGGCAGTACCTACCGTGACACCGGTTAAGGACGTGTCAGCAGGTTAAAGCTGATTTTGATTTTGGTAAATTTTCTTTTTTTTAAATTTCTCATTTATTTTAAGTAGAATGATAGAAGACAGGCCAAAGTTTACGATTCATGTGTTAAAAATATCATCAAACGTTTATTTGCCAAATTTTGAAGGTACAAAAATTCATATTTTAGTGTTTTTATGCAAATTTTGTTAAAGTTTCAATAAAAAACAGTTTTAGTTAAAAGAAAAAAAAAAACAAATCTGGTAAGGTATGTATTTTTTTACATTTTCAGAAAGCATCTATATCAGAGGACTGACTCTGAAAAAATAAAGGAAATCTGTCCGTTGATTTTTTTTTATTTAGATAAAAAATATATAAATTTCTCAGTTTTTGGATAGTTTTTGTATACATTTTGTTCCGGGCACAAATGAGATTTTATGCCCGTTTTGTATTTTCAATGCATATTTGACAGTATTTTTATCTGTAACTTATAGAATACATTATAAGTTATAAATGGTGATAAAAATATTTTAAAAATATCATATAATATGCTGTTACAGTATTTAGAAACGAAATCTTTCTTATTTCTATCAACAAATTTTAGCATATTGTGATGTTCTATCATAAGCTGAATCTCTAAAACAAATATGGTGACCCCTTATTTTTAATTCATATAGATCATTTTGTTAAAGTTTAAAGTACTTTTATGCAATTTTTAATAAAATCTGTCCGTTAGAAAAAAAACCGCTGAAACGCCTTTAATGTATTTGGTTTGACCAGACGAGTACGATTACTATTCAATGAACTCACAGAAACTAAAGTTTATCATTAAAGCTCATTTGTTTCGAAATACTACTTAAATATGTGATATATTTAATATATGATTTGACTTAGAAAATAGGACGAA
>CM037781.1:24359830-24409830 GCA_021229015.1 Solen grandis | reverse complement strand
GTTATCGTCCATCTGATACGTATCATTATATCCCATATTATCGTCCATCTGATACGTATCATCATATCACTGGATATCGTCCGTCTGATACGTATCATCATATCACTGGATATCGTCCGTCTGATACGTATCATCATATCCAAGGTTATCGTCCATCCGATACGTATCATAATATCCCTGGTAATCGTCCATCTGATACATATCATCATATCCCTGGTTATCGTCCATCTGATACGTATCATCATATCCATGGTTATCGTCTATCCGATACGTATCATAATATCCCTGGTAATCGTCCATCTGATACGTAATGTTTTATCCCTGGTTATCGTACATCTGATACGTATCATCATATCCCTTGTTATCGTACATCTGATACGTATCATTATATAACTGGTTATCGGGCTCCTCCTCTGTCTCGCCAGACTCTCCGGTATATCAAGAGAGTGTATACTGTATTTCCAGTATACTGTAATGTTCAAGTCTAATGATATAATTCAAATTATAATCTCAAAGTACACTCCTATGAATTCAGAAATGAAAATTCCATTTATATTTCTTTCTTGACTGGAGTTTGGGCTCCGCATATAACTAACTTAGTGGGCATGTGATATTGTTTGGTGTATACGTAGGTGAAAACTCTTTTTAGCATGTTTGGCTCTGGAATAATATAACTCAAAGCAGATAAAATATTATATCTTTTTTAAATCATACAGTGAAGTGTTCATTATTTTTTATTCAGTTCCAAGTTTCCCATCCACGTACTTTTAGGTATATCGTACGATTTCGTGAGATTTATTTTTATTAATATCTCCTCTTCATACTGTCTTACATGTTCAGAACTAGTGTAATGTTGAGGATTGATGTATCTTTTCCGTGATCGAAAAGAACACAAAATAAGCGGGCTATGACCTTTTTTGTTTCCACTCGCAACGAATTCTTGCTTGATATAAATATTCAAAATTCAAGAGAGAGAGAAAAAAAAAACACACACACAAAAAAAAAACACACTCATATAACACATAGTCTAGTCTCATACAGCGAAATTAACAAAAACATGATTAATTTAATTGTTATAAAGAATAACATCTATTTTTAATGTATATGCCACCGATTCATTAAAAAAAACTTTATCATTAGTTGTAACATATCAAAATGTACCGAATGATTTTGTTACCAATTCATAACCTCATTCAAGAATTTGGTTCTAAATTTTTGTGATCAATCGCAGTAATACATAGGTGACTGTTACATACTAAATTACCGTACAGCAATACTGATCATATACAGTGGTAAAAAATACATGTGCCCTCTTTTCAGAAACATTCAGTGGGGATTTTCACTGATTTTACGTAAATAACTGTCCTCAATACTTTATGGGGACTCCGTGGCCGAGAGGGTAGAGTCGCTGACTTTAACACTCACTCAGCCCCTCACCGCGTGGGTTCGAATCCCGGCAGGGTAATTCGGATTTTCATGTGAGGAAGCCTTCCAGCTGGCCTGCGGTAGGTCGGTAGTTCTACCCGGATGCCTCCGTGCATTCGGGGTCTTCCTCCACCTGTAATTAGCTGGACGTCGCTATATGACTGAAATAATGTCGAAGCGACGGTAAACTCAAATAGTCAAGTCAAGTAAAGTCTAGTCAATACTTTATTGTCTCACATCTGATGTATAAAAACAAAGACGAAAATCTAAAAAGTTTCTCTTTCATTATATGTATACTTCTTTCTTGTCCTTCTATTTGCGAGAATGGCTGTATTAGTCGGACCGTGGCCAAGTCATTCACCTAAACCTTTCTCGAATGAATATGTTTACATAAACACATCTCTTTCTTGATTAAAATAGTTATTTTTCACTGAGACCTTAGCAGTATATTAGATATTTCAGAAACTACTAAATCATTCATTTGTGACTGCCAGGTTGCAACTCCGGAGGGGCAACTAATATCGAGACTCAAGTTGCGCTGACGTGGCCCACTTCTGTCCAATGTCTAAGACTCTGCTGAACTGTGTGCAGCATAAGACTCTGCCTGTCAGTGGGTTTTCAGACATGTTTTACGTAACAGTAAAATGTCTATTTTAAGGCCTGTCTGCCAAAGAGATCACGCGCATTCCCGATGAAAATCTAAATAGGAGCATATAATTGGACAACATAATACAATTATTATTCAGATCAACAAAACAGAAACGTGATTTTTTATTTGAGGGGGCTCAACTGTTGCTACCATTGTTACTAACCGTCATTTCTAGTTAACTGTCCTACATGCCTAGTTCATACTTAAATTGATTTACGAGTACAATACAAATGATCCTCAACATCCATTGCTTTTATATTTTTAGTAAGTAATCCCCAGATAAAGCGTTGGGCACAGACAGTGAAATGAAATCGATTTGTAGTTTAAACATGTCTCATCATTGTTGAAAAACAACGGACTACATGTACAGCCTTATCTAATTGTAATATAGCATGGAAAAATCTCGTAGGATAGAGGCAAGATACTTTATACCTTGGTTTTACATTGATAAACATTACCTTACCTCTTCACCCAACATCCCAGATTCGATTCCCGGTCAATCCGGTCCAAGTCGACGAGTTGTTAGACCCTAAATCACCAAAGCATTTAAAATTGGTACTGGTTTGACAAAAACTTAGTATCATTATTTAAAGAAGTAACTATTTACACATCTTCTGTAAGGCCAGTAACATTTATTTGTGCAATAAGCAATCATAACGATTACACAGTGTCCCCATCACCCTAAAGATGAAGAACAGTAGCATAACTTCTATTATATATTTTACATTCTGGTGAAAACATGATGTCCTTCAAGGATGCAAAAAATGAAAATATTTTGAAATGTTTTGATAGTTGTATGTATCCTATATATCAAAGAATTATTAAGTATATAATTTGGTATCACAGTCGTATAGTTCCCTTGGTTAATAAGCTATGTACCAGTCCTTGTTACAAAATGTACCAGTCCATGTCCCTAATTTATACGCTGTCTGTTTGTCCTTCATGTTAAATTTTAGATTGCCCATGCAAAACCCTATGGAGCTCAAATGAAATAATAAATCTATATTCGAATATTTTTACGCATAGAGATCCTCGGTAGGCTCTATTCGAATTTAACTCTTGTGCTTAATGAGGAGCTGTATTCTGGGTACTTGTTGCTGTTTTTGGTTAGAGCGCCCAAGAAATCAGATGCATGACACAATTCATAAGCACGCGGCGACGAGATATGCATTCAGGATGCATGAACTATTTAGTAATGAGATTTGCTGTTTGTCTGTATGCTTGTCTGTCTGTCTTTATATGCCCAACAGATGGAAGTGGTTACATCTTCATACTGTGAGGTTGTTTCAGTTTATTCTGTCATCATGGGGTTAAACTTTATTTTGAGGTTAAGAAGCGTATTGTGGGGATAAACTGGTGAAGAAAAAATCATGGAGATAACCACCAAAATCCTTCTTGTAGAACGTATGTCTATCTCTTGTCCGTCCGCCATGACTTTAACTTGAGAAAACTACATTACTTTCAAACTTTTATTGACCAACATGAAAAGAAACAGTTTCAAATCATTTTTTTTTGAGAACTGTTTGCCTCATATTCTCCAATGTTTAAAGGAAAAGTAGCCTTTGATACTAGACGAGTTTTGCTTTCATATCTGCATCTATTCGGCTGTTAATTAAAAGTTGAGTACAACGCTGACTGTCCATTCAGCTGACCTTTCGAAATCGAATACAAATCTTGACGACAAGTCTAATACCATGATTCTATTTCTCAGAAAGATTTGATTACCACTTAAAAATCTCAACTCAATTTGTTAGGTGTCCAAGACACGATAGACAAATCAAATTCAGCCGTCTTTTTTTTCTGAAATATGACACGCGTAGAAGACTGCTCATGTTATGTAGCCTCTTATGGTTTCCCAAGATGTCAGGAGCACTATCATATAATATTTTGCAAGGTTTCTCACTTTGTCAAACTTGTCATTTTCATATTCATTAAAACACGGAGATTCTACAAATGTGTTTCATAATTCTAGCTACTGCAATATTGCCTGTCGCACAGATTGGCAATATTTGACATTGTCTTAAATGTGTTGGGGATGTTACATCAAGTTCGAATAACACACTATTCTAGAAGGATTACAATATGTTTTAAATCTTTATAACTTTTTGTCATATATCAAAGACATACATGTATTATCAAGACATATACATTTTTAATCAGAAACTTAATCAGAAACAAAAACAAAGACGACCAACAATATGCATGGTAAAGAATCAGTGTGTTACTATACTGAACAACCTATCAACATTTCTGAGTCTGATTAAGTGTGCATATTCACCCAATGAATGGTAGTAGTTACATGTTTATTCATAAAGTTAAATGGAACAGAACTTAACATTATTACGCAACACACATATTGAACACCAACCCCAATAACATATTTTATATTATGTTATATATACTTAGAGGGCATGTTTACTACAAGTCAAAATTTTGATCAGGATGTTTGAAAAGGGAATCAAGAATATCGCGCTCCTAGATTAAAGCTAATGTGAATATTAATGATACTTATTTGTTTTTGTGGAAGATCTGTTATTACTTTTATCAATATGATTTTATTTATATCGCAATAATCCACTTAAAAAAGTAACCAGCATCTATTTATTGTATTGGATATAATATTTTTTATTCAACATTCAAACACCAAAAATAAATTGCATGTAGGTAGTTATTTGCGAAGCTGATTGTATGTCTGGTAAATAGCAAAACTACACTATCAGGTTTTATGGAGAAGTTGAGAATACATGTATTTTCATGTGCCAAAGTTTTCAGTTCATTTTCTGTTTTGAATGAATTCATCAAGACAGTCATCTTGATCTCTATGAAGTGTCTACAGAAGGCACATTTCCTGGCAGTGAGGTTTATTTATGCACACTGTTGTTACAATTAGAGCAGTTTCAAACGCAACTGTGAAAACTTCTGGCTGAAAATTGCCCATTTGAAGTATGCCAGTGCCTGATACATTACAGAAAATTGCCTGAAAAGCGAATGCTCAGAATTTCCAGATACCCTGTACATTTTCTTTTTTTCCTAAAATATATACTTAATTTAAAACAGGCACTTGCCTACTTAAATTGTTGCTTTGACTCGCATTTATTATTAATTGTTTGATCTCAAAGAGCCAGCGTAGCTGAAATTTATATCCTTCTTTTACTTAATCCAATACAATGTCATATTATGATACAAATAGAATTTAACTCATGTGATGTTCATTTTCAAATTAGGTATTCCTTCTTATTAAAAACATAAAGCCAGTATGACGAAAGTATATTTAATAGATACAAAAGAATATATTCTCAGCATAAATCGTACTTTATGATATCAAGTGTAGAAGATTCAGAAAACTTTATCATCATATTATATGTCCGAGTTTTGCAGCACGGAGGGCACCAGGCGTTTCATATAACAAAATTGCAACCTATTAATATTTGACTTTGACTATTATAACTGCGGCAAATGACGGCACATAATTCTTGACATTATAACTAATCACATGCAAAATTGTGATAATCATTAAAGAGTGATAAGAATTGTGTAAAGAGGATGAACAAAACATATATAAAGAAAACTGCACGGAGCAATGCGTAGTTTGAAAGTTTTGCGAATCACTAAAAAAAAAGACCCAAGCGGAGACGATGAATTTGCAAAAACCGGCTGATATGAAACCCAAGACATGCAGAACACTTGTTTATAAGTTGCATCAAAGATTCCAAGAAGGTCGCACGTCATTGATACGGGAATGCACATTGAAACGGTCAGCGACGTCATTAAAGAAGATACTCGTATACCAATCAAGGAATTTGTGCGCTAGTTTGGACTTGGTTATGGTACAGTTCAGAACATATTTACTTTAAACTTTATGTATTCAATAGTGCATGTAAGTATGATACACAATATGTAAATATATAAAATACTGATGGATTGGAAAACACGTTTTTATAAACTTATGTTAATTCCTTTCCATGTTTATATTATGGACATCTTATTCGTTAGCAGACTTAGGAGTGCATTATTAACATAAGGAGCTGGATCAGTAATTAAAATACAAATTGGAAATGAAAAATAAAATATCATACATAAATTAAGTTTTAGTAACGCTAGTTGTTCAATTGATATTCAAAAATTGTTTTAATACACTGAACCATTCGAGACATTATAAACATTGACTTACCAGATAAGAAAAAAAAAGAACAGAAAAAAATGTGAGTAAAAATTGTGAGAGAGGCGTAAACTTAATTCGTGACAGAAGCGTCGAGAGGCCAGTATGAAGTATTAGACCTTTTTGAAATGTGTTCGGTTCTGTTCAAATGTGAGATGGTCATTACCATGAAAGAGGTTTACTATTGCTGGTGGACAGGGGATATCGGATGGAATATAGTATCTTAGGTTGTTATATATGCTGCAGTCGAGTAAGAAGTGTTTAGGTGACTAAACCCGGCCGCACCTACACAACGGAGAATCTACAAAAGACTTTCGATGTAGGTCATAGTTTAATGAACTACAACCGAGTCAAAAACGAGTGTGGAGAATCTGTCCTCTCCTTGAGCCTACGCGATAATGAGATGGAACTTAACGGGTGTTATTATTCATAGCAGACTTGAACTCTTCTACGGACGGACTGTTCCTTACAGACTGGGGAAGAGCATTCCAGTCATGGATAGTAGCAGGAAGAAAAGAATTAGTGTAAAGCTGGGTTCGGGTGTTTACAAGAGCAATGTGATTATCATTTCTAAGTTGTATCTAGATTGGGTGGTTTCAGGAATGAGGTTTTATAGATACTGTGGGGAGGTTTTGTTTTTCATTTTGTACAGAAGGAGAAGTGTATGCTTCTTTCGTCTGGATGCTAGAGATTCCTAACCAAGTTTAGCTAATATGTTTTGAATATTTCACAACTTTGTCGCGCCTGTGACTATTTTGCAGCCTCATTCCGCACGGCTTTGACCTCTGTTTTGAGGAACAATTGTCCCACACAGCATCTGAATATTCAAGGAGCGGGCGGATAAAGGAGAAATACATTCTTTAGATACCTGATCTGTTAATCTTGAACTTAAGAGACCTGAAGATGCCATTACGCTGCCATGCTTTTTGAAGAGAAGATGTGATATATTCATTCCACCTGGAATCGACCGAGAAGGTGATGCCCAAATGCTTGTGGCTGCTGACAGTCGTTATTGGGACACCATTGAGGAATAGTCTAGGATGATTAGGCTTTTATTTTTTTATCTTTTTAGAATATGATTGATTAAGTTTTTGTGGGGTTTAATGAGACAAGCCAGGAATTAGACCATGTATTTATTCTTTCAAGATCCGTATTGAGTTAGTTTGCAGCTGAGTCAGGATTATCAACGATTATGTAGAGACTAGTATCATCAGCAAACAGTATATCTTTGAATCAAAAGAGTCAACAATGTCATTTATATACACCAAACAGAGCAGTGGACCGAGGATAGATCCCTGGGGGACACCTGCAGATTAGACCCCCAAGAGGAAGTTGCATGTGAAAATACAACTCTTCGCTTACGACACGATAAGTATGAAGAAAACTAGTTCAGGAGGCTACCAGGATTTCCCAAGAGAGTTTATGGAGCTACGCCTTGTGCCAGACATGATCGAATGCCTTAGATATGTCACAGAAGACCGCCCGTACCTACTTGCCCTGATCAAGGGCAGAACAGATATCATTATAGATATAAACAAGTTGATTGATCGTTGAGTCGCCTTTCATAAAGCCGGACTGAAAGGGAGAAAGTAACATATTTAGAGGCATTCCAGAAGTTCCGTTGCCGGTTTGAATAAAAAATGGGGAGGGAATCATTACGACGGATGAGTCGTGCTTATCATACCTTGAGCAAGAAAACAAGAGACAATCTAGACAGTGAAGAAAAAGAGGTTGCGTGTCCCGATGAAGGTAAATATCTGAAAGTCAGCTTGCAATACTATAAGTTCTTTTAATGGACATCCATGTATGATATTGATGCATGCAGTACCAGGGGGCAGGGGGCAAATTGTGAGAGTGACATATTATTAAGGTAATATTTTTATGTATAAATATCAATAATTAACTTAAAATAATCAAACACATGCTAGCTATTATAAATATTTAATATTATGTTTATTTATATATCTAGAGAAAAAATGAAGATCTAGCGATAGCTAATTCGCTCCGATACTACAGCAGTAAACATTTTTTTATTTGTTTGATACAGGTACTCAGACGCAATTTGGTTCAGGCCATTATAAAAAAAAACGACATCATCTGTCCACGGAGAATGTTTATTTCACGAAGACAATTTACGCGCGTATCTAGCAAATTCAACACAGCTGGAGTTTGACGTCATAGGATTTGAATGCCTACAACACCCAGTCTGTTCACCCGGCTTGTCGTCTGTGGACTTTGCTATTTCCGGACCTAAAATATACGTTTTCAGATACCTGACGGACATTGATATGCTACGCAAAACATATCATTTTCAAATCATTTACATTCACTGATTGAAATTTTAATATTATCCTGTAGATTATAGAAATGAATTTCCTGAGTTTAAAATGTTAGTGTGATGTTGTGATTGTTATCTGTGAATGTTGACCATTTCGGTCTTATAATTTCAATAAACATTTCATATAAAAGACCTGATTATCAAAATCCTGAATTTAACCATGGAATATTAATGATTTATAGATCCATAACCTTCAAATAATAGTACCCATTTTAGTACAAAACAAATACTTTGAAGGTTCCTTATATGAGTATATATTGATGAACTGAAAGAAGATGTACACTTATAATAAGTGCAGTTTAAAATTACGGCTTTGATCTAATTAATAATTAATTAATTAAAGCTTTAAGTTTAGAAACTTTCCAATTCATATGTATAGTGACAGTTTAAGGGAACTGGCTATTATCAGTTTTATGAATAGAGTATTCTAGACAAAACATATACCCAGCATTACCCATATACGAATACATTTCGGACTTGTGCCATTCTAAGTCTTTAGATGATGTCCAATCTTGATTTCTTTACTTTTTAGTGTTTCTTTCATGGATGTATTTACTGCCAATTTGTTTTCTGAAAACAAATGGAATCTCAAATAAAAAATAAATGAAGATAAAGCTGAACATAAGGTAAAAATATACTTTTTTAATATATTATTAACAATAACCTTCGGTTGAATAAAGATATGAATTTATGATTAAATCAGCGCTTGAAAATGCACGAAGTTTTCAAATAACTAATGTCTCGCAAGGATTGTACTTCCAATAGGAATATCGCTAAATATTGATAGATGAGCTTTGCGACGTCATTTCTAAATGTTAAACACTGTAAAACTTACATTTAGTCGAAGTATATTAGTAATGTTTGAATAAATATTTTAAAAACATTGTTTTAAAACCTAACTTTCATCTGTTTATATCTCTAAGCCATTCAATATTTATTATAAAGTAAAAATTAAAGGTTAAAGGTTTATAAAATATATTCTAAAGAGTATTAGACACCGTGAGCGTGAGCAGACATTTATGTCAATAAAACAAATTCTGGATTTAAAGATACAGAAATAGGATTGTTTATATCATAAAGTATCTGATATACGCAGTAGTCACGAACTTTCTTTCTCAATAATGCATCTTGATTTTGAGTCCCTGCTATCTGAATAAGACTACGGCTGTCTCCATTCCAAAACAAAGCCTTACTCTTGATACCTCGATTTTCAGTAACATTTCCAATACAAAAATAGGATGAAATAAGTCAGAATATGTTTCGCAATCAATGTGAACCAAGTTTTATTTAATTCGTTATTAGCTAATCAATACATATTCCCCGTTGTGGCTGTATTCATCAGTTTGATATTTCTTGTAAATGAAACTTGAACAGATGAAGTGAAACTAAGGTCTAATAATTTCTTTTTCAATATAAACTGTTTTAAAGTCAGAAATGCAGCTGAAATACATTGCTTGATAAAACTTGATAAATAAACTATATATACAAATGGTTGGTTTACGTTCTCTAGTATAAAAAAAGGAAACAATTTCACCATGATATCTATAGCTTTTTGATACCCTAAATATATTTATCAAGTAAGACCAATGGAACATTGATTAGGTAATATATCATGTAAAGTAAAAGTCTCCTAACTTTAGATCATAGTTCAGACAATTTCACATCCGGAATTGAGGGTGGGTGTAAATTCATTCAACCCGCCTACCTGCATACTTATAAAGTTACTTTAATTTTCTTTGCAATTTCAGAAGATTCACAAAGAAATAAAAGCTTGACAGTTTAATCTATTCTTACGTATTTTCGTTAGTAATAGCAATTTGATGCTATAAAACGCGATATAAATTGTATAGCCAGATGGAAGTTCCAATTCAATTTTGAACAACCTCGTTGAGTTTACATTTCAATCCCATGTAGGATATTCATTTTAAATATTGGATCAGGTTTCGTATCGATTGAAGCAAAGATAATATCATTCAAGCATTACATTTTGTCAACTAAATATTTTAAACATATATTACAAACAAACAAGTGCTACGTTCAGATGGACGCCATGCCCATGGAGGTTCCTTAGACCTTTGGGGTCAAGGTTATTTGAAGGTTAATGGCACCTAAGAACTGTCATTAAATGTAATATTTATTGAGCCGATAAAGCTTAAAAAAAGTAAAAGCAAAGCGCGTGTTTATTATAATGTCACCCCTATTGAAAGATCTAGCCAGTTTTGACTTATGAGATACCTCTTTGCTTTCACAAGTACCTTCCCAATTTCTTCCTATATGCCAGGCACCAGGCAGGACTTTTGAAACTCAACATACTGTTCATATGAAATATATTTTACTCGTAAATGATGTTTGGTATATTTTCTTGTCGTATTCAAGTGTGAAACTAAGTCGTAAGTAATGGAAGAAGTTGGAGTCCTTTAAAGGTGGAGGTTTTTATATGGTTCAAGTTGACCTTCGACTTTGACCCAGTGAGTCATAAAGTAGGAAACTCATGTGAAGTTTGAAGGTTATAGACGGAAGTACTTTCATATTTTGGCCTAGGTTAATATCTTTTTAATAATGGTGACCTTTACCTTTGACCATGTGACCTGTAAATGGGTATTTTAGTTTGAGCTCGTAAATATGAATAAACATGTGAAGTTAGAAAAGACGTTGTTTTTTTACACACTTCAAAACATATTTTTACAAAATTCATTTTGAAAGACATTCATATGATCATTGTGAAATAAAATTATACAATTCCAAACAAACGCTCGATGCTTATGTAAGATTATTTTTATTTAACTGTATAAATATGTAAATTATCGCTAATTTGCAATGTAACATTAGTACTGGTTTAAACATTGTTAAGATAGTCAAACAACGGAATCGCATTACTTTGATGATGAAATCTATTATATAAATATTGTGAAGAAAATGATTTTTTGCGCTAGGAAGGCTGTATTATTTCCTCGTGTCTGATTTTTTTCTCCTTAAAATTCACTGGAGCAGCGCTTGAATGAATGTAAAAAGGTTCATGAATATGTAATAAGAAACACAGCGACTGAAATGCATATGCATATTTTAATTTCGTTATATATAAAAAAATGTCTGAAACTGTTTATTTGCAAAACTAAGCGGAGTATTTCAATTAGTTATTGTGTCATTGAACAGATGGTATTTTCCTTTCAGATATTCATCAGTCTATTCTTATTTTAACCCGTTCCCCTCAAATTTAAATGTTTCACTCATTTTTATGATTTTTTACGGATAACTTGATACAATGTATCACAATTATACCCCAAAAAGCAAATTAGTTTCTTCACTTTTAAGTTTTTATTTCAATTAGGAAATTTATTGAATTAAATATTTAGATGCGATGTAATTGTATAAATGATAATAAATGAATATCACAAACGAAAATCATTCTTAAAGTACATAAAATCGCCTCATGAGCAATTGACAATTATGATCATGCAAGTTTGGTGTTCGTTTAAGTTCCCAGCTTCGGTTGTTAAATCTTGTCGCTGTAATTACGGAGCTCCTAAAGTTACTATGTACACTTTTAATTCATGATGATACACATTTATATCCAATCGTAGTAAAATGCATTTCCTAATAAGACTTATTTCATTCACAAAATAGCATATCATGCAATATAATGCTTAATGTAGAAATGAATAACAGATGAATTGGATTTGCAACTTTTTTCATGTATCAATTAAATATGTTAAAATTTGAATATGATGTTAGAAATATATATTTTATAGTGACGAATAATTGTTTCTTTATTACAAAACATTGTGTCATAATTAAGTAAAGGTATTTAAATCACCTTTCTCTTACCCTATCGTATATTGTAATAATAATCACAAAATAATTGATAGATTTTTGAAAAATATCGCCATACGAATTCCCATTAATGTATCTATCGCACATGAATTCAATGTGTGCCAGTACACTTAACCCTTTCCCTCATAGAGGACACCATGAAAAGACCTATGCGAACAGCATAAAACCAGATCAGCCTGCGAGTAACTCGCAGGCTGATCAGGTTTTATGCTGTTCGCTGCTCCTCAGTGGTCTGGAAATGAGGATTTTGTAATTAAATTTGGCAAGGTTTAACTGTGGTTTTCTGCAGATCAGGCTTTATGTGGTACCTATTGAGTGCATCAAAATGAGTCTATATGAGGGAAAGAGTTAATTTAATCGACGACTTAAGTTTTGATCTCATCACCCAACAGCACACGAATTGATGTTTTTTATCGACAGACAAACAGCGTTGATCTGATACCGCGTTAGCATGATATTTGCTGATACAAAGAAAGTACGCATGTACGCTAGGCAATATCATGAAATGAGTTAACCAAATTTTGAATTGTTTACAACAAAAATATTATCTATTATCTATTATTTTCAGGTGAGTGTACGCTATTTAGTGAATTCTTCTATAGGTTGCGGTTTTGGATGTAGCCGTTCAAGTGGTGAAAGACGACACCTGGTGGAACGATCGACCTACCACAATGTAGCGGGAGGGCTTTCTGATAGAAAATATTCCGACCGGTATTGACTTATTGATATTAACAAGTTGTAATTATAGAATTCCACTGGTACTAAAACGGTAGAATAACCCATTTCATTGTAATCTTGACTGCGATTGTTTGTCCCTCTGTATTGTATTTTGAAGATACAGAACAGGAGAACTAACTTTAAAAAAAAAATAGATCGTATCTATCTTTATTATTTATCAAAATTCCAATGTAATTCGCAAATCTGCGGTTCTAATACCAGTGTTTTCTCTAGGAATTCTATGTTAATCAATGAGAAAAAAAAAAAAAAAAAAAAAAAAAAAAAACGCGAAAAAGGGGGACTTATTTTTTTATCATAGTGTGTTCGTTATGTATGGTTTCCGCTAAAGCGCTGACACTCGTGCTTAATTAAGTTTAAAAAATGGATTTTCGATGCAATATGTAGGAAATATCTCTCTTTGAATGTAACCTAAAGTAGGTCAATTATTTCCAGTCCCTTTATTGACCAAGGCCTTTAAGAATCTGTAAGTTATTGCATTTGAAAAGAACTAGTGTAGGCAATTGAGTATTACGTCAAAACCTTTTTACATATTCAGCTCATATAGAGTGAATAGTTGGATATATTTTAACCTACCATGGAACAAATTCATTGCCCCTTTTAACTTGAACTACTACGTCTTCAATGATTGCCATTTTTAATCATAAATTATAACTAACTTAAACAGATACGGAAAACAAAGAAAAAAGGTTAAGTTTTTTGCCGTTTTTGAGGAATTCACGCTATTGAGATAATATTTTTACAGATGTAAAGCCATAAACATGCTTCAAGAACAATGATTACCTTGAGAGAGCGGCGGGCTGGTCATATGTAGTAAAACACTTCTACATCTATAATGGAGATCTTGAAAGTACACGTACCTTATGATATTACACTATGCTTCCCTTTGTTCCTTTTTTTTTCTTTTCCACCTGTATTAAACAAAGGAAATCTTAACTCAGGATTTAACAAACATGCCTTTCATACCTTGGAAATGTAATTGTTGTCACAAATTGTAATTCAGTTGATGATTTTTAGATACATATTTCCTTCATTTACCAATGAAATATTTGTTTTTTAATGCAGTTGTTCATTGTACATTCATCAAAGAAATTCTTAAAGGCCATAGTAATTATAATTTTCACCCATTTCAATATATGTATTCATTACCGAAACATAAGTATAGGCTATTTATTTTTGTGTTTGTTTTTGTTATATCTTCGTTCCTCTTTAGTAAGATAAGATAAGATAAGATAAGATAAGATAATCTTTTATTATAGTGACATGTGTACATATATATAAATATCAACACATTTCATGTACAAATACAAAATACACCCGGCCCAACGGGCCTATATGTCACCTTTTGCAAAATAAATTAACTTATATGGTGCAAGAAGAACATTGGTGAATATATAATGAAAATAACTATTACAAGTAAAATATGTAAGTTAATTAAATGGCGGATTTCAGCATTAAGCGTGAATACTGAATGTACTGAGCTACGGGATACAAAATGTGTTCACTTAAGTATGTATCTATCATTCTTTATTCTCTCGTTACATTTACATTTATTTCTAAGCGGTTCAATCTACGACGGTCAACTTTATCTGTCTTGAGTTGACGTCAATTCTTCGCGCCACGAATAAGAATCAATTATTAGACAATCAGTATGGGAGGAGATATTTGCCAGTTCGTTTCTTTTTCTAATTGAGGTTTTGAGAGGGTGCTGCTACAGAACAAGAGGTATTTTTAAACATCTGGGCTGAGTTTGCTAAGATATCCTTAAGTTTCCAAGAGTCGTATTACGTTTGCGCAATTTTCGGAAGATTTTGATATTTCCATCTGGGCTCGATTTCCAACATGTTGTATATGCAAACTATCAGGGGTGTGTATGGTAGAGACCGGTACCAGGGCCCAGTGGTTAGAGCGTCCGCCCCGGAATGAGAGGTCGTTGGTTCGACAACCGGCTGCGACATACGTCGTAAATATGGTACTGGTATGTCTTCCTTGTTTAGAGGTCAGCATATAAGGTCAGTTCTGGTTGTCCAGGTGTCAGGATAATACTGTGATTAACGGCGTGATACTGCAGTGTTGTCTGTCTCAAATACACAAAGTCTCCAAATGACTGAAATACTGTTGGCAAGACGTCAAAACCAACAAAACAAGCAAACAAGCTGGATGGAAAGTGAGCCGAGATTTCGACCCGGGCTCATTTCATGTACCCGGGTGCAAGTTTCCAACCTGACGTATACGAATATCACAGTATATATTTATTCATTTAATGATGATATTGAAACCAATATTCACCTCATGTATGAACGGAATATTAGCTAACATTCTTGTATGCATCATGACAACTCTATCTTTCGTGTTTTATTTGAAGAATTGTTTTCTAGGTTAATTCCTAATGTATCTTTCTTTCTTCTTCAAAAATTAAAACGTGTAATGCTTTCCGAGTGAAACGAAGGTTTTCAATCTTAAATGTAAATCATAAATCAAACCTAAGCAAGAATTTAGTGAAAACTACAAGATATAACCTACATTTACGTATTTTTAACTCTAAATTAAACTTTTAACGTAAATATGGCGAACAGAAACTCGATCGTGAAAGGGGTATTTCTCAAGTACATATCAAGATTTTAATAAGCATTTTATGAATATAATAACATCGTGAAACCTCATCTAGAAAAAAAAAACATAAAAAAAAACAACAAAAAACAGGCGGATATCTCCTCTCATAAAGCGGTTGATAGCATTTTGTAAAGTTATCAGTTTATCCTGTAATAATAAAGTATTCAATTTGGCTTTTTTCCGGATCCATACTAGCTTTATCTAACCGTTAATGTAAGCGAGTATAAACAATTTAAGTATTAGTTATCGTCTATCTCTTAAATTGTATGGAATTTATTGCAAGCTTTGCGAAGCGGTACGCTGCGATAAAACCATAAAAAAATAAAATATAAACGCTAACATATTTATATTTACAGTATGTCACGTATACCATACAGTTTTGCCTTTAACCTCGCATTATGGACACGCCTCCCGTTTGATTGACAGTACAAGTGATGATTTATTTACGGTTAAGAGCCAGTGTCGATGGTTATATAAATATATTTTTGCTTACAAAACACGGTGTTATCATTCGCCGCCGGAACAAGCTCCGCCCATAATGCTCCTTGGTCACGTGGGCACCATATTTTCTCCATATAATGACGTCACGGTTCATTTTAAGCACCATATTTTCTCCATATAATGATATCACGTTTCATTTTAAGCAACATATTTTCACCATATAATGATATCACGTTTCATTTTAAGCAACATATTTTTCAAATTTTGAAGAAATACAAGCATTTCATTGGACGATTAAGTAGGACAAACAGTAAACACTGTTATCATAAGAAAATAAACGTACATTACTGTTACAGTAGTACAACATATTCATTACATATTTTTATATTGTGAATATCGTATTAGGACTAAAATTCACGAGAGTGATTTTTTAAGCAAAAACTGTCAAAGATATACATGGAAAGTCTCCTCAGCAGTTCAGATACGAATCAGGATTTCATATATATATATATATATATATATATATATATATATATATAGTTTAAGATTAGGTCGCCGTGGTAACGTACCCGACAGCGGATTCGAAGGTTGTGGGTTCGAACCCAGTTGGGGGCAAAGAGTGTACATGGCCTAACAAAGAATAAGTTTAAGTTGTAAGAAGTTGTTTTCCAATCGACTTAAAAAGTAAGTTTAAACTACAGAATGTTGGGAAAAATGTATTATTATTTTCTTCATCAGATAAACTGGACATGATTTTGTAATCTATCCAATAAATTTTAAAATTTATTTAAAACTCATACAAATGATTCCTAAAATGAAGCACAAGCACATCACTTAATCAATTGTTTCAAAATGAAAGATGTTTTTATGTGCGTGTGTTTGTACGAGTATGTGTGTGTTTTATGTCAAAATGATTTTATTCTCTAGATTTTAAGATTTAATATTAAAGCTTGTTTTCAATCAATTAGTCATTGCAATATTTTCAACCAAAGTGAACGGGGATCGGTGTGGCAAAAACAATATTTATTATTTCATCAACTACCTGAAGTCACAATTCATGTCTCAGTGTAAAAGCCAACCCCGAATTAGTGCAGGTTGTGACTCAAAACATATTTGACGGATTTTACGCTACAAAATTTAAAGATGTATTCGATTTCAAAGTTGAACTATTTATTTGAATAAATACTTTTGCCTAGACATGACAACACCCTGTAAACAAAGAAAATAGCATCACAATCTAAGCAGAAGGAAAACAAAATAAAGCATTCTGGTACAAATGTAACAAGTTAAAAATAATGACCTTGTGTAATAACAATCTCATTGGATGTATTCAAACTTCAGTAAAATGCAAAACTGTATGAGGTAACTGGGTCAATTTCATGAAGAAAACACTAGGGAGAAAATAAAGTAACATATATTTCGTATCCGGCACCTTATTTTATTTCGTATGCAAGGCCATTCTTGTTTTAAATTCTCTTTTATTTAGGCGTATCATCTTCGAATTTACCACTATTCAACCCGTAGACTTGCAACAATGCTTTACTACAGTGTTAACACTCTTCAACATTTAACTAATATTAAAATGCATTCTATTTTCATGACTAGGAAATGATATGTTTTTTACAATAAAATTGAAATACAAAGAAGACAATTATTTTAATTAAATGGCGATTTGGAAATTCCAATGATGCTTAATTGCATTCTATGATTATGGGTTACAAATTGATACACGTAAAACATATGGCCAGGCTTCTTTTATACTACACTAATATTATTGAAACCGTGAAATATCCTGAAATGGTTTTAATGGCGGTTTGTATTTTAAGAATTCAAGCTGTTTAAAATGAAAATTGCTTTGTTTAGAAAAAAGACTTTATTCTTTGAATTTAATCATTCTAGAAAATTAAATATCATGTAAAAATAACTTGCGATAAAATTTTGTTTCGGTTAAATTGTATTCGGAAAGGGATTTGTTTATTTGATTAGTATCTGTTGAATTCCTTACAATTCTTTGATTTTGTTATTTATTTTTGTCTCGGAAAGAATATTTTCGCTGCTGGTAAAGTATTTCATACACAACTGGAAAGAATGATAGTTACGTGCATGTATCTACAAGATACTGAATGTACAACTGTCTTAACACGGTTTGTAAAATAAAACATACATTAAGTATCACACTGCATCTAATTATTTAATATCGTTTTAATTATTCGAAACGCGTCACATTCTTCCCAATATTCAGCATCTGATATTTGGCAATACATTTCTATGGATCTTATTAAACTTTCGGCATAGCCACAATCATTTGCTTTATTCAAATATCAGGCTCGAATTGATTAGACATGTTAGAAAGCGCGTCGGTCTGTCTCAAGCATTCTAGTGATATCGATGAGTTGGATAATTATTTTCATCCATTATTTCTGTCTCTCCAAAAGACACATTGTTAACTGACTGCAGACTTCTGAAACATTCCGAATCAGTAAAGAAAATCTTGTGATCTAACGCATGGACTGTATGACAGTTAACTTAAGGTGTAACTCAAGCGTTTAATTATGATTTGTAAAATCGACTAAACAGCAATTTTATATCCAGGGGAAAATAACTCAAAAAGTAGGACGATGATCCATAAAAATGTTTCTTTTATGATTCTCTATAATCATGCAAAGTTTTTAAAAAAAATATTGAATAGTTTAAATTGTCCTTCCTTGTCAATATAGAAAATGTAGCAAACTGTCACATACGCCCTTAATTAACACGAATTCTTTATAGTTCAAAATGGACAAAAATAAAATAAATTGACTGGTCTCAGTGGCCAAGAAGTAAGAGCGTCCTTCCCGGAATCGGGAGGTCATGGGCTTGATGTCCAGCCACGACATACCAAAGTCGTAATAAAGATGGTACTTGTATACCTCCCTTGCTTGGCGCTCAGTTCCAGGACTTATTTGCCCGAATTCAAAATGATTTGACTGTGATACCATGTCACATGTCTACGCCGTGATGTTCTCAGAGTGGCAGCACTATATCTGTCTCAAGTAGTCAGAATACCCTTTTACGGCTAAAATACTGTCGTTTGGCATGATAGACCAAAACAAACAAACAAAATCAATATGTTGACATTAAAGAACTCTTTTCTGATTATATTAAGAAAACGTCATCTTCTACAATAAGATTATGCAAATGAGACGAGATAATTATTTCGATAATTTAAGCAACTCCAGGATGTAGTATTACTCTGTATCGATACATACTTTTCCACCCAACTTTTGTACAATATTGATGTCTTTCATAACGCGATCTTAATTGCCATTTGCTGGAAAGCTCAATCAGCAGCAAATCAACCATACGACTAATTTTGAGAGAAAGATGATGAATATACATCACCAATATAAGTAAGATGTGGAATTTTAGTTTAGGAAATTAAAAAAATATTGCTTTTTTTATCCTTAAAATGTCGGCCATGCATATAAAGCCAACCAGCTTACATTGTACGTACATTTGTCAGAAAATATGTACAACTGCATGCATTAGAACCCTTCCATTTGTATGTGAATATGAACATTCCAGTATTTGGCATTATTTCCCAATTTAACCCTTTCCCTCATATAGACTCATTTTGACGCACTCAATAGGTACCACATAAAGCCTGATCTGCAGAAAACCACAGTTAAACCTTACCAAATTTAATTACAAAATCCTCATTTCCAGACCACTGAGGAGCAGCGAACAGCATAAAACCTGATCAGCCTGCGAGTTACTCGCAGGCTGATCTGGTTTTATGCTGTTCGCATAGGTCTTTTCATGGTTTCCTCTATGAGGGAAAGGGTTAAAGTGTCATAATGTGTTTGTTTGTTGGGTTTAACGTCCCACTGACAGTATTTCAGTCATTTGGAGACGATGTCTACTTGAGACAGATATAGTGCTGCCACACTGCAGTATCACGCCTTAGACATATGGCATGATACCACACCCAGCCATATTATTCTGACACCGAAAGTGTTATAGTCTCCATGCCTTAACTTTGATTATATATGTATAATCGGTATGAAGAATATCACCGTAATTTAGAGGAGTAAAAAGTAATGCAATGTAATTGTTTATGTTTATTACTTTAATTCACTAGAAAAAGTCCCGCGAAATCGCATGGGTGTTATTTATTGTTGGGATTCATCTGAACGGATGTGTGTACAATAGACCTTCTATGTTAGTTAGTATCTTCCTTACAGTCTAACAAAAGAGTTGTTTGATTTGGCATTGCTATATATATTTCTTCTGCACTGAAACTTAGAAAATCGAAATTGTGTTCATTCTCTCAAATACTTGTCTTTTTATTTAATTATTTCATCGTGTGTGAATTAAATCGGAGATAGATAAATAAAAAATGATAATAACAAGATTGATTATATACATGTATGTATTCATATGAAATTTCTTGCATGTCATTTGATTATTTAACTATTGTTTATTGAATATTTTTATAAAGATGATGTATTATGTACAATTCTTGAATAAAAAATATCTGTTCTGTTCTGTTTATCATGTTCCAATGATCAATAAATAAAACAAACATAAATAAAACAGCCTTGGTGCGCTTGGCTGTGAAGTCGAGGGTTGTGGGTTCGATCCCCGCCAGGGTCGGGCACGGTCTCCGTGATTAATAGCCTACAATTTCTTTCTGATGGTCATTCTTCTTCCACCGCCCTTCTTAGTTAACTACAGAGATACGTGCTGTCAGAATCCTGGGAAAGAGTTGTTAGATTAATTGGCCATCTGTTAACCTTTGATGGCGTTAAATGGCATTAAATAATTCAAATAAAATCAAATCAAACAAGTTAAATACACAGAATAGAAGTTAAAATTAAAAAATAAAACTTATTGGTGTCACATGTATAAAAGTGAGTGTTTTTAACTTCAAAGGCGAAGGACAATATTTGCAGCATTAGAAAATAATTCAGAATGGACAATTTAATGAATTTGTTTTATTGCGACTTGCATTACAGAATTAAATAAATTGTACAGGAATGACAAACGAATTAGAATAAAAAAAGAATGGGAAAAGACTATCAAAAAACGAAGACTTAGATATGGTGCTAACAAAACTGTACAGGTTAAACTTCAGCTGTATAAGTCGTTGTCCGTTATTGGTGCGACAATATTAGCATTGAATCGGGTACGAATTGCGTCAAGAATCCCACTTCCACACACACCATGCTTTTTACGTTTACTTTATGCTGTATGTATACGTTAACATCGTGCACGTCAGACTACAGCGTCTTCCTTCCAAGCGTTCGTAAAACGCCATACTACGTAAACTGGATAACTCTGAAAGATAAATAATAGGAGCCGTGTAATTAAAATGTGTAACAAATACCGTTTATATTGCATTGTAACATTCATATTACGTGGCCGCGAGGCGATGTTCCCAATAAATATAGACGTATTTTTGACCTACGAAGAACCTACTATACGGTGTTCCCAAAAGTGTTGCTATTTTTAGGTAATCAATTTCGATGGATTCACAAAAATTCTCAAACTGCAATTTTATTTATTTTTAATCACAAATACACAACTACTGAATGGTTACTGAATACCGTGATACACTGTATACATAGTGTATGTTTCGTAACGGCGCCAAATCCGACACAAAAATCAGCTCGTTATTTTAGTAATGTAGATAAGGACACTTTATTAATTAAAAACTTAATATTTTGAATAAAAAAGCAAGGTTCAACTTATTCTAGAGCAATTTTAACAACTCATAGCTTACATTTGCGTTCATAACAGTTGTCAAATATTATTTTCAAATAAAGCTTAGTGACAATGTATAGCTTGATTTCACAACAGAATCAATCAGAGCAAATACAGTTCTACAATGTAGAGTTATCGATACGATTAGGACATATTTAAACTGTCAATGAAATGATAAAACCAAGTTAATAAAATTGTTTCGAAGGAAATGTCTAATATGAACAGTCGTGTGTGATCTCTGCAACCGCTTGACTTACTTTCATTTGATGTACATGCGTATGGTTATTAATACCGTCGGTCTCCAAATCATTTATTGACTCACAGCGCTATACAGAGAGAAAGAGGTAGACTTGAATATTTGAGTTTACCGTCGATTCGGTAGTATTTAAGTCATATTGCGACGTCTAGCTAATTACAAGTGGAGGAAGACCCGAATGCACGGAGGCATCCGGGTAGAACCACCGACCTACCGCAAGTTAGCTGGAAGGCTTTTTCACATGAAAATTCGAATGACCAGAAAGAGGTAGAGCCTGGAATGAATAAAACAGATTGCATAATACATATCAAATTTAAACAATTCAAGATGAATAAGTCCAGTCATAATTAATCTACATTAAACATATAAATAAAACGCTTATCATATTGGTATGTTGGTCAATGTATATAAGATAGAAATATATAATATCCGGATTGCGCCCTGATTTCTTTAAAAGTGCTCGTGCAAAGGACTGTGTGGGTTTATGTAAGAGTTTGGAACTATGGGAAGGAATGAAGAGGGAAAGGTGGGGAAAATATTATTACCCATAGAACTGGTTTATCACCCCACATATTCACACCAAAATAATGAAATGGTCACAAATATGAACAAGAAAACTATTAATGCAAGCGTCAAAGAATCGAGCCGAAGGTCAAAAGATATATATAATATATATTTTTTCCTTGACAAAATTTCATCATATAAAGGCAGGCACGGAGAAACGCACAACATGTTCAGCAAAAAAAAAAAAAAAACATATCAGGAACCCTGCCTGGAATGAGTGAATTCAGGGCTGCCACAAGCTAGAGGTAAATTACATTAGACAGTGACCATAAACAGTAAACTGAACCGGGGTCACACACACACACACACACACACACACACACACACACATATATATAAACTTTATTTTTACTTTTACGAGAATGCTATTTGATACTGTTGTATAGGATTCTTTTTATTTTATTAAATTTATATTAAATCATATTTTTTTTAAATTTCTCAAAGACGGAGTCTTCTTTGTTTCTTGTGTTTTTTTATTTGTTTTGTTTTTTTGCAATGATGCACCTGACATGGTTCTGTTTAATTAAATAGGGTCCATCGTTTATCGTCATTGGCCGATAAATGTATTATATAATTTGTAGATCCGGCAACGTTAAATTCATATAAAAGGTTTGACAGTTTTATGTATTATTTTTCCTCGATCTGTATGTGTTAATTCAATAAGTTGATGATTTTTCTAAATGATGTAAAAAAAGAGGGATGATAATTAGTTTATTTAATCATATATAAACAATTTTTTATTTCATGGTTACGATATTACCTAAAACAAACCCAAATCAAGCCTTTAGTATGTCGTAATACATAATTATGTAAGGTAATTTATGTTTGCACGAAATGGTAAAACTGTATTTCGTAAAACAAATTAATTATTAACAATTAGGAAATTGTATAATGTTTTCAGGAATGAAACGTAAAACAGATTCACATAAATGTCTCTCAAAAAGAAAATTAAAGTGTGTAGTGACACTTAATGGGATGCGTTGTAATCAAAACGTGATATTAATCTCGGTAATAACTCTTCGGTATTTGGACAAATAAAACTGGTTATGGAGATTGCAAAATACCCTTTTTATATATTTTTATACATTGACTAATCACTACATAATAGTTTATGTTTTACAATCTATTTCCTATTTTAATTCACTTAAAATGATAAGGATTATAAACAACAGACATGCAGAACGTAATCTGTTTCTATCTCTTGTGTTAACCCTGAGGGTTATGCTCGCTTTCTAGCCATTGTGATACGCTTTCCTCTTTATATTACTGTATAAAACTTAAACCGTCATATTTACTTATTTATGCAAATTCTGTAATTGCAAAACAATGTTTGTTTGTTATGCAAATAAAATATTGAATTGAATTGAAATTGATATAAAATTATATTTGTGCAATCGCGAACAATAACAAACAGATTAGTTTTCATAACCAATGTCGTAAATGCTCTTAATTACTGTTAATGGTGGAAGAGAAGAATGGTACTGTTAATCTCCTTACATCAAATAAATCCCCTGTTGCTTCGACTTATCAATTGTGATATTTACACTTATGTTAATGGCGAATATGTATTTGCATGTAGTGACGATTACAATATATTTACTTTTGTCAAGTACGAGAAATGTTCAATTTAATTATCACTAACAGATTTGTGTCGTTATTCTGGAGACTTATGCGGAAATTAAACAATCTACTGTGTTCTGCAACCAATTAGTCGTGGGTAACGTTAAATATGAGGACAAGTGAAGTGATCAATGGGTTCGAATCCTATTATAGGACAATATTTGATGAGCCCAGCAACCAGAGCGAAGCGTCAATTACCCACGATGTTCAATACGAAAAACATAATAAAAGCAACACTGATTAGAGTAGAGAACATTTTTTTTCCTTTAGCCAAGTCACAAAAGTTGTTAAAAATATTAAAATTAAGAAAAGCCCGGGATGTAACAATGTATAAAACGGACACGCAAAAAAAAACGGCGGTGATATATTAGTTGGTGCTCTGGTTTTGCCATTCAATTCGATATTTAATCAAGAAAAGACGCCTTCACAATGGAGCACAATATAAAGGAAAGGGGAAAATAAGGTTGGTCCAAACAGTTAAAGATCAGTGTCATTAAGCCAATGTTTTAACAAAATATTTGGAAAAAAAATCTCAACCGCATCACAGGGTTTAATAAAATGAGATACATTAACTGTCCGTGTGAGAAACAAAAAAGCATCAGACAAAAGCTGCATTACCACTCTTTAATTTACAAAAAACAATTTATCAACAAATCGAATCGAACAGTAATTATACGTGAAAAAAAGTGGACCAGAAGGGAGCCTTTGACGCGGTATGGCACGAAACTAGGGGGCTTCGGTATCGTGGCAACCATATTAAGCGTTAAATCGTTCAGTAAAATTCAACGGGGAGACCTCTGAATCTACAGCAGTGCTGAAATCAGTCAGACAAGGTAGGGCTTTATCCACATTTTTTCTATCTTATACACATTGACCAGCTTCTCCGGGACCTAGAAGATAGTAATTTTGGTTGTACAGTACTTTCTACAAAAGCCGGTAACCCGACGACATAGCAATGGTAGCGATACCCCCCTTACCCTCTAAAGATGATGGATATTGTTTATAAGTATTGCATAACATGGAGATTGTATTAATGTAAAAAGAAATTAGACATACTTGTAAAAGAAAGAAAGCCTCCTAAAGTAGCAATCATGTTTGTGGATAAAAAATAAGTCAAACAAATAACAGTAACCACTATGGAATTCGGCAGGAACATAACCTCAAATGTTGCTATTGTATCCAAGAACGTTGCCAAAAAAACTTTAAAAAAAAAAGCGTTCTACGCTTTGGCCGCTCAGGACGTTAATGGATATGGGCTCAATCCCCTTTTATACTGTGATTTGTATTTAAAGGTCATTATGCCAATTAAAACTATGGAATAAACTATCACTAATCACTAATACTGACATATACACGATTGATAAAGTGCAGCTCTCTCTTCATCGTTAAGAAAATTCAAGATTTAGATGTACGTACCCGTTACGATTTAACCCTTTCCCTCATAGAGGATACCATGAAAAGACCTATGCGAACAGCATAAAACCAGATCAGCCTGCGAGTAACTCGCAGGCTGATCAGGTTTTATGCTGTTCGCTGCTCCTCAGTGGTCTGGTAATGAGGATTTTACAATTAAATTTGGTAAGGTTTGAGTTTGGTTTTCTGCAGATCAGGCTTTATGTGATACCTATTGAGGGCGTCAAAATGAGTCTATATGAGGGAAAGGGTTAATTAAGCGAATCGGTGCTTCATAAGCTGTATGTACACTGCAGTCATCATTAGGAAACTTCTATTTTTTTTTATTTGATTTTAAGCTTAGACAGCAACTGCACTTATAAAAACATTCTCTTAAATAGATATCTTCAATATGTGCATCACAAAAATGTAAAGCTAGGATTTATCCCTGATATATGTGAAATTTTGAATAGTCTTGGAATGCATCATTTTCTTAACTCGGTGTAAGTCCGTCCGGATGCTCTTCCATCTAAGCATCAGTGGAAACGTTTCATAAAAAACTACAGTGTCCTCACAGGATGAGGGACAATGAAAAGAACGGACGATGGCTGATGATGACTTCAGAATGTTTAATACACTGCACCCAACTGTTACCAGAGCAACGGTGTACATTGTGTTTGATAGTTGTCATTTTAAGCATATAAGACTTTTTATTGTTAGTGACGGTGCAAATTATTCAGAGACTTTGCTTACAAATGCAATAAATGAGGAAAGTATACGGGCAATGCAGTTATCCACCAGATGTATGAATGTACATTACATGAACAAGAACGATGGTAAATATTGATGCTGATTTTGCCCTATGTGCATTAGACACACGTTTTTCTATATTCTTCTAAGTACAAAGCTCTACCTTGCTCCTCAATCAGAAGAGAAGTTCTTTTACTTCCTGAGACTCTCATGTTTGTTGTTGTTGTTGTTGTTGTATTGGGGTTTACCGTCGCTGCGATAGTAATTCAATCATATAGCGACGTCCAGCTAATTACAGGTGGAGGAAGACCCCGAATACACAGAGGTACCCGGGTAGAACCACCTACCTACCGCAAGCCAGCTGGAAGGCTTCTCCTGTTTGTATTTATACAAGTATACAAGTGCCTAAAAATAATGTTATAAAATGTTTGGCTTCATATCTCAATAGACTTTTGATACTGAAAATGTTTTTTTTTTTTCGTTTGTTTCTTTTTCTTTGTTAACCTTTGTGCATATCATCATATAATGGTGAAAAGAAAGACTTTTTATTAATTGAATTGAATTGCCCATTTTCCGTTTCCGAGAAACTTGAATAGTATGATAGGAAACACGTTATTTTGTTAGTTACTTTAAAATATAGCTTTGTGTTTTATACCATACTGTAATAGATGTTAGTTTGTAAGATGAAAACAATAAAATGAAATCTACTCATAGTGAATCAAGCATTTTCAAATTATTAGCAACTTTATTTAAAAAGCTGCACAATGCACCACAAATCATTTAGATCAGTGTGTTTTATGTTATGAAATAAAGTAATTATCCGCCTTGTAATTCATTTTATTATTAAGTATTATTATTATAGTTTGGTTTTGAGGTAGGGTATATATTTGTCCCTTGCAGAATGAATATTTCGGCTCGTTTTGTATTATTCATGTGAATTTTATTGTTGTTACCCATCACCTACAAACTATCATATTTTATAGAAATGAACCAGTTTAATATTTGAAACGTTTTTTTTTATTTATTTCTTTCATCAAATGCAAGTTAGCATTGACCTTTATCAGTAAGTATGTCTCTTGACGAAAATGGCATCTTTGCATTTTTAATTCATATATTTGCATCTTTTCATTTTTAATTCATATATTTCAAATCAGAAAATCGTGTGTAAAAGATATCTGCAAAATTTATCCGTCCATTTTGTTCGCAAAATCTATATAACATACTATATTGCCTTTCCATTGGGCAATGAGGACCCTTCTCTGGACTTGCAATTCACTTACAGTTCAGTCAAACGTTTTATTGCGCATACTACATATCTATGTGTAGTTACTGAAGTGTCTTGTATAAGAGAGTGATGCATGGAATGCCAGGGAAAATAGGTTTTATTTCAAAATGATATAGTAAAACTGTCTCTTTGGCTTTCAAGTTGTTTAGAAATTATGGGATATATTCGCGTGTTTTTAAATATAAAACATTATTTGAAAGGACGAGTATTTATAGGACAATAATAACCCATGCGATCTCCCTTATGGAATTTTGCCGAGTTTTGAAACATTGGATCTATCGCTGTTTATAGATGCTACCACTCCCTAAGATATACATTATTTATGCCGTAAATATATATTTTAATAGTTTGTCTACATGTATTGTTATTAGATCAAAGTAACAAAAACAATTTTCTTGATGGTCATAAGCCTTGTTTATGAGCATGAAATACTCATAAGAAAATGGTATCTATAACTTGACTTGGCTATTTGACTTGACTTGACTATTACAGTGTTCCGTCGCCTCGACAGTTTTTCAGTCATATAGCGACGTCCAGCTAATTACAGGTGGAGGAAGACCCCGAATGCACGGAGGCATTCAGGTACAACCACCTTCCTACCGCAAGCCAGCTGGAAGGCTTCCTCACCGAATGACCCTTCCTGGACTAGGTCCTGTCTGAATTCGAACCCAAGCGGTGAGGGGCTGAGTGGGTGTTAAAGTCAGCGACTTTACCCTCGGGGCCACGGAGGCCCCATATATAATTACACATTAAAAATATAACACTCTTATCCCCTTATATAGCAATATAACAACATTTAATTGCCAGTGAGCTTTAGATAAAAAAAATACAATAATAAAATACATAAAAATGAATTTTGCTTATTTTTCTTAATATAAAAACCTCAAATGATGCTTAATTAACTTCTGTCTATATTTGACATATCTAACAAAAGAATACGGGAAATCATCGGCACCCTTAGGAGTCCGTTAACGTTTTTGTGACTTGAACAATATTTGATATGACGATATAGAAAAGATATGAAGAAACTTCACGAACTACTGAAACACCCCTCGTACATTCATTTTATATTTGGCGTTGTTTTGAGCTTACCATAGAAAGGAGAAAGGTACAACTTGCCATATACTTATGGATTCCGAATCTTTCGCGTAAATAGACCTTCCTCGAGGTCTTGCGGGGACGAAATTCACTTAGAGTCTATTAATGTGTAGGCGTCTTCGGCTGTAGTTCGAACAACTTTAAGACACTGGAACTTTAATCATTTAGTAAATTAACACAACGTAGATAGACATCATTCGATGATACTGCATTGCGTATTATACGACCGAAATAAAGAATGAACAAAGATGTGTAGCATGCTTTGTGAACAAAATATAAGTAGAGTCAGTCATGATATTACACAATCAAAGACAGTTATATATAATGTAACAGTAAATTTTCTTTGAAAGATATGATATCACAAATATAGGAAGGTCTAGAGGAGGCTTCACATGAGTTAATATGTTAAATTCTTTTATCTCACCTAGGAAGATTTTGATTTTTAACTATGTGCTCTTCGATCATACAAACGTATTATATTAATAAACAGGTTGTTGAAAATATTCGTTTTATATTTTTTTAGGTTCATATGAGACATAAAATTAATGCGTAGAGGCCAAAAATAAAATTCAAACATATAGCTTATATCAGAAAAGTAATCGATTTTCTTGGATTAACTTTTATAAGAAGACTACTTCTGTTACTGTTGTTAATTGGACTGTCTAACAAGTTTCTACTTTAACAAATTGTTCAATTCAATCAACCAATCACTGGCACCAATGTATCAAGCTTGATACTTTCACATTTATTCAAGTCATCCCAAATATTATGATTATTTTTTTCTTATTACTCGTACCACCATCCCTTGTCTAGCAATCGTCTCTTCGGATTAATTCCAGGCTTTTTGTCTCATCTAAGCGTCTGTATTTATATAACATGTTGATGAGACTCAAACGAAAACAAAAACTACAAACAAGCCAAATAGAAAAACAAAAAGGGAAAGGCAAAATATTAAAACATTAATGTCTTATAAATCTAATTCATGTATCACCATGAAGCAAACATTATACCGACAGTTTCTTCAAATGAAATATTTACATAGAGAATCACAGACTCAGCTGTTTATCTGATTGCTGTATTAAGTTTGTGAGATTAACTGATTTTCATGTTAATGATTGGCGAATGCATTCATATATTTTTTGTCTTGATAATTTTTTTTATTTTCAGAAAACGCATTTATAATACTATATTTACACAGTCGAGTGAAACAGTTCTTTGCTAGGTAATTGGAAAATTGGGGTGACTTAACGACTGTGGATGGGACGTTAAAGCCCCAGTACGCAAACGCAAAGAAGAATCCACAACATTAAACGCAAGAAAATATTTGACGCAAATGTCAAAGAACCTGGCCGAAGGACTATTTTTGTTGGCGTGATTCTCCGTCATTGCGGGAAAATAATGCTGTATCCGTTTCGCTGCTCTAAATGGCATCTGTTTCTTCAACTAACGCAGTAGTACGTTGGGGTGCATTGGGACAGAATTTTGAGATGGTCCTTATAAATGATGTTCGCACCTATTGTTTTTCGTACTGGCTGGTGAAAGTGATTTCATCATAGCTACATATGACTAAATCGAAGACATTTCTAGTGGGTAACTGGTAATACAAAAGTAAAAATGTGGTGTTATACGTTTTACAATTTGTGTTCCTTTAGTTAAATGTTATTATTGTTAGCAGTGTAAGTACGAAAACGACAAGTACATGTATACTTCACTTTGTGTAAGTACAATATAACACTCCGCAGATAAAACATAAAACTTTAAATTAATTAATATCGGAAAACATCTGTCCTAATCATTTTCAAAGACAGGTTCAAGAAAGGAGGAGATGCATATCTATATATAATAATTTTTTTTTTCTTTAGAAAATTACGTCGTGTAAAGACAGGAACGGAGAACACACAACACTGTTCAGCAATTAAAAACCCGCACCAGGAACCGTGCCCGTTCTTGCCGGTCCGGGATAAAATTACTAGCACAATCAGGTGTCTCATGAATAATGGTGGATATATGTTTCTGTAACTTTGTAACGAGCAATTCGATAGAACATGTATTAAATACGAGTAGAAGTCTATGTAGTTATTTTTTGTCTGATTCGAACAGCTGTGTAAAGTACATGGTCATCAACATACTCGTATCTTGATAAAAACAATGTAAATAAAGTAGTATTCCTTGCAAAGTTTATCATTCACAAATTAACATTCATATCAATTTAGCTATAATCTATTCAAAACACCTTCTATTTTGTCCAAACAATGGATATGCATACTAGGGGGTACTTTTTTAAATTTTATATTTAAGATTTCTTTCAAATATTGTTACACAGAGATCGTACGTGAATTGAATTGAATTGAATTGTCTGGAACTACTAAAACCAGCGTGTAATCAGTATGGTGTCACATATACAACAGATGTACACGATTACGACTTATGTTGAAGATGTTTGGCAACATGATAAAATGTCCTCAAAAGCGAGACTAGTGGAACTCTTACCATTCCAAAAGTCAGATAGAATATTAGAGAAATGATCTTTGTGCCTTTATTTTGTTTAAAGCAATTATAAAGCGGTATGCTCGTCAACGTAGGACAGTAATAATGTCATTATTCAGATTGATTGAACGACTTATTTAAAAATGTGTCGCTTGTTTATGCGAAAGAAAATACAGAATAGATTATATTTACGTGGTATATTTTTCGGTCTTATCCATCTCCTAATAAAAAATGCAAATGCCATATTCAGTAGTTTTATACCCTAAATTGATCAGCGTAAAATGTTCAAAGTTTGTCAAAGTACAAGTCTAAATAGAGAGAGAGAGAGAGAGAGAGAGAGAGAAAGAGAGAGAGAAAACTTATATGTGACAGGGGACTGATCAGTAATATAAATATATAAAAAATAAGAACAGTAGGTTGTTTTATCCACTTTATATGAACCTTTTTTCCTGTTCTAAATTAGAAAAAAAATGTTCCCATACAAAATGCTAGGATTCTAATCGCATTACTGTATCTGCATCAGTCATAGACTTTGAAATTTAATAAATACAAATTATCTCAAGTGAAAGGAAACTATTTCAAGAGAAAAACAAGCTTGGTTCTGTGTTCATCGATGCATCTTTCCCCCGACTTAACCCATGCTTTTATTGTAGAAGTACTTTAGCGTGTATCTAGGTCGGTATGTCTTATTCCCACGCCGTTAACAATGGATAATTGTTTATCTAAAATGTGTTGGGCTTGTAATGTTTGTATTTGAATCCAGTTTATCAAGAATAATGAGCAGTCAACACCAGTATAGAAGCATTATACAAAACTCATATAAATCATCTAACACTGATTTTATTTTTCATTTTATACAGTTGCATCCATCTCGGAATTGAGAGTCCATGCAGCAACACACTAAAGCCGTATAAATGGTACGGGTATAGCTCCATCACTTAGTGTTCAGTATATAAGCGTTCGGGTAGTTCTAGGAGTGTCAGGATATTGTGACTGTATCATGCCACATTTCTACGGCGTGATACTGTATTGTGGAGCAACATATTAGTTCGATGAATACTGTCGACAGGAGTTAAACAAATTAGCAAAAATACAGCTGCAACTTTATTTCTAATAAAAAAAAAATGAGAGAAAAATGATTGACGTGTAAATCTTCAATAAGTGATAAATGCATTTTCAGTGTTGATAATTCCAAATTACAGAATACAATCAACATATACGAGTATTATTGAAAATGAGTAGAAAACACCATGGTTTGTGTATACAGAAATTTATATTAATATGAATAAATTTCTTAAAACATACTGTATGTTAGTGAAATAGATAAATGAAATATGTGATGCATGCCAGCATATTGTATGTAATACTATATATTATGTACAACGATGAGCTGACAAGCTTAAATCGTAATAAAGTTTGTTCTCTTCTGGTCTGTTCTGTTTTGATATGACAACAAACCACTCAGATCTGTAGCAGAAACAATGGATTTTGAATCATCAAAGAACAAAGCCTAAGATTTATTACATGTTTTCCATATAAAAAATGTATCTCCATGTAACTCTTGATTGGATATGAATTAATAATATGTTTAAACAACATTAAAGCTCTTTTAAGTTATCAATCTTTAAACAAAAGTTGGTTGTCATACAGGAGTCGCCGAGAGAGGATATAGCAGTAAATACTTTCTTTAAATGGAACTAAAAGTACGATTGAAGTTTATCGAATAAAACGTATTTAAAGCTTGGGTATTTCAAATATGGAAAAATATATTCAACAAATATTTGAAGGTTATTTATTCATATAAAATAAAATATTGTAAATCATATATGGAGACAAATATTTTCAAACCATGCAACTAAGAGACATTTTATGTTATTATCTGACTTAGTTATCTATTAAAGTAAAACATTTCCTTTTAAGCTAGCATCAAAGGCAAAGAAATTGGATTTTTAACTGAAACAACCATATCTGCCCGTGTAACTAAATCATATAATACCATGTTATCAGTTTGAGTAATCCTTGTCTGATCCAATATATATGATCCAATATATATATCCATTATATATGGTCTGGCATTTTTCCAAAGTCTCTTCTTAAACCAAATACTAGCTCTATATGTTCTATTTATTCTGTTTTCTATCAGTTTCAGTAATATTTTGCTTATTGGTCGTATGTGTACTTTTCAATAAAGATAAGATAATAATGACGAAGCAATTAAATCATTAGAAGATTGATCATACTAGTATGATGCCTAAGTTTTACACTGGTACTTGAAAGTACAATGGATAACTTATCAAATTGGGTATCTTAAAACGCTTTCTACGTCTTTTAGTTAGAACATAGATTGAAATAAATATGCAACCATTAAACAAGTACTTATAATAGTTTTGAAATTTTATTCATCTAAGCTAAATAATTAACTTTTTTCATGCCAAAATCTAACATTATAATAAAAGTTTGATAGTTTACCATAAAAATCAATATAAATGGCTATGGAACACTGGAGTCACCGCAATAGTAATTCTTACTCTAGGATGGTTTTCCGAGTAAACGAACCCGAGTTGAAACCAAATTGCATTACTACCAAATTAAAACAATTTATAAACGTTTGACAGTTGCTTAATAAGTTCACTGCATCACTGAAAAAAAGTTCTTTGTTAAAAAATTAAAATATCGACAAGTGACTCGTATAATCAACTATAAGTGGTCACATAGTGGAAAGAAGTAGAATAAGATTATACTGAAATAAAAAAATGTATTATTTCAATTATGTTAATCTGAATATAATTATATCAACACAAACATTTCTTTGTAAGTTGCAATATCAAACATAGAGTAAGTAAGCAATTTATTTATCACGGTGACATGTACATATACGTATTTTTATATATACAAAATAAAATTTCAATGCCGATGTACTGTACGACAAATCATGTCGGCTCATTTGATCTATGTGTCACTTCAGCAGACTATAATTATTTATCAATATACATGGATATACATATTGTATCTAAATAAGATTTCTGATTATTTTACAATAGATTTGTCTGAATGGATGTGCGGTCAGAAGCATTGTCAGTAAAAAAAACCCCAAAAAACAGAAACCAATTTACTGAAAAAAGGAGCCAAAATCAAAATGCTTATTACTGTTCTGGTAACGTGGATAAAAGCGTGTTCATGTTATCGATCGGAAACGATTTTAACATTCATTGCAGTCATTAACCTTTAACCTGATGGTCTTGAAAACAAAAGGGATCAACTACTTGATGTTATCCAACACCTTATCAAGATTTCTCCAGTATTCTATCGGAAACTATTCCTCACATTTAAACACATGCATGACTGTGGTTATGGTAATACAATCATCAGTCATACAACATTATTGCATTGGTTTATAAGATGATAAATACAGTATAGTCATGTTTCAAATTCCAATCATGTCAGAGAAATATCGGTTCAATTGTCATCGATGGGTTACGATTTTAACAAAAGAGGTTATTGCGACCTTGACCTTTGACCTAGTGATTTAAAAATGTCATGACCAAACTCAACTTCGCGATCGGAAACGAAATGGCCTACCGTTTCACCAAAGGACAGACCGACCGACGTTTGCAAAACGAGTATGTAAAAACGCGTTTTAACTATAATCGTAACAAACAAACTACTGTGGTTACTATATTAACATATTAATGATTATTGTAGTCCACAATCCATGTTAAAATGAATACTTAACAAGTGACTCCCTCTACTAGATAGTTTATATGTGTTAAAGCGTACTAAAGCCTAAGTTTAAAAATGTTTTTTTTTATTTTTCAAAATGAAATAATCATTATATGTCCTGTTACATTTTGTCTTAATGATCATATCTAATCTTGAATATTTGAATTTAGTGTAATCTAGAATTTCAAGATGCACTGCACTTGCCGAAAATGCATCGACATTATTTCTGAGACTGATTAACTTTTCTCAATTTGTTACATTTAAAGTATTCATCATGAACAATCTATTTTATCACCATCCATTTATCTTCCTTTATGCTCTTTGATTGTGGTTTTCGTTTTGGAATCAATTAAAGTCAGTAAACTGACGCCAAAACCGTCTGACTGTGACTGTGTTGTTAAAATAATATCTGTTATCATTTTTGGTTTTATTTTCCTGTTTCCTGACTGGTATTCATTCTTGAAAATATGACTCTCAAATAAGAAAAAATCATCGAAATGCTTTGCGGCTTGGGAGACGATTGATCAAAGGCATGATAGATTGACAAATTATTCGATCGGAGATATATAGCATGCGCTTGAAACCAATTTAAGAACAAAGTCTAAACGAAATATGATATATATACTCGTAGGTAAAATAAATGTGTATATATTGCCAACTAAAAAAGAAAATTAGTAATTATGACAAAATTTTGTTTCATGGTTTTATTTTTATAAACTAGCAAAATATATTTATTCATTTTATAATGTATCAACGGATAGGTATGAGGTTGGACACACAGTTTACTCTATTTTCGACACGGATGGCTTTAAATATAAATGATCAAGCTGACGTCTTTCCACGTCCAACCCATCAGAGTTGCCGTCTTCGATGTTATTTGCATAATATTCATTCCTAAATAAGAATAATTTCATAAAATGACAGGTCGTTTGTTCGATCCTTGGTCGCGACATACCAAAGTCGTAAAACAAAGATACTGAATAGCTCCCTAGCTTGGCGCTCAGCATATAAAGGGTAGTTTCTGGATTAGTTGGCCCGTTGTCAGGATAACTTGACCAGGTGTGGCATCATCTCTAGAAGTAGATAGCCCGAACACACGATCATGCTTTGAGCGATCTGATTTGTTTCACAGTGACCTGGAATGAGGCTCAATTTATAAATTGCATACAAATTGAGGTCATGACCTTACTTGAGTGTAAGTACATAATCGCATTGAGGATTTGTACAGTGCAGTGAAATCGCCTGCGGTAATTATGCAAATCCACAATGCCTGTTTTTGATTTATCGGTTCATAAGACAGGCTACCGCCGGTCTAAAATCTGCTAGAAGACACGACAACAAACACTGATCCCCGATTGCTGTAGGACAGGCACGACTTACTGCTCTCATAGTTCCCAGTATTTAAAAAACAATATAAGAATTAAGATCTTATGATCTTTATTGACACACATTTATTTGCAACTGAGTGCTTTTATTCTATAGATATAAAAGATTAACTTGATAAATTAATTTCTTAAGTAATCAAACTAAATAGAAGAACCATTTATTTGATAAAAGGGTTCCGGTGTAGACAGAAAATTCATTAAAATATACAACGAGTGAATTTCGATATCTGATTATACACATAATTGCTTTGTGGGATAAAAGTAAGGTCGTTTGCATCTTCAATCAAAATAAATAAAGTAATAATATCGCTAATTGCATTCAGATATGTGAGCCTATTATTTTTACACTATTGTTGCTGATATTTTATGTTGACTAAGCCTTCATCTATCCTATGTTTTTTTACGAATTGTATATTGAGCATATTGAGGACATAATTCGAATCAGAAGAAAAACACAATTTTGTCAATATTATTCGAAATAAAAACAAAAACAACGGTGATTTATATCTATGAGAAGACGCCGAAATATCTTTTTTTAATCTTTTTTTGACCATATACTTTCTATCGAATCAGTTATGCTATAAATCTACAATACTATATATCTACTAGGCTTCTCCTTTCACCGCGTATTTTCATGTATGCTACATTTTGTCTTATACAAACCTTGCTAAACCCGTCTTAAGCTTAACTCTAGATAAATACACCATTTTTTATCATTAAATATGGTGTAAGGTCGAATGTACTTAAATTTTAATTACAAGTAATAATCTTAAAAGGGCATTTTCAAAACCAGCACTTGGGTATCCAGTTTGATAAAGTGACGACAACAAAAGTGCACAATAAACATGTTTTGATTTGAATTAAATCTTGATAGAATATTTTATATAGATAGATGTTTTATATTTATGATAACAAAACTTTTCGAAAAACTGGTACACTCTGCTTTTATTCTCATATTGATTTAGTAAATTGCATTTTATATTCAGAATATTACCCACACATGTCATAATGGGTTTTATAACGAGAATATGAGAATTTCCGTTATGAGATTGTTACTAGGGACTCGTGATATTTAGTTTCCTCATACATAATCTAATAACCAATAAGTAAGCCGCCTTTGTGTGTGGAAATCTTTTGATATTTTAAGTTTCAATCATATTTCAAAACATCAATATGCACTTATCAAATTACATATTTCCTTTCATCGATGAGACATAGAAGCTGAAAGATTTAAGCACTTATAGAACACCAGCAACGTTGAGATTATGCACATTCTGTAAGATGAGTGCCATTTTGTAAAATAATGTAAATTTATATACATGTACAATATGTTTATTTAAAATCAGCTTCGTTTGTGCGATGCTATTAGGATCTTAACGTCACCAATAGAAGGTCACCTTCGCTTGATCTTTCGATCAGCCAATCTCCGCCAAGCTTTCAAGTTCTTGCAGGTGAGTCAATTTCTATCTAACCACTGGGAAACCAAATTTACGTACGTGACCATGACGGGTTAAAAAACATGGCTAATCCCAAGCAGAATGAGTGATTAAGTCAGTAAGTAACACCAATAGTCTAATGATGTCAGCAACTATGTCAGAATAGAAGTCTAGTGTTAATTCCCTTCAAGTCGTGACACTAATTTCAACACCATCTTGAAGAATGAGAACTAAATTGAAGTGTACCAAGCAGATTGTTAATGATGTACAAACAATTATTGGAACGATGTTGCCCTCACTACTAGCGATGGTACTGGCATTTGTGTCAAACGCAGTGAGAAGCATATCGAAAATGAAGGTTTACTGCATATCAATAAACATCGTATTACAAGAATCGGTCCCCCGTTCTTTAATGACAAACAGATAGTCCACTGAAGTCATCACCTACAAAGCCAATGAAAGAAGACCTAAGCCCAAACGACGCACAAAATACAAATTAAGATGATAAAAGTTAATTTGTGTAATGATATTATACTTCATTTTGTCTTTTTTTGTACTTCTTTTTAAATGAACACGATTATGCATAAATCTATACACATTAAGATATTTTCATAGAACGAAATTTATCAATATGGGTATTCTTTTCAATACAACGGGAAAAAGATATTTTTCCAATTCAATTTTTTTTTTTTTTGGGGGGGGGGGGGGGGGGGTGGGTTATGCCCAACTGTCCCACTTTTTGATATTTTGTTTCCCAACTGTCCCACTCAAGATTTTTAGCACCTTGCTGGGTGTGTTTTGATAAGGGATTATAATCTATTTCAAACTACAACACATTAAAATGAATTGAAGTTGTATTATCTGACAAGGGTGTACTGGGTCTGTCATGTCCGAACCTGTTCTGCTAAAATCACAACAGCTGACAACATTCCAGTTTCTGTGACCAATACCCATAATCATGCAGCCGAACACATGGAACTGAAGCGCCATGAAATAAATCAACTCATGCGAAAGAGGGCACGCGAAGAAACCACGCCGATTCCGTCAATATATGAAGAAGTCATATCCAGTCTGAGAGACAGAGAATGGGACGAAGATGCAGAACAAGTCTGCAAAGGATTACCAACCTTCCCCTCCACCAAGTCATCTCTATACAGGGAAAGAGGTGCATTGAGACCGGGGATACCAAAGTCCAGGAGTGACATAGATTTGGATGGAAAATGGACTGAAACGCACACTGGTGAGCAGTTCCTACTGGTTGATGAGGCAGAGAATGACAACAGGATGCTGATTTTTGCTACAAGAACAAATCTCCAGCATCTGGCACAGAACCCAACCATATATGGAGACGGAACATTTTATGTGTGCCCAGACATATTCAGCCAGGTCTACACACTCCATGGATATATTGATGGACACATGTATCCGTTAGTGTTTGCCCTTCTGCCTGGAAAAAGTGAAAGGATTTACTGCAGACTTTTTCAACATCTTCAACAGAAATGCAGGGAAATAGGAATGGAACTGGGACCAGACACACTCCTGATAGACTTTGAGGCAGCAACCAAGCAGGCAGCTCGCAGAGTGTTTCCAAATGTGAATGTGAAAGGGTGTTTTTTTCATTACACACAGTGTGTTTGGCGGAAGATACAGAAGCTTGGCTTAGTTGGACTGTATTCTGAGAATGAGGACTTTAAGAAACTAGGAAGAAGAGCTGCAGTTCTGCCTCTAGTCCCCATACAACATGTTGAAGATGTGTGGTTTGTCGCACTGACGGATGCTGAAAATGCAGAGATTCCAGTGGATGTTTCAAGGTTCACAGACTATGTCACTGAACATTGGGTTGAGGGAGACAAGGACAACTGGAACCATTTCGAGACAGAAGGACCAAGAACAACAAACAACTTGGAAGGCTGGCACAACAAACTAAAGAAAAGTATGAGACAGTCACATCCGAACATTTACAAGTTCTTGGAAACAATACAAAGGATTGAAGCTGCCAATGCTATCAAAATTCTTCAGCACAGTGCCGGAGGAGTGAGAGAAAAGAAGAGGAGGAAATACCGACAACTTGAACAGAGACTGTCTGCCCTGAAACACAAGTACATGGCTGAAGAAATCACTGTGATGGAGTATGCCGATTGTGCATCGCATTTGATTCGGTTTGACGAGTAACTCTGTATAGAACAGATCAGTAGGGTGGAATGTCACAGTTGTTTAAATGAAATGCTTGTTTTCAAATTAAAACAAAATACAATAAATTGTACCACATCCGAATATAGCCCTGTCTTTATTTGATTTGTTCATGACACATGAAATAAAAATAATAAATATATGAAAACATAAAGAGTTTGTTTTCTTCATTTCAGAGAGAGAGAGAGAGAATACTGACAACATCCTAAAACATAATAAGTATTATAAATACTTATTATAAATAATTTTGCTAATAGCATATAACTTATTATAAATACTAATGCAATATATTATATGAAAACATAAAGAGTTTGTTTTCTTCATTTCAGAGAGAGAGAGAGAGAATACTGACAACATCCTAAAACATAATAAGTATTATAAATACTTATTATAAATAATTTTGCTAATAGCATATAACTTATTATAAATACTAATGCAATATATTACTAACCATAAATACTATTGCAAATTGCTCTTAATAATATAAGACAATAAGACAAATAATTGCACTGAAATATTCCATCCATTTAGGTAAAGACTATAGTCACTCATCCATGACAGTCTATTGTTATCCAATTAAGCATGATTCCCAACTGTCCCACCTTGATTTTTACTGTTTTATATAAAAGTGGGACAGTTGGGAAGACACCGGGGGGGGGGGGGGGGGGGGGGGGGCGGTTGTGCCTCGTCAAATGTTATCGTGAGGTCGAAGCTATTCCCAAGGGCCCTTACAATCATATAAACAGTTACATACCGTACACATTATTTTAAGATATGTTTATGTGAATATAAGAAGTAAACATAATAATCCACTTATACCCTTTTCCTGGTCATTATTTTACTGATAAATAAAAATCATGCTATAATGAACACAGAGTATCAAATTGTTGGCTCAATACAATTAAAGTACTTGTACATACGGAAACATTATGCCTTGATCTGAAAGAATGATATTCATTTCTGTTATTCAAATTGATCAAATTGGGTCTTTATAAATCTAAACCCACGTCACCACATAACCCTGGCGTATAGAAGATTTGACATCGATAATCAATGTTTGTAATTCATTCAATTTTATAATATTCATGATTTATTCATGAACTAATTATGTTTGTTTATTTCATGAATTATTCATGAGACATTCTTCAAACAATCATTTGGCACTAACTAAGAAATTCCTATACACTTTAAAAACCAAATTTCCTTTCTCCTTCAAATATTTCAAGTTACGATAAAAGAAATCAAAAGTAGTTTTTTTTACAAGTACACTCTACCATTCATATTAACCAAAAGAAAATATCTATTAATAGTGTTTCAATTCACCATATTATTGACCAATCAAGTCCTAATTTTGATTTTAATGACTGAATATATATATATTTTCTATCCGATTTTCAATTTCTTTGATATTTTGTAGAATTTTTCTGATGGACAATGAAAACTGATATCATAAGCTTATTGACACAAACAAGATAACAGCCTGTCTGCAACATGATTATGTTACATGTGGTCTGTCTACACATACTGTGACCTGGATTCATTCCTTTTATTCCATTACCTATGTAAACCGTTCAGAAATGTCTCTGTACAAAGCACCTATCAGTCAGTTATTACTAAAATAATCTAGGAGAGGGAGATGACCTATGAAGTAACCTTGATAAAACCAGACATCACGAAGAAAGTGTATAATGCAGTTTACAGAGAGTTGTCAGGTTAGACATTCTGGTTCCCGGATTAATTGGCAATAACCTCAGCTGGGCATCAGTCCATGTTTCCCTAATTCCTCCGTTTCTCTGGGCAGCAGTCTGTAGGGACAATCTTCTGTTTCCCAAACACCCTCACCATCATTGACGCTCACTCACCATTGTTGCGGCGTCAGTATGGTATAGTTTTTTTTTTTTTTTTTTTTTTTTTTTTTTTGCCAGTGGAGCTGCATAATAAAAAAAAGGAGCAACCACCGTTATTATTGTTGTAATTGTTGTTGTATTGGGGTTTACCGTCGCTGCGTTTTTCATTGGCCATATTCTCGATAATTTAATGATATCTTTTGTAGATTGAATAGATAAAAATGTTTGGAAAAAATATGTAAATTAGGCCGAAGACACTCTTGAACTAATTGGACCTTTTAGAACATATTTTAGAAATCTCTTAAACAAACGGCCTACAGCTGAGGGTATTTGTGTAAATGACATGTATCATTGCCGAGTGGAAATATTAGACCTGCTGTTTGTAAATGATGCATGCACATGTTATTAAAATATTCTGAAATGGCTTTGCTTTATTTAAGTCGTGCTTCAAAGACGTGCGTCTTTGGTGCTTTGCATCAAAATTATTCTTGTCTATTAATGTAATAAGCAGCAGAGACCCAGGCCACATCTCACACAGCATCCCTCCCTCATCTTCCCTACCTCATATCAGATGTTTTCTCTTCATGTCTACAGAGAATGTAACTCTTGTTCCACTCTAGAGAGAGCCCCCATCTTGCAAACACATTGCCCTGGCCATCTAGTCTTACCCCATTCACCCTTAACCTCTCAGCTGTGTCATTTTACATCATGGCGTACAACAGAAAAGCATGATCAGACTGAAACTCTCAACAAACTTGACTTCATAATCTTTACGATTCTGAGAAGAACAAAACAAAATAAACCCTGATCAGCCCGAGAGTAAAGCACATGCTTATACTATTTAAACACTGGTTACATTTGTCATTTTCTGTGCTAAAGGATTAACCTGCTGAATCACAGGCAGTTTTTGGAAAACCAAGTGTTGGCCATGGCCATCATCGATTGTAAGCCATTATCGATTGTCAGCCATTGATTGTCAGCCATCATCGGAACTGAATTTCCCTACACCCCAACACACACACAAGCTGACACATCCAGATGTACTGAACATTTATCTGATGTATGTAAGATTAATAAAAATTAAATTTCGCTTTAAGGGGGATTTGTTACTTTGAAGTTAGAACATTATAAATTAAAATAATATAATCGATGACCTATTCCGTTTTAAAATAATGTTCAAGGACCAATGAGCAGTGGAATTTCTCTATCCTAACGCAACATTTGAATTTAATTTAGAAAACATCCATTAAAGAATTTTTAAATCTTGCGGAAATTTCTCGACATGTTTTATATATTTCAAGCGCCACATTTCTATCAGTGTGAGTAGAAGCGGTTCTTCCCCTCTGATCGCTCCTCAAGATTAGCGTCTTTGATACTATCAAGATCATTCAGCATTTCGTCTACTCTCTTATCCTTTTATGGATTGTATGTTGAATAAGTATAGATTATCTATACGATAATAAAATACATTTTCCTTAAAGGTAAACATATATATCATTTTTTTTGTATTTAGCATTTGGAATTGGAATAACAAAATAAAAGACATACTTTAGCGAACGGAATTATCGTTAAATTGCATTGATACCATTACACGAGAACATATCAGAAAATATAGACAACTAAACAGCAAATCGTCCGCCATGTATGATTCAAATATTACTTTACAACAAAGCAGAAAATGCCTATGGAAATAAACAGTGAAACATGTGTATGATAGGCTAATTACATAATGAAAACGAACTAATAATGAAAATATAATAATATAACCGCTCCTCATAGACTCACATTTTATTCTATATCATTAAGTTTAATTCTATTTTCCAGATTTACGATATCAGTATGATAAACAGGGATTTTAGAAATCTAATTACAGTAGTATCACAATATATCCATATAAATGATAAATCATGATACAAATGCATTAATTCTAAGGTGTATCTAATAATATCATAATATATATGTACAATCAAACATTCACATACACACATGTTAAAAACACATACTTTTGAAATTTTCAATCTATGTGCAGATACTTAGAGCCAATTACACCATACTTATAATATCAAGTTATTAATGAAGATGAAACATCTAAATATATAATTTTTTTATGTATTAAGCCCACATAAGGAATGAAGCGTAGGTATATAATTATATGATCAAACAGTTTTCAGTATATATTCTCTGCATAATTTTATATGTTCACATACATAACAATATAAGACCTTATAAAAACCGCCGAAATGATCATCGGATTCCATTCAAATACATTCTTCTATATATCTATTCAAATCTAATAAAATAAAAAATTATATATACGAGTATAATTAATAAACGCCACCAAATCCATGTTTGATTGTATTATACGAATAATGAATGATAACAATCTAGTGAGCCTACTCGATAAAGAATGCACCCAAAATAACAGATATTATTTTAAATCACGCCATTCTACAGGAATATCTCAACTTGTGTTTATCTTTCTTGTCGTCGAGACCATTCGCTGACGTTACACAATTATGGCTTACGACAAACTATCTGCTAATTACGACAAACTATCTGCTAATTACGACAAACTATCTTGCTAATTACGACAAACTATCTGCTAATTACGACAAACTATCTGCTACTCTGCTACTTACGATAAACTATCTGCTTAGGAAAATGAACAAAAAAAATTGTTGAGTTATTCCTGTAGAATTGCGTTATTTAAAATACAATCGTTGTTGTGGGTGCATTTTAGTATTCTTTATGGAGTGGGCTTACTAAATTGCTACCATTCATTATTCCGATCGTATAATTCAACCAAATGTGTTGGATGGCGTAAAGGCGTTGCATTCCTTGTGTATTTTATCATGCAGTATATGGGACTCATTTTTATTTTTCTAAATAACTTTATTTATTAATAGAATTTCAAACATCTGTAGATAATACATGTCATATATTTAATTTCCTTTTGGCTTAGTTTTGCCGATAATTTTAATAGTTACCGATTAGAGTTTGATGCTAATCGTCTTCAAATAGGAGTGACATTTAAAATGAGTGATATGTTTAGAAAAACGCGCTCTACTTGAATCCCGTTATATACTATCTGAATATTCTAAACGTATTTGCTTGTCATTTACAATAACTTATTTATAATTTCCAACATGCTGAAATAACTAAGCATTATAGCAATAATTGTGGATATTTAACATTTTAGCAAAAAGTATCTTCTTCAAGACACTTGTTTAGACCCTTTCTAAGTATTAGTGCTTTATCATAAATGTATTTTTATTTATATTTTATAATTTCACTCAAAATCTAAATATATAAAAGTAACATTACGGCTCCGTACTTATAGAATCAATTTGGATACCCTATTTTTCCACACCCAATAAACTTTTACAAATGAATCCGATCACTGATATTCCAATACTTTCATTGATGGTATAATATGTTCAAACAAATTCAATATAAGTTTATCATTAAGCTTTTATATATTAGCCTTAGTGATAATCTTATCATGCCGTCAGATGATTGAGGTATCATAATAATAAAAACACATCAGACGTTGAAATGCAATAATTCTTGGAAGTCGTGATACGTGCAAGATAATCGAGTTATAAATTAAATCCATATCTCGAGGTACTAAGATAATAAATAACGACACCATCATGGTATAGAAATATAAACAAATCGTACTATAAAGAGGTTGCATGAAAATATTATCACCATGCAATTATAAACAGTTTCTATGTAATATTTTCAATATTCAAATGTAACAATATATGTGTAGCTATACAAATAAATATTCAAAATATAAAGACCAAATGTGTCCACCTAATAAAAAATGTCATTGTACGTGTGTGTGTGTGTGTTGAGAGAGAGAGAGAGAGAGAGAGAGGGGGGGGGGGGGGGGGGGGGGGCAAATAAAGCAGTGTAGCCAAATTGCATATATTTAGACTTGTGATGTCTAGAAAGAGGTCAACTATATTGTGATCAAAAAAGCACGACGTATTGCAAGACAAAAACCAAGGGAGGAGTATCCTTTATAATAATGTCTTGTGTTAAACAGCACACTATGCATTAAAAAATCAATTCGATATAAACTAAACAAGATGAATAAAACAACGGGGCCAGCGGCTTCATAAGTCACCTTAACATTGTGAGTAAATCACGTAGTCAAAATAAATAAGTTTTAACTTAATTACGTAGTCACCTAATAAGAAGTGATCAACAAAGCCAGTCGCTTTTTCCTCTCGGGTCTTTTGTATTTGAGAATGATATAATCTTGCCATAAAGATTTTATCCTTCTTTCATTACCATTCATCTATCTTCACATATACACATTGCCAAAATTTCTCGCATTGTATTGAAAAACACAAACAAGTCACGGAACTGACGCCAAATCTGTCTGACCATTCTGTATTGTTAGCATGATGTATAGGTTTAACCACTCGACATTATTTTATGGTTATTTGTCTGAGTGGAAATATTTCTTTTACGAAATAAATCTATAAATGTTGTTACTTTAAAGAAAAAAACTTATCTGTTTTTATTGATTTCATTTTTTAAAACGAATTTATGCTGAACAATATCAATTTATCATTAATAGAGGTGCCAAAATCATAATGTAAAGCAACCCTGAAAGTCTGCATAGCTTTATTTGCCAAGTTATCTTAAGGCCAGAGTCATAAAGAAATAATAAGCAGAAAACACAATCACCATGTCAAGCATTCGACGTTGTATCAGTACAGTCATATTGTCCCCGCAACCACCATCGCTTAAAATTAGGACAAAGGTGAATTGTCAAATTGATAATGTGGTATTGGGGCAAGTGCTATAAAAATATAATCAAGAAAGACAAAAATGTCCTATAAAAAGTACAGCGTATATTAACAAGAACTATCTTAAGTTTAAAATTGATATTCGGCGTAAGAACCCCCCCCCCCCCAAACCAGAGATATAAAAGTAAAAGGAAGTAAAAGTATTTCAATATAATATGTTAAATATAATAATGCTGGCAAGATTTAAATGGTCTGTGATTTTAAAGTAATGTTAGACGTTTTTGTTGCTAAATTTAGGAAGCGCAATATACTAGCCAGTAAAAAAAAAGAAAAAAAGGGTAAAAAATGTAAAATAAGCGAAACTGTATAATAATAACAAAAAAAAAAGTTCCGTCGGTGGGATTCGATCTCGGGACCCTTGATTTAGCAGACGGGCACTTGATCAATTGATAGGCTGTTGATATATTACGGTTTTATTAGCTAACTTTGTATTTGTGACTTAGAGAAACGAGTCCACTTTCAAGGTTAACTACGTTTTCTAAAGACTCACAAGTGTTTATTTTTTCAAAAGAATGAATTTTATGTTTGAATCTTTCAACTGGATGAATTTTATGTCTAAATAGGTAGATTAAATTGTTATTTGCCAATTGACAATCATGCAGAAAGATATGCACCCTGAAGGAATATCCTAAAATAATTTTTGCAAACAAATGAAACGAGTGCTTTTCCGAACTCTTCTGTCGTTAACCAAGATTAGATTGGTTCAACAAATAGGTCAAAATCGATTTTATACAACTTACGCCGAAAAATGAAATAACACCAGAAGGAAGTGCATGTAAGTTGACAAAAAAAAATAAAAAAAAAAATAACGGAAACACATTTTTATTTCTTCAAAACCTAAAGATCAAATAATTAGACCGAAGAGTTTTATTACTATTGTAAAAATCATCAACAACAACAAAAACAAAAGCAACACATAAAATATCGTAAAGCCTGGAAGGCATTATCATCACTTCGGATTTTCCTGTGACGAATTCAAGCTTCTCATTTCACTAGTAAAACGCAAAGAAAAAGCTAACAAAATAAAGACAATGCGTATATGTTTTGCAAGGTATGACGCTAATACTGACTCAAATAACTTCGTAAATGTAAATTTCATCTATTTAGGTACGTCAAGGTCATTGCCTAATTTGTAAGTTAATATCTTTTTAATCACTTTATCATACTATTCACCAAACATTATTGCAACCTTGTTCTATATTTTTATGGGCTCATAATTCATTAAAGACAATGCCCGGAGAAAAGAAGGAAGCTTTACATTCAGATTAAGATATTACAATGTATTGCCGTTCTCACCGCTATTATCATGACATTGACTCAAAAATTTTGTAATACAATAAAGAATGCAACAAGGTTTTTCTGTAAGTTTTATTCCATGTTGAGTAAGGATATTAATTCGGAAAAATGTTACATGCAACCTCACGAAAATTCCTTCTTTAATCGTTAAGGTTATACACCCATCATTGAATTATAATCAGGGTCCTTCAAATGCTTAAAAATGACTTCAGTGCAGATGCACTTGGAGTAATTGGTTTTTTTTGCTCTAAGTCTATAAAGGCTTGCATTTAGTATAAAATTCCCATTATCACATGATTGACCATGATCATAATTCAGTGATGGGCTGGTTACCTTATAAAGAAGGGGCCGTAGCAAACCCGAATGCGTATCCGATGTTTGTTCGAATCCCGTTAGGTGCATTTTCAATCACTTGTGTAATGTTTTGATCCAAAACAGGAACCATCGAGAGGGATAATGTTTAATTGTAAAAACTTTCCAATCGCCATAAAATGAATGAGTTTAAACCAATCCTTAGTAGTGCACTTTAATTCATACAGCGGTCTTTCATACGTAATCCTAATGACTCTTTATGAAGCTGCTACCATCAATCAAAGTCTCCTCTTAGAAGTTATTTTACATTTCTCCAAATTTGCAGTGAAAAACTAATACATGTTTGTCCCCTGTGCATTGTAAAAATGACCAAAGGCACAATGCCGATTTTGCTAATAAAAATGATTGATTGACATTTCAGATAAAATATGTCACAGAGTGTTAATGGTTTTAAATGCAGGGTTAGTTTAAATTTGACAGAGTGATACATAACATATTTCCTGAATGTAATTGGTGAACTTATAAATGATTTATGTCTGTTTTCAATTCGACATAATTATACCTTTTCTATCCCTTATGTGCTCATTTTGCATTCACATTATAAGAGATGCTGTCTTTTTTTAAATACAGCAAGCATTAGTGAAGAAATGGTCACCATCCTCTAGTCTGTGTAAATTTAACTCAAACTTTGAATTTTAGTCTAATTGTGACTGATATTTTAACATTCCTTACATATCTAACGAAAAGCATATTTTACGGTTCAAATAGTTTTAATTTCGATATTCACTAAAACACACACACACACATACACACACACACACACACAGCACACATACACACACACACACACATACACACGCACACACATACACACACACACGTATCGTTTGCTTTTTTCCAAAATAGTCACAGACAATACCGATCGGAAATAAGTTACTTTAAATTCAATCATTGAAAATTAAAGAACATACATATACATGCTCAGATGAAGTTTCTATTCTGATAACTTAAGGTAACAGACACGCCATACATAATACTCTAGTTGTTCGTTTCATCTTCGTCATTAGCCTTTGTTCCCAGTGTAACACAGCTGTTTTGCAGCCAACAAGTCTGGAAGTCCTAATGAGTTACGATCATAAAATGCATGACGAAATTACAGAAAGGAACCTGCATGTGAAGTAAACATTTAGACAGCAACAATACATGACTTTAACATTTGAGATAAATATAGCTGGCATCAGACAATATCAATGTTAAGAAAGTTAGAATACTTATAAGATTTAATCAATACTATTATATTATAGATTCTTTTGCAACGTCCAGTTCAAGGTTTTTGATGCTTTAGAAACTCGATGACTGATTAAAGAAGTACCATTTGTATTCAGTTCTCGTATGGACCAGCGTTTTACGTCGAAGAATGTTTTAATGTTTTTAAATTTTTGATTTAGCAATTGTGAAAGAATTATGTTCATCCACGCCTCAACACAATTTGACTGTTGCAATTCATTCTTCTATAAGATTAACTGAGATGATAGGATTGCATAACTACTTTATCCCGAAAATATGTTTCCCACCAGCAAGCAATTATAAAGCACAATTT
>CM037781.1:24309730-24359730 GCA_021229015.1 Solen grandis | reverse complement strand
AAATCCCTGTGATATTTATTTCAATTTAAAAACACACACTCACAGACAAGTGAATTTATATCTAAGTCTTTAAATAATTTATTTTACAACAAGAAAATTACCAAGAAATAGCTGATTTCTCCATACTGCCTGGGTTTTTTTTTCTTTCAACGCCCGAATAGTCAGCCCTTTAATAATTTAAATTTAACGGTTTGACAGATTGCGGGAAAATAATCGCAATATCGCTGACCAATTTCGCAGCGTAAAAATCCGAATCATCCCGAAATGTACTGCGCGCTGGTCCAGGTTGTTGTCCTTTTCTCGGATTCGCATATATTTCAAACAAATAAACATACAAAGGAGGATTATTTTCACGACGATTTTGTATATTTCGATAGAGAAATATATATTTGAGTGATTCCGTATGTTAACTTCACAGATTTATTTGAATGATTTGAAAAAACGGAGTTGAAGCGAGTCGACCCCTGAAAAGATGTCCACCCTTATTGATAGTGTATGTACAGTGTGTGTGTGTGTGTGGTGTGTGAGGTGTATGGGAGCAAGTCCCTGTGGCCTAGGTCACACATTCAGGATTTTTACTGCCGTCCTTGATAGGACCATTCCCGATTAAAATGTGTCAAAGTCTGATCAAGATCCTGTGATTCGTGGCTGGAAATTCAAACTTTTATTAAAATTTGTAAAAAACATTTATTTAATCACGACAACAATCAGATATTGTTCAGGAGGCGTCCCGATCCAGCCGTTTCCAGCAGAATTCGTCCCGATTATCCGTTCTCAATCCGATTCTGATCCGATACAGCAGAATTTGTCACGACATAGTCACGATTGTAATCCGACTAGACAAAATCGGCTGAGTTTCCCGAATGTTACGGGACGCACCTAACTGTCAGGAGTGCTTGGCCGACCTCTCCGGACCATTCCCGATCCGTAGGACTCTGTTACGAACATATACGACTGCGTTCAGACAATGATAGGACATTGAGGATAGTAATCCGACTTTTTCGCTTTTCGTGTCGTAGCGCTGTCTGATCTCAAACGGGAGCCATAATCGACACTGTGTGAACGCCGCATTACAGACAAATGAGCTTGCAGCGTCTTGAACGGATGACATGTGTTGATCATTTTGTTTAAAACGTCTACACTTATACACGCTCATGGTATCTCAAGCTGGCAATTAAATTACATTGTACTATAACATATATTTTCACATAGGTTATCATTTATCATAAATTTGGAATATAGCTTGTACAACATTTATCGATAGATGCAACAATAAAGTCGGGAAATTGCAATGTTTCAACAACGGTCTAAATGACATGTGTCAAAACGCTCAAAGGATTATGGGTAACACAATGCTGCAACTGATATTCATAAGTAACGTAAATAAAATGATTTGACAAAACATTAAATCATTGTCAACACTTGTTTAATTTGTTTGTTTGTTTGTTCGGTTTAACGTCCCACCGACAGTATTTCAGTCATTTGGAGACGATGTCTACTTAATGCAGTTATAGTGCTGCCACACTGCAGTATCACGTCGTAGACATGTGGCATGATATCACACCCAGTCACATTATCCTGATACCGGGCCAACCAGTCCTGCAACTACCCTTATATGCTAAGTGTCAAGCAAGGGAGCTATAACAGTACCATTTATTACGACTTTGGTATCGAACCCACGACCTCCCGCTCTCGAGGCGGACGCTCTAAACACTCGGCCACCGGGAACGGTACACCTGTTTAGCTAGTAATATCAATATGATATAAGTAAAAAGTTTTTGTTTTTTTTTCAATTTATATGACTAACTTACATTTTCCGAAAATGCTTCAATTAAGGTGAAAGCGAAAGTAGGATATTTTATGAAAATTCTTACAAATGGCTTTATATTCGTATTTTTTATGTAACTTCCTTATTTCTTGAGGTGCCAAAAAAAATTTTTAATTTTAAAAAAAATTTAATGGCAAAATCGCTGAAATTCTATATGTTTAAATTTTTATTTTTGATGTTACTTCCTTATACTTTGATCAATTTCAAAACTTTAGGTACCAAAATAATCGTCTTAAAATTCTCTACATCTCATTCGCTGAATGTGTGGACTTATTTCATATGGGTTTTAAGATATAAGCCTTAAATCTTACATAACGCAAAATCGCTGAAATTCTAATGTTTAAATTTTATTTTGATGTAACTTCCTTATACTTGGATCAATTTCAAAACTTTAGGTACCAAAATAATCGTCTTAAAATTCTCTACATTTCACACGCTTTATCTATAGGAATATGTTTAATACTTTTTGAGATACAAGCTCTTAAACCTCTTGAAAAATGAAAAAATCACCAAAGCTATATGCACGAATTTGGTTTTTTCCCCCATTACTCCATGAATCTTAGGTCAATCATTAAACTTTAAGCATCAAAAGAACGGCCAAACATTGCTCTACAAATAATATTCATCATCATATTTTCAAAAATCAAAGAATTTCGAGATATAAACTGTTAAACACACTGAGGGTTACCGAATTTTGTTTTTTCCGCCATAACTCAACCGATTCAACCCCGATCATCAAAAACTAAATATAATCTGAAAGGTCTTTCTAAGCACTACAAATTATACGCATAGTGTCTCGATAGAATATTTACCGTTTTTGAGATATTTAAGGCCGAAGAAAAACCCGATAATTGATATATGACCTTGGACTTTGGGATTTTCCGGAAACGGAAGTGACATGGCTCTATAGATTCTAATACTGCATCTTCAGACAAAATTTCAAGTAAATCATGCAAAAAATAAAGCCTACAGGGCTTAAAAACCGTTAAGTTTTAATACGAAAGTTTTAAGAGCATTATGACGTCATGTGACGTCATATCGCGTTCATCTTTTCGAATTTGGAAAAACGGACACCGGGATGCACAACTAGAGCCTAACATACACATTCTGTGAAATTTTGATGAAAATCGATCCAGAAATAATGGCTGTAGACCGCGTACAAACTTTTTCACCTGACGTCAAATCTGACGTTATATGACGTCATATGAATATACAATTCATTGCATCCGAAAGCGCATGGTTTGAAATATATGCCATAAAATTTTCATTGTTCTGAGTCAATGGCAACACCTCGAAATTAACACAAATATAAGAGGAAGAAAAAAAGAATAAGAAAAGAAGAAGAAGCAGAAGAATAACTAGATGTCATTCGTGAAAACGAATGATAGGACTTTCTGCAAACTGTGTTAATGCAAAAAGCAGGAGATAGAAGCTTCGTGCAATGACTCACCTCTGTATTACATGTTCATGCTGAACAATTGACATTTTATTCCGAAATTAGTGCAAACAATAAGAACTAAGTATTAGTCTGTGACGTAACATGATGTCATATGACGTCAGGACATGACCGCAAACTTGATTTCTAGTTTAAAAGTCCTATGTTCGAATCTTACTCCAGCCACAATACTTCCTGAAGCTCCTTATTCCTAGAATGAAATTTACGGTCCTATGTTCGAATCTTATTTCAGCAACAGAACTTCGGTTTTTCGGAATTAAGGTGAGGTGACAAAATATTCACACCTTAGTTTCAAGATGTACCATCTGTAAAAATGTGAAGAAAATCTGATCATAAATGACGGCTGTAGAACACGAACACCATTTTCCACTATTTTTGGCTGTGACGTCATGTGACGTTATAGGGTGCTGAAGATGCCTTTGTTCAAAAGCGCATACCATACTCTCATAACTCTGAATTTTTCATTTTTCTGAACAACTGGCATCATGTCGAAATCATTGCCCTAAAATGAATATCAAGAAGTATGCTTATGACGTCACATGACGTCATATGACGTCACGACTCAAAATATTTGTAGAAATTCTGCAGAACTGCAAACTGTGTAAGTTTCTACTTTCATCTCATCCTGAAGCTCTTTAATCCTAAAATGAAATTTTCGGTCCTATGTCGAATCTTATTTCAGCCACAGAACTTCGGTCTTTCGGAATTTCGGTTAGCTGACAGGATATGCACACATTAGTTTTAAATTGTTTCATCTGTGAAAATTTGAAGAAAATCCGACTATAAATGACGGCTGTAGAGCGCGAACACCATTTTTTCACTATTTTTAGCTCTGACGTCATGTTACGTCATAGGGTGCTGATGATGCATTTGTTTAAACGCGCATACTTTACTGTCATAACTCTGAAATTTTCATTATTCTGAACAACTGGCATCATATCGAAATCATTGCACTAAAATGAAAAATAAGAAGTAGGCCTATGACGTCACATGACGTCATATGACGTCACGACTTAAAATATATGTAGAAATACTGCAGAACTGCAAAATGTGTAAGTTTCAATTTCTATCTCATCCTGAAGCTCTTTAATCCTAAAATGAAATTTCGGTCCTATGTTCGATTCTTATTTCAGCCACAGAACTTCGGTCTTTCGGAAATTCGGTTAGCTGACAGATATGCACACCTTTGATTCAAGATGTACGATCTGTGAAAATTTGAAGAAAATCCGACCATAAATGACGGCTGTAGAGCGCGAACACCATTTTTCACTATTTTTAGCTGTGACGTCATGTGACGTCATAAGGTGCTGAAGATGCTTTTGTTCAAAAGCGCATACTTTTCTGTCATAACTCTGAAATTTTCATTATTCTGAACAACTGGCATCATGTCGAAATCATTGCCCTAAATATGAAAATTAAGAAGTATGCCTATGACGTCACATGACGTCATATGACGTCAGGACTCAAAATGTATGTAGAAATTCTGCAGAACTGCAAACTGTGTAAGTTTCAACTTTCTATCTCATCCTGAAGCTCTTTTATCCTAAAATGAAATTTTCGGTCCTATGTTCGAATCTTATTTCAGCCACAGAACTTCGGTCTTTCGCAATTTCGGTTAGCTGACAGGATATGCACACCTTTGATTCAAGATGACAATCTGTTAAAATTTGAAGAAAATCCGACCATAAATGACGGCTGTAGAGCGCGAACACCATTTTTCACTATTTTTAGCTGTGACGTCATGTGACGTCATAGGGTGCTGAAAATCATTGAAATCAAAATTTCCTCACTGACTAATAAGCTATAAAAATTTCATCGTCCTAGGACTATGCAACATATAAAAAATAAGCGTTTAGTTAGGAAGAAGAAAGAATAACTAGATTTCATTCGTTGATACGAATGATAGGACTTTCTGCTAAAATTGAAAAATATTAAGATTAATTCCGTAAGAAAGAATAAATTTTAAATTTTCTACCCTGTTACTTTTTTTTTTTTTTTTCGTATGGACTTCTTTTAGCTTTGACGTCACATGACGGATAAGGTGCTGAAAATCTTTTGTTCAAAAGCGCATACTTTACTGTCGTACTCTGAAATTTTCATTATTCTGAACAACTGGCATCATGTCGAAATCATTGCTCTAAAATGAAAATTAAGAAGTATGCTTATGACGTCACATGACGTCATATAACGTAAAGACTCAAATTATTGTAGAAATTCTGCAGAACTGTAAACTGTGTAAGTTTCAACTTTCCATCTCATCCTGAAGCTCTTTAATACTAAAATGAAATTTTCGGTCCTATGTTCGAATCTTATTTCAGCTCACAGAACTTCGGTCTTTCGAAATTAATGTTAGCTGACAGGATATGCACACCTTAGTTTCAAGATGTACCATCTGTGAAAATTTGAAGAAAATCCGACCATAAATGGCGGCTGTAGAGCGTGAACACTATTTTTCACTATTTTTAACTGTGACGTCACATGACGTCATAGGGTGCTGTAAGTGCATTTGTTCAAAAGCGCATATGTTGCTTATAAACTCTGAAATTTTCATAATTCTGAACAACTGGCATCATGTCGATATTATTGCACTAAATGAAAATTAATAAGTATGCTTATGACGTCACATGACGTCATATGACGTTACGACTCAAAATATATGTAGAAATTCTGCAGAACTGCAAACTGTGTAAGTTTCAGCTTTCTATCTCATCCTGAAGCTCTTTAATCCTAAAATGAAATTTTCGGTCCTATGTTCGAATCTTATTTCAACCACAGAACTTCGGTCTTCCGGAAATTTCGGTTAGCTAACAGGATATGCACACTTTAGTTTCAAGATGTACCATCTGTGAAAATTTGAAGAAAATCCGACCATAAATGACGGCTGTAGAGCGCGAACACCATTTTTCACTATTTTTAGCTGTGACGTCATGTGATGTCATAGGGTTCTGAAGATGCTTTTGTTCAATAGCGCATCCTTTACTGTCATAACTCTGAAATTTTCATTATTCTGAACAACTGACGTCATGTCGAAATCATTGCCCTAAAATGAAAATTAAGAAGTATGCCTATGACGTCACATGACGTCATATGACGTCACGACTCAAAATATATATAGAAATTCTGCAGAACTGCAAACTGTGTAAGATTCAACTTTTTATCTCATCCTGAATCTCTTTAATACTAAAATGAAATTTTTGGTCCTATGTTCGAATCTTATTTCAGCCACAGAACTTCGGTCTTTCGGAATTTTGGTTAGCTGACAGGATATGCACACCTTTGATTCATGATGTACCATCTGTGAAAATTTGAAGAAAATCCGACCATAATGACGGCTGTAGAGCGCGAACACCATTTTTCACTATTTTTAGCTGTGACGTCATGTGACGTCATATGGTGCTGAAAATCATTGAAATCAAAATTTCCTCACGTGACTAATACGCCATAAAGATTTCATCGTCCTAGGACTATTGCAACATATAAAAATAAGCGTTTAGTTAGGAAGAAGAAAAGAATAATAATAATAACTAGATGTCAATCGTCTAAACGAATGATAGGACTTTCTGCAACCTGTGTTAATGCAAAAAGCAGGAGATAGAAGTTTCATGTAATGACTCACCTCTGGTAGTATTTCATGTTCATGCTGAACAATTGACATTGTATTCCGCGAAAAATAAGCATTTCGTTACGAAGAAAAAAATAAGTAGCAGTAGTAGTAGTATGCGTATGACGTCATATGACGTCACGACTCAAAATATATGTAGAAAAATTTTGCAGAACTGCAAACTGTGTAAGTTTCAACTTTCTATCTCATCCCGAAGTTCTTTAACCCTAAAATGAAATTTTTGGTCCTATGTTCGAATCTTACTTCAGCCACAAAACTTCGGTTTTCGGAATGAAGGTTAGCTGACAAAACATTCACACCTTAGTTTCAAGATGTACCATCTGTAAAATTTGAAGAAAATCTGATCATAAATAGTGGTGTAGAGCGCTAACACCATTTTTCACTATTTTTTAGCTCTGACGTCACGTGACGTCATAGGGTGCTGAAAATGCTGTTGCTCAAAAGCGTATACTTTACTGCAATAATCTGAAATTTTCATTATTCTGACAACTGGCATCATGTCGAAATCATTGCCCCAAATTAAAAATAAGTGGTATGCTTATGACGTCCTTGACGTCACGATTCAAAATATTTGTAGAAATGCTGCAGAACTGCAAAACTGTGTAAGTTTCAACTTTCTATCTCATCTGAAGTTCTTTAATCCTAAAATGAAATATTCGGTCCTATGTTGGAATCTTATTTCAGCCACAGAACTTCGGTCTTTCGGAATTTCGGTTAGCTGACAGGTATGCACACCTTAGTTTCAAGATGTACCATCTGTGAAAATTTGAAGAAAATCCGACCATAAATGACGGCTGTAGAGCGCTAACACCATTTTTCACTATTTTTAGCTGTGACGTCATGTGACGTCATAGGGTGCTGAAAATCATTGAAATCAAAATTTCCTCACGTGACTAATAAGCTATAAAAATTTCATCGTCCTAGGACTATTGCAACATATAAAATAAGCGTTTAGTTAGGAAGAGAAAAGAATAACTAGATTTCATTCGTTGATACGAATGATAGGACTTTCTGCTAAAATTGAAAAATATTAAGATTAATTCCGTAAGAAAGAATAAATTTTAAATTTTCTACCCTTTACTTATTTTTTTTTTTTTTCGTATGGACTTCTTTTAGCTTTGACGTCACATGACGAGATAAGGTGCTGAAAATTCTTTTGTTCAAAAGCGCATACTTTACTGTCGTACCTCTGAAATTTTCATTATTCTGAACAACTGCATCATGTCGAAATCATTGCTCTAAAATGAAAATTAAGAAGTATGCTTATGACGTCACATGACGTCATATAACGTAAAGACTCAAATTATATGTAGAAATTCTGCAGAACTGTAAACTGTGTAAGTTTCAACTTTCCATCTCATCCTGAAGCTCTTTTAATACTAAAATGAAATTTTCGGTCCTATGTTCGAATCTTATTTCAGCTACAGAACTTCGGTCTTTCGAAATTAATGTTAGCTGACAGGATATGCACACCTTAGTTTCAAGATGTACCATCTGTGAAAATTTGAAGAAAATCCGACCATAAATGGCGGCTGTAGAGCGTGAACACTATTTTTCACTATTTTTAACTGTGACGTCACATGACGTCATAGGGTGCTGTAAGTGCATTTGTTCAAAAGCGCATATGTTGCTTATAACTCTGAAATTTTCATAATTCTGAACAACTGCATCATGTCGATATTATTGCACTAAATGAAAATTAATAAGTATGCTTATGACGTCACATGACGTCATATGACGTTACGACTCAAAATATATGTAGAAATTCTGCAGAACTGCAAACTGTGTAAGTTTCAGCTTTCTATCTCATCCTGAAGCTCTTTAATCCTAAAATGAAATTTTCGGTCCTATGTTCGAATCTTATTTCAACCACAGAACTTCGGTCTTCCGGAATTTCGGTTAGCTAACAGGATATGCACACTTTAGTTTCAAGATGTACCATCTGTGAAAATTTGAAGAAAATCCGACCATAAATGACGGCTGTAGAGCGCGAACACCATTTTTCACTATTTTTAGCTGTGACGTCATGTGATGTCATAGGGTTCTGAAGATGCTTTTGTTCAATAGCGCATCCTTTACTGTCATAACTCTGAAATTTTCATTATTCTGAACAACTGACGCCCATGTCGAAATCATGCCCTAAAATGAAAATTAAGAAGTATGCCTATGACGTCACATGACGTCATATGACGTCCGACTCAAATATATATAGAAATTCTGCAGAACTGCAAACTGTGTAAGATTCAACTTTTTATCTCATCCTGAATCTCTTTAATACTAAAATGAAATTTTTGGTCCTATGTTCGAATCTTATTTCAGCCACAGAACTTCGGTCTTTCGGAATTTTGGTTAGCTGACAGGATATGCACACCTTTGATTCATGATGTACCATCTGTGAAAATTTGAAGAAAATCCGACCATAAATGACGGCTGTAGAGCGCGAACACCATTTTTCACTATTTTTAGCTGTGACGTCATGTGACGTCATATGGTGCTAAAAAATCATTGAAATCAAAATTTCCTCACGTGACTAATACGCCATAAAGATTTCATCGTCCTAGGACTATTGCAACATATAAAAATAAGCGTTTAGTTAGGAAGAAGAAAAGAATAATAATAATAACTAGATGTCAATCGTCTAAACGAATGATAGGACTTTCTGCAACCTGTGTTAATGCAAAAAGCAGGAGATAGAAGTTTCATGTAATGACTCACCTCTGGTAGTATTTCATGTTCATGCTGAACAATTGACATTGTATTCCGCGAAAAATAAGCATTTCGTTACGAAGAAAAAAAATAAGTAGCAGTAGTAGTAGTATGCGTATGACGTCATATGACGTCACGACTCAAAATATATGTAGAAATTATGCAGAACTGCAAACTGTGTAAGTTTCAACTTTCTATCTCATCCCGAAGTTCTTTAACCCTAAAATGAAATTTTTGGTCCTATGTTCGAATCTTACTTCAGCCACAAAACTTCGGTTTTTCGGAATGAAGGTTAGCTGACAAAACATTCACACCTTAGTTTCAAGATGTACCATCTGTAAAAATTTGAAGAAAATCTGATCATAAATAGTGGGTGTAGAGCGCTAACACCATTTTTCACTATTTTTAGCTCTGACGTCACGTGACGTCATAGGGTGCTGAAAATGCTGTTGCTCAAAAGCGTATACTTTACTGCAATAACTCTGAAATTTTCATTATTCTGAACAACTGGCATCATGTCGAAATCATTGCCCCAAATTAAAAATAAGTGGTATGCTTATGACGTCCTCTGACGTCACGATTCAAAATATTTGTAGAAATGCTGCAGAACTGCAAACTGTGTAAGTTTCAACTTTCTATCTCATCCTGAAGTTCTTTAATCCTAAAATGAAATATTCGGTCCTATGTTGGAATCTTATTTCAGCCACAGAACTTCGGTCTTTCGGAATTTCGGTTAGCTGACAGGATATGCACACCTTAGTTTCAAGATGTACCATCTGTGAAAATTTGAAGAAAATCCGACCATAAATGACGGCTGTAGAGCGCTAACACCATTTTTCACTATTTTTAGCTGTGACGTCATGTGACGTCATAGGGTGCTGAAAATCATTGAAATCAAAATTTCCTCACGTGACTAATAAGCTATAAAAATTTCATCGTCCTAGGACTATTGCAACATATAAAAATAAGCGTTTAGTTAGGAAGAAGAAAAGAATAACTAGATTTCATTCGTTGATACGAATGATAGGACTTTCTGCTAAAATTGAAAAATATTAAGATTAATTCCGTAAGAAAGAATAAATTTTAAATTTTCTACCCTTTACTTATTTTTTTTTTTTTTCGTAACTTCTTTTAGCTTTGACGTCACATGACGAGATAAGGTGCTGAAAATTCTTTTGTTCAAAAGCGCATACTTTACTGTCGTACCTCTGAAATTTTCATTATTCTGAACAACTGGCATCATGTCGAAATCATTGCTCTAAAATGAAAATTAAGAAGTATGCTTATGACGTCACATGACGTCATATAACGTAAAGACTCAAATTATATGTAGAAATTCTGCAGAACTGTAAACTGTGTAAGTTTCAACTTTCCATCTCATCCCGAAGCTCTTTAATACTAAAATGAAATTTTCGGTCCTATGTTCGAATCTTATTTCAGCTACAGAACTTCGGTCTTTCGAAATTAATGTTAGCTGACAGGATATGCACACCTTAGTTTCAAGATGTACCATCTGTGAAAATTTGAAGAAAATCCGACCATAAATGGCGGCTGTAGAGCGTGAACACTATTTTTCACTATTTTTAACTGTGACGTCACATGACGTCATAGGGTGCTGTAAGTGCATTTGTTCAAAAGCGCATATGTTGCTTATAACTCTGAAATTTTCATAATTCTGAACAACTGGCATCATGTCGATATTATTGCACTAAATGAAAATTAATAAGTATGCTTATGACGTCACATGACGTCATATGACGTTACGACTCAAAATATATGTAGAAATTCTGCAGAACTGCAAACTGTGTAAGTTTCAGCTTTCTATCTCATCCTGAAGCTCTTTAATCCTAAATGAAATTTTCGGTCCTATGTTCGAATCTTATTTCAACCACAGAACTTCGGTCTTCCGGAATTTCGGTTAGCTAACAGGATATGCACACTTTATTTCAAGATGTACCATCTGTGAAAATTTGAAGAAAATCCGACCATAAATGACGGCTGTAGAGCGCGAACACCATTTTTCACTATTTTTGCTGTGACGTCATGTGATGTCATAGGGTTCTGAAGATGCTTTGTTCAATAGCGCATCCTTTACTGTCATAACTCTGAAATTTTCATTATTCTGAACAACTGCGTCATGTCGAAATCATTGCCCTAAAATGAAAATTAAGAAGTATGCCTATGACGTCACATGACGTCATATGACGTCAGACTCAAATATATATAGAAATTCTGCAGAACTGCAAACTGTGTAAGATTCAACTTTCTATCTCATCCTGAATCTCTTTAATACTAAAATAAAATTTTTTGGTCCTATGTTCGAATCTTATTCCAGCCACAGAACTTCGGTCTTTCGGAATTTTGGTTAGCTGACGGGATAGCACACCTTTGATTCATGATGTACCATCTGTGAAAATTTGAAGAAATCCGACCATAAATGAGGCTGTAGAGCGCGAACCCCCATTTTTCACTTTTTTTTAGCTGTGACGTCATGTGACGTCATATGGTGCTGAAAATCATTGAAATAAAAATTTTCCCTCACGTGACTAATACGCCATAAAGATTTCATCGTCCTAGGACTATTGCAACATATAAAAATAAGCGTTTAGTTAGGAGAAGAAAAGAATAATAATAATAACTAATGGTCAATCGTCTAAACGAATGATAGGACTTTCTGCAACCTGTGTTAATGCAAAAAGCAGGAGATAGAAGTTTCATGTAATGACTCACCTCTGGTAGTATTTCATGTTCATGCTGAACAATTGACATTGTATTCCGCGAAAAAAAAGCATTTCGTTACGAAGAAAAAAAATAAGTAGCAGTAGTAGTTAGTATGCGTATGACGTCATATGACGTCACGACTCAAAATATATGTAGAAATTATGCAGAACTGCAAATGTGTAAGTTTCAACTTTCTATCTCATCCCGAAGTTCTTTAACCCTAAAATGAAATTTTTGGTCCTATGTTCGAATCTTACTTCAGCCACAAAACTTCGGTTTTTGGGAATGAAGGTTAGCTGACAAAACATTCACACCTTAGTTTCAAGATGTCCCATCTGTAAAAATTTGAAGAAAATCTGATCATAAATAGTGGCTGTAGAGCGCTAACACCATTTTTCACTATTTTTAGCTCTGACGTCAGGGTGACGTCATAGGGGGGCTGAAAATGCTGTTGCTCAAAAGCGTATACTTTACTGCAATAACTCTGAAATTTTCATTATTCTGAACAACTGGCTCATGTCGAAATCATTGCCCAAATTAAAAATAAGTGGTATGCTTATGACGTCCTCTGACGTCACGATTCAAAATTTTTGTAGAAATGCTGCAGAACTGCAAACTGTGTAAGTTTAAAACTTCTATCTCATCCTGAAGTTCTTTAATCCTAAAATGAAATATTGGGTCCTATGTTGGAATCTTATTTCAGCCACAGAACTTGGGTCTTTCGGAATTTCGGTTAGCTGACAGGATTTTGCACACCTTAGTTTCAAGATGTACCATCTGTGAAAATTTGAAGAAAACCCGACCATAAATGACGGCTGTAGAGCGCTAACACCATTTTTCACTATTTTTAGCTGTGACGTCATGTGAGTCATAGGGTGCTGAAAATCATTGAAATCAAAATTTCCTCACGTGACTAATAAGCTATAAAAATTTCATCGTCCTAGGACTATTGAAAACATATAAAATAAGCGTTTAGTTAGGAAGAAGAAAGAATAAACTAGATTTCATTCGTTGATACGAATGATAGGACTTTCTGCTAAAATTGAAAAATATTAAGATTAATTCCGTAAGAAAAGAATAAATTTAAATTTTCTACCCTTTACTTATTTTTTTTTTTTTTCGTATGGACTTTTTTTTAGCTTTGACGTCACATGACGAGATAAGGTGCTGAAAATTCTTTTTTTTCAAAAGCGCATACTTTACTGTCGTACCTCTGAAATTTTCATTATCTGAACAACGGGCATCATGTCGAAATCATTGCTCTAAAATGAAAATTAAGAAGTATGCTTATGACGTCACATGACGTCATATAACGAAAAGGGACTCAAATTATATGTAGAAAATTCTGCAGAACTGTAAACTGTGTAAGTTTCAACTTTCCATCTCCATCCTGAAGCTCTTTAATACTAAAATGAAATTTTCGGTCCTATGTTCGAATCTTATTTCAGCTACAGAACTTCGGTCTTTCGAAATTAATGTTAGCTGACAGGAATGCACACCTTAGTTTCAAGATGTACCATCGGGGAAAATTTGAAGAAAATCCGACCATAAATGGCGGCTGTAGAGCGTGAACACTATTTTCACTATTTTTAACTGTGACGTCACATGACGTCATAGGTGCTGTAAGTGCATTTGTTCAAAAGCGCATATGTTGCTTATAACTCTGAAATTTTCATAATTCTGAACAACTGGCATCATGTCGATATTATTGCACTAAATGAAAATTAATAAGTATGCTTATGACGTCACATGACGTCATATGACGTTACGACTCAAAATATATGTAGAAATTCTGCAGAACTGCAAACTGTGTAAGTTTCAGCTTTCTATCTCATCCTGAAGCTCTTTAATCCTAAAATGAAATTTTCGGTCCTATGTTCGAATCTTATTTCAACCACAGAACTTCGGTCTTCCGGAATTTCGGTTAGCTAACAGGATATGCACACTTTAGTTTCAAGATGTACCATCTGTGAAAATTTGAAGAAAATCCGACCATAAATGACGGCTGTAGAGCGCGAACACCATTTTTCACTATTTTTAGCTGTGACGTCATGTGATGTCATAGGGTTCTGAAGATGCTTTTGTTCAATAGCGCATCCTTTACTGTCATAACTCTGAAATTTTCATTATTCTGAACAACTGACGTCATGTCGAAATCATTGCCCTAAAATGAAAATAAGAAGTATGCCTATGACGTCACATGACGTCATATGACGTCACGACTCAAAATATATATAGAAATTCTGCAGAACTGCAAACTGTGTAAGATTCAACTTTTTATCTCATCCTGAATCTCTTTAATACTAAAATGAAATTTTTGGTCCTATGTTCGAATCTTATTTCAGCCACAGAACTTCGGTCTTTCGGAATTTTGGTTAGCTGACAGGATATGCACACCTTTGATTCATGATGTACCATCTGTGAAAATTTGAAGAAAATCCGACCATAAATGACGGCTGTAGAGCGCGAACACCATTTTTCACTATTTTTAGCTGTGACGTCATGTGACGTCATATGGTGCTGAAAATCATTGAAATCAAAATTTCCTCACGTGACTAATACGCCATAAAGATTTCATCGTCCTAGGACTATTGCAACATATAAAAATAAGCGTTTAGTTAGGAAGAAGAAAAGAATAATAATAATAACTAGATGTCATTCGTCTAAACGAATGATAGGACTTTCTGCAACCTGTGTTTAATGCAAAAAGCAGGAGATAGAAGTTTCATGTAATGACTCACCTCTGTAGTATTTCATGTTCATGCTGAACAATTGACATTGTATTCCGCGAAAAATAAGCATTTCGTTACGAAGAAAAAAAATAAGTAGCAGTAGTAGTAGTATGCGTATGACGTCATATGACGTCACGACTCAAAATATATGTAGAAATTATGCAGAACTGCAAACTGTGTAAGTTTCAACTTTCTATCTCATCCCGAAGTTCTTTAACCCTAAAATGAAATTTTTGGTCCATGTGAATCTTACTTCAGCACAAAACTTCGGTTTTTTCGGAATGAAGGTTAGCTGACAAAACATTCACACCTTAGTTTCAAGATGTACCATCTGTAAAAATTTGAAGAAAATCTGATCATAAATAGTGGCTGTAGAGCGCTAACACCATTTTTCACTATTTTTAGCTCTGACGTCACGTGACGTCATAGGGTGCTGAAAATGCTGTTGCTCAAAGCGTATACTTTACTGCAATAACTCTGAAATTTTCATTATTCTGAACAGCTGGCATCATGTCGAAATCATTGCCCCAAATTAAAAATAAGTGGTATGCTTATGACGTCCTCTGACGTCACGATTCAAAATATTTGTAGAAATGCTGCAGAACTGCAAACTGTGTAAGTTTCAACTTTCTATCTCATCCTGAAGTTCTTTAATCCTAAAATGAAATATTCGGTCCTATGTTGGAATCTTATTTCAGCCACAGAACTTCGGTCTTTCGGAATTTCGGTTAGCTGACAGGATATGCACACCTTAGTTTCAAGATGTACCATCTGTGAAAATTTGAAGAAAATCCGACTATAAATGACGGCTGTAGAGCGCTAACACCATTTTTCACTATTTTTAGCTGTGACGTCATGTGACGTCATAGGGTGCTGACAATCACTGAAATCAAAATTTCCTCACGTGACTAATAACCCATAAAAATTTCATCGTCCTAGGAATATTGCAACATATTAAAATAAGCGTTTAGTTAGGAAGAAGTAAAGAATAATAATAATAAAAAATGACGTCACGTGACGTCATATGAATATTTATTTTCACATAATTGTTAAGACACCCAGAGACCTACTAACTGATAAAATTTCAACTTTCTATCTCAAATAGGACAGTTTTTATAAGCATTTAAAAATTGACGTCCTTGGTTCGAATCTTGGATCCGCCATAGATGCTTGGATTTTCGAATTTTGAAAAACCGGACACCGGTATACACAATAAGAACGTAATATACACATTCTGTGAAAATTTGATGAAAATCGGCCCATTTATAATGGCTCTGGACCGTGTACAAACTTTCGTAGTCAATTTCAAATGTGATGTCATATGACGTCATAGGCTTCTGAAAATCATTGAAATCGAAATTTCAGCATCTGAAGCATGCGGCATTAATTTTTCATTGCCCTTCGAAAATTTCAAGATATAGAAATAATCTTGTTAGTATTAGAAATTCATTATCATATAATGACGTCACGTGACGTCATATGACATTTATTTTCACAAAATGTTTAAAACTCCCAGAGACCTATATACTGACCCAATATCATCTTTTCATCTCAAATAGGACCGATTTTATAAGAATTTGAAAATTTACGACCTTGGTTCGAATCTTGGAATCGCTATAGCACCTTGGACTTTTCGAATTTTGAAAAACGGACACCGGGATGCACAACTAGAACTTAATATACACATTCTGTGAAAATTTGATGAAAATCGGTTCATAAACAGTGGCTGTAGACAGCGTACAAACTTTTGTTGCATATTTCCAGTGTGACGTCATATGACGTCATAGGCATATGAATATCATAGAAATCAAAATTTCAACCGTTTGAAGCATGTGTCTTTAAATTTTCATTGCCTTTCGACAATTTCAACATATAGAAATATTCTTGTTAATATTAGAAATACATTATCATATAATGACGTCACGTGACGTCATATGACATATATTTTCACAAAATGTTTAAAACTTCTAGAGACCTATATACTGACTAAATATCAACTTTCTATCTTAAATAGGACAGATTTTATAAGCATTTTAAAAATTTACGACCTTGGTTCGAATCTTGGATTCGCTATAGAACCATGGACTTTTCGAATTTTGAAAAACGGACACCGGGATGCACAACTAGAACTTAATATACACAATCTGTAAAAATTTGATGCAAATCGGTTCACAAACAATGGCTGTAGACCGCGTACAAACTTTTGTAGCATATTTCAAATGTGACGTCATATGACGTCATAGGCATATGAAAATCATGAAATCAAAATTTCCTCACGTGACTAATAAGTCATAAAAATTTCATCGTCCTAGGAGTATTGCAACATAGAAAAATAAGCGTTTAGTTAGGAAGAAAAAAAGAATAATAAGAAGAAGAAGAAGAAGAAGAAGAAGAACTAGATGTCATTCGTTTAAACGAATGATAGGACTTTCTGCAACATCTGCTTTATATAGAATATATATAGAAGATGACATAATAGATAATCTGTCCAAATTGCAACTTTCTATCTCCTCTATTTCTATATAAAATAGCTTGCATCTTTCTCTTTCTTTAATTTTAATAAAAGTCCGCCCATATCTTGCACATGTAGTTTACATACAAAATTTATACTATGTCATATGACATGAAAGAAAAATGAATCAGTGTTCAAATGTTAGTTTCTAACTTTCATCACACATAGAATTTCATCACTCCAGCTCAGTTGTAACCTTGTTTAATTTTAGCCTCATTAGGAAGAAGTATTGAATATTTGTATAGTGCTATATCCTTTCGACACCTGTAACGTAGTTAAACGTATTTAGCGATTTTGGCGTGTTTGGGCTTCCGTAGTTTTGCCATAAATTCCTGGAATTTCGAACTATGGTGATATTTTGAAAGGTAACATCCCAGCCTACAAACTGATGCAATATGAATATCGTTAGCATAACAATGCAGTTTTTAGATGGTCTAAAATGTGGGGCTGCGTGTGAATTTTTCAAGGCTTGCAAACTGCTCGCTAGCTACATAGTGTTGCAAATACGGATTTTTGTCTTGTGCCGTTGTACATGTATTAACTTCAATGCTTATTTTGGAAACAGTCAACATTCGACAAAAAAAACAACAACAAAACAAAATCAAGATATAGCCCATCAATTGCAATTTGATATTTTTTTTTTTTTTTTTTTTTTAAGTCGTTGCGCAAGTATTTAAGCTTGGTGACCCCTGCGCGTGACCTTTTCCATATTTTTATGATGCATGATTATGAAATATCTTATTTTCCATGTAACTTTCTTATATGAAGTCCAATTTCAATAAACTTGGTACCGTTAGAAAGCTCTTAAAACATGCTACATTTTATATTCATAATGTATAAACTTATCTTCAGTCGTTTCTGAGATATTGACTGTTAAACCTCAAGAAAACAGCATATTATCAGCAAAATTAGCTTCATTTCATTTAGTTTGTTTGCTTATAACTTTGTATTGCGTATTTTTGGAAACGTCAATTATTCAGCTATAATTCTTATTCATACATATATTTACAAAAATCGATATTAATTGAGATATGGCTACATATATGCAGTAGGGGTGAAATCAAAATTTCCTCACGTGACTAATAACCCATAAAAATTTCATCGTCCTAGGACTATTGCAACATATTAAAATAAGCGTTTAGTTAGGAAGAAGAAAAGAATAATAATAATAAAAAAATGACGTCACGTGACGTCATATGATGTTTATTTTCACATAATTGTTAAGACTCCCAGAGACCTACTAACTGACAAAATTTCAACTTTCTATCTCAAATAGGACAGTTTTTATAAGCATTTAAAAATTGACGTCCTTAGTTCGAATCTTGGATCCGCCATAGATACTTGGACTTTTCGAATTTTGAAAAAAAAGGACACCGGTATACACAATAAGAACGTAATATACACATTCTGTGAAAATTTGATGAAAATCGGCCTATTAATAATGGCTCTGGACCGTGTACACACTTTCGTAGTCAATTTCAAATGTGACGTCATATGACGTCATAGGCTTCTGAAAATTATTGAAATCGAAATTTCAGTGTCTGAATCATTTGTCATTAAATTTTCATTGCCCTTCGACAATTTAAATATATAAAATACTCTTGTTAATATTAGAAATACATTATCATATAATGACGTCACGTGACGTCATATGACATTTATTTTCACAAAATATTTAAGACTCTTAGAGACCTATATACTGACCAAATATCAATTTTCTATCTCAAATAGGACCGATTTTATAAGCATTTAAAAATTTACGACCTTGGTTCGAATCTTGAATCGCTATAGAACCATGGACTTTTCGCATTTTGAAAAACGGACAACGAGATGCAAACCTAGAACTTAATATACACATTCTGTGAAAATTTGATGAAAATCGGCCCATTAATAATGGCTCTGGACCGTGTACAAACTTTCGTAGTCAATTTCAAATGTGACGTCATATGACGTCATAGGCTTCTGAAAGTCTTTGAAATCGAAATTACAGTATCTGAAGCATGCGTCATTAATTTTTCATTGCCCTTCGAAAATTTAAATATAGAAATAATCTTGTTAGAATTAGAAATTCATTATCATATAATGACGTCACGCGACGTCATATGACATTTATTTTCACAAAATGTTCAAGACTCTCAGAGACCTATATACTGACCCAATATCATCTTTCTATCTTAAATAGGACCGATTTTATAAGAATTTGAAAATTTACGACCTTGGTTCAATCTTGGAATCGCTATAGAACCTTGGACTTTTCGAATTTTGAAAAACGGACACCGGGATGCACAACTAGAACTTAATATACACATTCTGTGAAAATTTGATGAAAATCGGTTCATAAACAATGGCTGTAGACCGCGTACAATCTTTTGTTGCATATTTCCAGTGTGACGTCATATGACGTCATAGGCATATGAAAATCATAGAAATCAAAATTTCAGCGATTGAAGCATGTGTCTTTAAATTTTCATTGCCTTTCGACAATTTCAACATATAGAAATATTCTTGTTAATATTAGAAATACATTATCATATAATGACGTCACGTGACGTCATATGACATATATTTTCACAAAATGTTTAAAACTTCTAGAGACCTATATACTGACTAAATATCAACTTTCTTTCTTAAATAGGACAGATTTTATAAGCATTTAAAAATTTACGACCTTGGTTCGAATCTTGGATTCGCTATAGAACCTTGGACTTTTCGAATTTTGAAAAACGGACACCAGGATGCACAACTAGAACTTAATATACACAATCTGTGAAAATTTGATGAAAATCGGTTCACAAACAATGGCTGTAGACCGCGTACAAACTTTTGTAGCATATTTCAAATATGACGTCATATGACGTCATAGGCATATGAAAATCATAGAAATCAAAATTTCCTCACTGCTAATAAGTCATAAAAATTTCATCGTCCTAGGAGTATTGCAACATAGAAAAATAAGCGTTTAGTTAGGAAGAAAAAAAGAATAATAACTAGATGTCATTCGTCAAAACGAATGATAGGACTTTCTGCAACCTGTGTTTATGCAAAAAGCAGGAGATAGAATTTTCATGGAATGACTCATCTCTGATAGTATTTCATGTTCATGCTGAAAAATTGACATTGTATTCCGCGAAAAATAAGCGTTTAGTTACGAAGAAAAAAAAATAAGTAGCAGTAGTAGTAGTATGCTTATGACGTCATATGACGTCACGACTCAAAATATATGTAGAAATTATGCAGAACTGCAAACTGTGTAAGTTTCAACTTTCTATCTCATCCCGAAGTTCTTTAACCCTAAAATGAAATTTTTGGTCCTATGTTCGAATCTTATTTCAGCCACAATACTTCGGTTTTTCGGAATTAAGGTTAGCTGACAAAATATTCACACCTTAGTTTCAAGATGTACCATCTGTAAAAATTTGAAGAAAATCTGATCATAAATGGCGGCTGTAGAGCGCAAACACCATTTTTCACTATTTTTAGCTCTGACGTCACGTGACGTCATAGGGTGCTGAAAATGCTGTTGCTCAAAAACGCATACGTTACTGCAATAACTCTGAAATTTTCATTATTCTGAACAACTGGCATCATGTCGAAATCATTGCCCCAAATTAAAAATAAGTGGTATGCTTATGACGTCCTCTGACGTCACGATTCAAAATATTTGTAGAAATGCTGCAGAACTGCAAACTGTGTAAGTTTCAACTTTCTATCTCATCCTGAAGCTCTTTAACTCTAAAATGAAATTTTTGGTCCTATGTTCGAATATTACTTCAGCCACAGAACTTCGGTTTTTCGGAATTTCGGTAAGCTGGCAGGATATGTACACCTTAGTTTCAAGGTGTACCATCTGTGAAAATTAGAAGAAAATCCGACCATAAATGGCCGTTGTAGAGCGCGAACACCATTTTTCAATATATTTAGGTCTGACGTCACATGACGTCATTAGGGTGCTGAAGATGCTTTTGTTCAAAAGCGCATACTTTACTGTCATAAGTCTAAAATTTTCATTATTCTGAACAACTGGCATCATGTTGAAATCATTGCCCTAAAATGAAAATTAAGAAGTATGCTTATGACGTCACCTGACGACATTTGACGTCACGACTCAAAATATATGTAGAAATTTTGCAGAACTGCAAACTGTGTAAGTTTCAACTTTCTATCTCATCCTGAAGCTCTTTAATGCTAAATTGAAATTTTCGGTCCTATGTTCGAATCTTATTTCAGCCACAGAACTTCGGTCTTTCGGAAATTCTGTCAGCTGACAGGATATGCACACCTTAGTTTCAAGATGTACCATCTGTGAAAATTTTAAGAAAATCCGACCATAAATGGCGGCTGTAGAACGTGAACACCATTTTTCACTATTTTTAGCTCTGACGTCATATGACGACATAGGGTGCTGAAGATGCTTTTGTTCAAAAGCGCATACTTTACTGTCATAACTCTGAATTTTTCATTATTTTGAACAACTTGCATCATGTCGAAATCATTGCCCTAAAATGAAAATTAAGAAGTATGCTTATGACGTCACATGACGTCATATGATGTCACGACTCAAAATTTATTTAGAAATTCTGCAGAACTGCAAACTGTGTAAGTTTCAACTTTCTATCTTATCCTGAAGCTCTTTAATCCTAAAATGAAATTTTCGGTCCTATGTTCGAATCTTATTTCAGCCACAGAACTTCGGTCTTTCGGAATTTCGGTAAGCTGACAGGATATGCACACCTTATTTTCAAGATGTACTATCTGTGAAAATTTGAAGAAAATCCGACTATAAATGACGGCTGTAGAGCGCAAACACCATTTTTCACTATTTTTAGCTGTGACGTCATATGACGTCATAGGCTGCTGACAATCATTGAAATCAAAATTTCCTCACGTGACTAATAACCCATAAAAATTTCATCGTCCTAGGACTATTGCAACATATTAAAATAAGCGTTTAGTTAGGAAGAAGAAAAGAATAATAATAGTAAAAAAATGACGTCATGTGACGTCATATGATGTTTACTTTCACATAATTGTTAGACATCCAGAGACCTTCTAACTGACAAAATTCCAACTTTCTATCTCAAATAGGACAGTTTTTATAAGCATTTAAAAATTGACGTCCTTGGTTCGAATCTTGGATCCGCCATAGATGCTTGGACTTTTCGAATTTTGAAAAACGGACGCCGGTATACACAATAAGAACGATATATACACATTCTGTGAAAATTTGATAAAAATCGGCCCATTAATAATGGCTCTGGATCGTGTACAAACTTTCGTAGTCAATTTCAAATGTGACGTCATATGACGTCATAGGCTTCTGAAAATCATTGAAATCAAAATTACTGCGTCTGAATCATTTGTCATTAAATTTTCATTGCCCTTTGACAATTTCAACATATAGAAATACTCTTATTAATATTAGAAATACATTATCATATAATGACGTCACGTGACGTCATGTGACGTTTGTTTTCACAAAATGTTTAAGACTCCCAGAGACCTATATACTGACCAAATATCACTTTTCTATCTCAAATAAATCCGATTTTATAAGCATTTAAAAATTTCCGACCTTGGTTCGAATCTTAAATTCGCTATAGAACCATGGACTTTTGGAATTTTAAAAATCGGACACCGAGATGCACAACTAGAACTTAATATACACATTCTGTGAAAATTTGATGAAAATCGGTTCATAAACAATGGCTGTAGACCGCGTACAAACTTTTGTTGCATATTTCAAGTGTGACGTCATATGACGTCATAGGCATATGAAAATCATAGAAATCAAAATTTCAGCGTTTGAAGCATGCGGCATTAAATTTTCATTGCCCTTTGACAATTTCAACATATAGAAATATTCTTGTTAATATTAGAAATACATTATCATATAATGACGTCACGTGACGTCATATGTTTTTTTCAAAAGTTTAAAACTTCTAGAGACCTATAAACTGACGAAATATCAACTTTCTATCTTAAATAGGACAGATTTTATAAGCATTTAAAAATTTACGACCTTGGTTCGAATCTTGGATTCGCTATAGAACCATGGACTTTTCGAATTTTGAAAAACGGACACCGGGATGCACAACTAGAGCCTAACATACACATTCTGTGAAATTTTGATGAAAATCGATCCAGAAATAATGGCTGTAGACCGCGTACAAACTTTTTCACCTGACGTCAAATCTGACGTTATATGACGTCATATGAATATAAAATTCATTGCATCCGAAAGCTCATGGTTTGAAATATATGCCATAAAATTTTCATTGTTCTGAGTCAATGGCAACACCTCGAAATTAACACAAATATAAGAGGAAGAAAAAAAGAATAATAATAAGAAGAAGAAGAATAATAACTAGATGTCATTCGTGAAAACGAATGATAGGACTTTCTGCAAGCTGTGTTAATGCAAAAAGCAGGAAATAGAAGTTTCATGTAATGATTCACCTCTGGTAGTATTTCATGTTCATGCTAAACAATTGACATTATATTCCGAAATTAGTGCAAATGATAAGAACTTAGTATTAGTCTGTGACGTAACATGATGTTATATGACGTCAGGACATGACTGCAAACTTGATTTCTAGTTTAAAGGTCCTATGTTCGAATCTTGCTTCAGCCACAATACTTCGGTTTTTCGGAATTAAGGTTAGCTGACAAAATATTCACACCTTAGTTTCAAGATGTACCGTCTGTAAAAATTTGAAGAAAATCTGATCACAAATGGCGGCTGTAGAGCGCGAATACCATTTTTCACTATTTTAGCTCTGACGTCACGTGACGTCATAGGGTGCTGAAAATGCTGTTGCTCAAAAGCGCACACTTTACTGCAATAACTCTGAAATTTTCATTATTCTGAACAACTGGCATCATGTCGAAATCATTGCCCCAAATTAAAATTAAGTGGTATGCTTATGACGTCCAATGACGTCACGATTCAAAATATTTGTAGAAATGCTGCAGAACTGCAAACTGTGTAAGTTTCAACTTTCTATCTCATCCTGAAGCTCTTCAATCCTAAAATGAAATTTTTGGTCCTATGTTCGAATCTTATTTCAGCCACAGAACTTCGGTTTTTCGGAATTTCGGTTAGCTGGCAGGATATGCACACCTTAGTTTCAAGGTGTACCATCTGTGAAAATTTGAAGAAAATCCGACCATAAACGGCGGCTGTAGAGCGCGAACACCATGTTTCAATATTTTTAGCTCTGACGTCACAGGACGTCATAGGGTGCTGAAGATGCTTTTGTTCAAAAGCTCATACTTTACTGTCATAACACTGAAATTTTCATTATTCTGAACAACTGACATCATGTCGAAATCATTGCCCTAATATGAAAATTAAGAAGTATGCTTATGACGTCACATGACGACATTTGACGTCACGACTCAAAATATATTAAGAAATTCTGCAGAACTGCAAACTGTGTATGTTTCAACTTTCTATCTCATTCTGAAGCTCTTTAATCCTAAAATGAAATTTTCGGTCCTATGTTCGAATCTTATTTCAGCCACAGAACTTCGGTCTTTCGGAATTTCGGTTAGCTTAAAGGATATACATATCTTAGTTTCAAGATATACCATCTGTGAAAATTTGAAGAAAATTCGACCATAAATGGCGGCTGTAGAGCGTGAACACCATTTTTCACTATTTTTAGCTCTGACGTCACATGACGTCATAGGGTGCTGATGATGCTTTTTTTTCAAAAGCGCATCTATTTCTGTCATAACTCTGAAATTTTCATTATTCTGAACAACTGGCATCATGTCAAAATCATTGCCCCAAATTAAAATTAAGATGTATGCTTATGACGTCACATGACGTCATATGACGTCACGACTCAAAATATATTAAGAAATTCTGCAGAACTACAAGCTGTGTAAGTTTCAACTTTCTATTTCATCCTGAAGCTCTTTAATCCTAAAATGAAATTTTCGGTCCTATGTTCGAATCTTATTTAAGCCACAGAACTTCGGTCTTTCGGAATTTCGGTTAGCTGAAAGGATATACACATCTTAGTTTCAAGATATACCATCTGTGAAAATTTGAAGAAACTTCGACCATAAATGGCGGCTGTAGAGCGTGAACACCATTTTTCACTATTTTAAGCTCTGACGTCACATGACGTCATAGGGTGCTGAAGATGCTTTTTTTCAAAAGCGCATCCATTTCTGTCATAACTCTGAAATTTTCATTATTCTGAACAACTGGCATCATGTCGAAATCATTGCCTTTAAATGAAAATTCAGATGTATGCTTATGACGTCACATGACGTCATATGACGTCACGACTCAAAATATATTAAGAAATTCTGAAGAACTGCAAACTGTGTAAGTTTCAACTTTCCATCTCATCCAGCAGCTCTTTAATACTAAAATGAAATTTTCGGTCCTATGTTCGAATCTTATTTCAGCCACAGAAATTCGGTCTTTCGGAATTTCGGTTAGCTGACAGGATATGTACACCTTAGTTTCAAGATGTACCATTTGAGAAAATTTTAAGAAAATCCGACCATAAATGACGGCTGTAGAGCGCGAACACCATTTTTCACTATTTTTAGCTGTGACGTTATGTGACGTCATAGCGTGCTGACAATCATTGAAATAAAAATTTCCTCACGTGACTAATAACCCATAAAAATTTCATCGTCCTAGGACTATTGCAACATATTAAAATAAGCGTTTTGTTAGGAAGAAGAAAAGAATAATAATGATAAAAAATGACGTCACGTGACGTCATATGACGTTTATTTTCACATAATTGTTAAGACTCCCAGAGACCTACTAACTGACAAAATTTCAACTTTCTATCTCAAATAGGACAGTTTTTATAAGCATTTAAAAATTGACGTCCTTGGTTCGAATCTTGGATCCGCCATAGATGCTTGGACTTTTCGAATTTTGAAAAAACGGACACCGGTATACACAATAAGAACGTAATATACACATTCTGTGAAAATTTTATGAAAATCGGCCCATTAATAATGGCTCTGGACCGTGTACAAACTTTCGTAGTCAATTTCAAATGTGACGTCATATGACGTCATAGGCTTCTGAAAATTATTGAAATCGAAATTTCAGTGTCTGAAATTAAAAATATTTTTAATATTAGAAATACATTATCTATAATGACGTCACGTGACGTCATATGACATTTATTTTCACAAAATGTTTAAGACTCTTAGGGACCTATATACTGACCAAATATCACTTTTCTATCTCAAAAAGGACCGATTTTATAAGCATTTAAAAATTTACGACCTTGGTTCGAATCTTGGAATCGCTATAGAACCATGGACTTTTCGCATTTTGAAAAACGGACAACGAGATGCACAACTAGAACTTAATATACACATTCTGTGAAAATTTGATGAAAATCGGCCCATTAATAATGGCTCTGGACCGTGTACAAACTTTCGTAGTCAATTTCAAATGTGACGTAATATGACGTCATAGGCTTCTGAAAATCTTTGAAATCGAAATTACAGCATCTGAAGCATGCGGCATTAATTTTTCATTGCCCTTCATAAATTTCAAGATATAGAAATAATCTTGTTAGAATTAGAAATTCATTATCATATAATGACGTCACGTGACGTCATATGACATTTATTTTCACAAAATGTTTAAGACTCCCAGAGACCTATATACTGACCCAATATCATCTTTCTATCTCAAATAGGACCGATTTTATAAGAATTTGAAAATTTACGACCTTGGTTCGAATCTTGGAATCGCTATAGAACCTTGGACTTTTCGAATTTTGAAAAACGGACACCGGGATGCACAACTAGAACTTAATATACACATTCTGTGAAAATTTGATGAAAATCGGTTCATAAACAATGGCTGTAGACCGCGTACAAACTTTTGTTGCATATTTCCAGTGTGACGTCATATGACGTCATAGGCATATGAAAATCATAGAAATCAAAATTTCAGCGTTTGAAGCATGTGTCTTTAAATTTTCATTGCCTTTCGACAATTTCAACATATAGAAATATTCTTGTTAATATTAGAAATACATTATCATATAATGACGTCACGTGACGTCATATGACAAATATTTTCACAAAATTTTTAAAACTTCTAGAGACCTATATACTGACTAAATATCAACTTTCTTTCTTAAATAGGACAGATTTTATAAGCATTTAAAAATTTCCAGTACATTATAAAAAATATCTTAAAAAGACTTTTCGAATTTTGAAAAACGGACACCGGATGCACAACTAGAACTTAATATACACAATCTGTGAAAATTTGATGAAAATCAGTTCACAAACAATGGCTGTAGACCGCGTACAAACTTTTGTAGCATATTTCAAATGTGACGTCATAGGCATATGAAAATCATAGAAATCAAAATTTCCTGACGTGGCTAATAAGTCATAAAAATTTCATCGTCCTAGGAGTATTGCAACATAGAAAAATAAGCGTTTAGTTAGGAAGAAAAAAAGAATAATAATAATAATAAGAAGAAGAAGAATAAACAGTACAAACCCAATAGGACTTTCTGCTTTAGGCAGAAAGTCCTAAAAAAACAGTACAAACCCAATATGACTTTCTGCCTGTAGGCAGAAAGTCCTAATAAACAGTACAAACCCAATAGGACTTTCTGCTTTAGGCAGAAAGTCCTAATAAACATAACAAACCCAAAAGGTCTTTCTGCTTGAGGCAGAAAGCCCTAATAAACAGTACAAACCCAATAGGACTTTCTGCTTTAGGCAGAAAGTCCTAATTAAACGAATGATAGGACTTTCTGCAACATCTGCTTTATATAGTATATATAGAAGATGACATAATAGATAATCTGTCCAAATTGCAACTTTCTATCTCCTCTATTTCTATATAAAATAGCACAAATAGAACACATTCTGTGAATTTTAATAAAAGTCCGCCCATATCTTGCACATGTAGTTTACATACAAAATTTATACTATGTCATATGACATGAAAGAAAAATGAAACAGTGTTCAAATGTAAGTTTCTAACTTTCATCACACATAGAATTTCATCACTCCAGCTCAGTTGTAACCTTGTTTAATTTTAGCCTCAGTAGGAAGAAGTATTGAATATGTGTATAGTGCTATATCCTTTCGACACCTGTAACGTAGTTAAACGTATTTAGCGATTTTGGCGTGTTTGGGCTTCCGTAGTTTTGCCATAAATTCCTGGAATTTCGAACTATGGTGATATTTTTTAAAGGTAACATCCCAGCCTACAAACTGATGCAATATGAATATCGTTAGCATAACAATGCAGTTTTTAGATGGTCTAAAATGTGGGGCTGCGTGTGAATTTTTCAGGGCTTGCAAACTGCTCGCTAGCTACATAGTGTTGCAAATACGGATTTTTGTCTTGTGCCGTTGTACATGTATTAACTTCAATGCTTATTTTGGAAACAGTCAACATTCGACAAAAAAAAAAACCCAACAAAATCAAGATATAGCCCATCAATTGCATTTTTTTTTTTTTTCGTTGCGCAAGTATTTAAGCTTGGTGACCCCTGCGCGTGACCTTTTCCATATTTTTATGATGCATTATTATGAAATATCTTATTTTCCATGTAACTTTCTTATATGAAGTCCAATTTCAATAAACTTGGTACCGTTAGAAAGCTCTTAAAACATGCTACATTTTATACGCATAATGTATAAACTTATCTTCAGTCGTTTCTGAGATATTGACTGTTAAACCTCAAGAAAACAGCATATTATCAGCAAAATTAGCTTCATTTCATTTAGTTTTTTTGCTTATAACTTTGTATTGCGTAAACCAATTTTAATAAACTAAATATCTTTGGAAACGTCAATTATTCAGCTATAATTCTTATTCATACATATATTTACAAAAATCGATCTTTATTGAGATATGGCTACATATATGCAGTAGGGTGAAATCAAAATTTCCTCACGTGCCTAATAACCCATAAAAATTTCATCGTCCTAGGACTATTGCAACATATTAAAATAAGCGTTTGGTTAGGAAGAAGAAAAGAATAATAATAATAAACAAATGACGTCACGTGACGTCATATGACGTTTATTTTCACATAATTGTTAAGACACCCAGAGACCTACTAACTGACAAAATTTCAACTTTCTATCTCAAATAGGACAGTTTTTATAATCATTTAAATATTGACGTCATTGGTTCGAATCTTGGATCCGCCATATATGCTTGGACTTTTCGAATTTTGAAAAACGGACTACGGTATACACAATAAGAACGTAATATACACATTCTGTGAAAATTTGATGAGAATCGGCCCATTAATAATGGCTCTGGACCGTGTACAAACTTTTTTAGTCAATTTCAAATGTGACGTCATATGACGGCATAGGCTTCGGAAAACCATTGAAATCGAAATTTCAGCGTCTGAATCATTTGTCATTAAATTTTCATTGCCCTTCGACAATTTCAACATATAGAAATACTCTTGTTAATATTAGAAATACATTATCATATAATGACGTCACGTAACGTCATATGACGTTTATTTTCACAAAATCTTTAAGACTCTTAGAGACCTATATACTGACCAAATATCACTTTTCTATCTCAAATAGGACCGATTTTATAAGCATTTAAAATTTTACGACCTCGGTTCGAATCTTGAATTCGCTATAGAACCATGGACTTTTCGGATTTTGAAAAACGGACACCGAGACGCACAACAAGAACTAAATATACACATTCTGTGAAAGTTTGATGAAAATCGGCCCATTATTAATGGCTCTGGACCGTGTACAAACTTTCGTAGTCAATTTCAAATGTGACGTCATATGACGTCATAGGCTTCTGAAAATCACTGAAATCGAACTTTCAGCATCTGAAGCATGCGGCATAAAATTTTCATTGCCCTTCAAAAATTTCAACATATAGAAATAATCTTGTTAGAATTAGGAATTCATTATCATATAATGACGTCACGTGACGTCATATGACATTTATTTTCACAAAATGTTCAAGACTCCCAGAGACCTATATACTGACCTAATATCATCTTTCTATCTCAAATAGGACCGATTTTATAAGAATTTGAAAATTTACGACCTTGGTTCGAATCTTGGAATCGATATAGAACCTTGGACTTTTCGAATTTTGAAAAACGGACACCGGATGCACAACTAGAACTTAATGTACACAATCTGTGAAAATTTGATGAAAATCGGTGTACAAACAATGGCTGTAGACCGCGTACAAACTTGTGTAGCATATTTCAAATGTGACGTCATATGACGTCATAGGCATATGAAAATCATTGAAATCAAAATTTCAGCGTTTGAAGCATGTGTCTTTAAATTTTCATTGCCCTTCGACAATTTCAACATATAGAAATATTCTTGTTAATATTAGAAATACATTATCATATAATGACGTCACGTGACGTCATATGACATTTATTTTCACAAAATGTTTAAAACTTCTAGAGACCTATATACTGAATAAATATCAACTTTCTTTCTTAAATAGGACAGATTTTATAAGCATTTAAAAAATTACGACCTTGGTTCGAATCTTGGATTCGCTATAGAACCATGGACTTTTCGAATTTTGAAAAACGGACATCGGGATGCACAACTAGAGCGTAACATACATATTCTGTGAAATTTTGATGAAAATCGGTCCAGAAATAATGGCTGTAGACCGCGTACAAACTTTTTCACCTGACGTCAAATCTGACGTTATATGACGTCATATGAATATGAAATTCATTGCATCCAAAAGCTCATGGTTTGAAATATATGCCATAAAATTTTCATTGTTCTGGGCCATTGGCAACACATCAAAATAAACACAAATACAAGAGGAAGAAAAAAAATAAGAATAATAAAAAAACAGAACAAACCCAATAGGACTTTCTGCTTGAGGCAGAAAGCCCTAATAATAAGAAGAAGAAGAATAAACAGTACAAACCCAAAATAGGACTTTCTGCTTTAGGCAGAAAGTCCTAATAAACAGTACAAACCCAATATAACAAACCCAATAGGTCTTTCTGCTTAGGCAGAAAGTCCTAATAATAACTAGATGTCATTCGTTTAAACGAATGATAGGACTTTCTGCAACATCTGCTTCAAATGTAAGTTTCTAACTTTCATCACACATAGAATTTCATTACTCCAGCTCAGTTGTAACCTTGTTTAATTTTAGCCTCATTAGGAAGAAGTATTGAATATTTGTATAGTGCTATATCCTTTCGACACCTGTAACGTAGTTAATCGTATTTAGCGATTTTGGCGTGTTTGGGCTTCCGTAGTTTTGCCATAAATTCCTGGAATTTCGAACTATGGTGATATTTTGAAAGGTAACATCCCAGCCTACAAACTGATGCAATATGAATATCGTTAGCATAACAATGGTCTAAAATGTGGGGCTGCGTGTGAATTTTTCAAGGCTTGCAAACTGCTCGCTAGCTACATAGTGTTGCAAATACGGATTTTTGTCTTGTGCCGTTGTACATGTATTAACTTCAATACTTATTTTGGAAACAGTCAACATTCGACAAAAAAACAACAACAACAACAACAACAACAAAAAATCAAGATATAGCCCATCAATTGCAATTTGATATTTTTTTTTTTTTTTTTTTTTAAGTCGTTGCGCAAGTATTTAAGCTTGGTGACCCCTGCGCGTGACCTTTTCCATATTTTTATGATGCATGATTATGAAATATCTTATTTTCCATGTAACTTTCTTATATGAAGTCCAATTTCAATAAACTTGGTACCGTTAGAAAGCTCTTAAAACATGCTACATTTTATACGCATAATGTATAAATTTATCTTCAGTCGTTTCTGAGATATTGACTGTTAAACCTCAAGAAAACAGCATATTATCAGCAAAATTAGCTTCATTTCATTTAGTTTTCTTGCTTTTAACTTTGTATTGCGTAAACCAATTTTAATAAACTAAATATTTTTGGAAACGTCAATTATTCAGCTATAATTCTTATTCATACATATATTTACAAAAATCGATATTTATTGAGATATGGCTACATATATGCAGTAGGGGTGACATCAAAATTTCCTCACGTGCCTAATAACCCATAAAAATTTCATCGTCCTAGGACTATTGCAACATATTAAAATAAGCGTTTAGTTAGGAAGAAGAAAAGAATAATAATAACAAACAAATGACGTCACGTGACGTCATATGACGTTTATTTTCACATAATTGTTAAGACACCCAGAGACCTACTAACTGACAAAATTTCAACTTTCTATCTCAAATAGGACAGTTTTTATAAGCATTTAAATATTTACGTTATTGGTTCGAATCTTGGATCCGCCATATATGCTTGGACTTTTCGAATTTTGAAAAACGGACACCGGTATACACAATAAGAACGTAATATACACATTCTGTGAAAATGTGATGAAAATCGACCCATTAATAATGGCTCTGGACCGTGTACAAACTTTTGTAGTCATTTCAAATGTGACGTTATATGATGTCATAGGCTTCTGAAAATCATTGAAATCGAAATTTCAGCATCTGATTCATTTGTCATGAAATTTTCATTGACCTTCGATAATTTCAACATATAGAAATACTCATGTTAATATTAGAAATACATCTTCATTTATAGACGTCACGTGACGTCATATGACATTTATTTTCACAAATGTTTAAGACTTCCAGAGACCTATATACTGACCAAATATCACTTTTCTATCTCAAATAGGACCGATTTTATAAGCATTTAAAATTTTACGACCTTGGTTCGAATCTTGAATTCGCTATAGAACCATGGACTTTTCGAATTTTGAAACCGGACACCGGTATACACAATAAGAACTTAATATACACATTCTGTGAAAATTTGATGAAAATCGGTTCATTAATAATGGCTCTGGACCGTGTACAAACTTTCTTAGTCAATTTCAAATGTGACGTCATATGACGTCATAGACTTCTGAAATCATTGAAATCGAAATTTCAGCATCTGAAGCATGCGGCATTAAATTTTCATTGCCTTTCGAAAATTTCAATATATAGAAATAATCTTGTTAGAATTAGAAATTCATTATCATATAATGACAATCACGTGACGTCATATGACATTTATTTTCACAAAATGTTTAAGACTCCCAGAGACCTATATACTGACCCAATATCATCTTTCTATCTCAATAGGACCGATTTTATAAGAATTTGAAAATTTACGACCTTGGTTCGAATCTTGGAATCGCTATAGAACCTTGGACTTTTCGTATTTGAAAAACGGACACCGGGATGCACAACTAGAACCTAATATACACATTCTGTGAAAATTTGATGAAAATCGTTCATTATATGGCTCTGGACCGCGTACAAACTTTCGTAGTCAATTTCAAATGTGACGTCATATGACGTCATAGGCTTCTGAAAATCATTGAAATCGAAATTTCAGCATCTGAAGCATGCGGCATTAATTTTTCATTGCCTTTCGAAAATTTCAAGATATAGAAATAATCTTGTTAGTATTAGAAATTCATTATCATATAATGACGTCACGTGACGTCGTATGACATTTATTTTCACAAAATGTTTAAAACTCCCAGAGACCTATATACTGACCCAATATCATCTTTTTATCTCAAATAGGACCGATTTTATAGAATTTGAAAATTTACGACCTTGGTTCGAATCTTGGAATCGCTATAGCACCTTGGACTTTTCGAATTTTGGAAAACGGACACCGGGATGCACAACTAGATCTTAATATACACATTCTGTGAAAATTTGATGAAAATCGGTTCATAAACAGTGGCTGTAGACAGCGTACAAACTTTTGTTGTATATTTCCAGTGTGACGTCATATGACGTCATAGGCATATGTATATCATAGAAATCAAAATTTCAGCCTTTTGAAGCATGTGTCTTTTAAATTTTCATTGCCTTTCGACAATTTTCAACATATAGAAATATTCTTGTTAATATTAGAAATACATTATCATATAAATGACGTCACGTGACGTCATATGACAAATATTTTCACAAAATGTTTAAAACTTCTAGAGACCTATATGCTGACTAAATATCAACTTTCTATCTTAAATAGGACATATTTTATAAGCATTTTAAAAATTTACGACCTTGGTTCGAATCTTGGATTCGCTATAGATCCATGGACTTTTCGAATTTTGAAAAACGGACACCGGATGCACAACTAGAACTTAATATACACAATCTGTAAAATTTGATGCAAATCGGTTCACAAACAATGGCTGTAGACCGCGTACAAACTTTTGTAGCATATTTCAAATGTGACGTCATATGACGTCATAGGCATATGAAAATCATAGAAATCAAAATTTCCTCACGTGACTAATAAGTCATAAAAATTTTCATCGTCCTAGAGTATTGCAACATAGAAAAATAAGCGTTTAGTTAGGAAGAAAAAAAGAATAATAAGAAGAAGAAGAAGAATAAACAGTACAAATCCAATAGGACTTTCTGCTTTAGGCAGAAAGTCCTAATAATAAACATAACAAACCCAATAGGACTTTCTGCTTTAGGCAGAAAGTCCTAATAAAAAAACAGTACAAACCCAATAGGACTTTCTGCTTTAGGCAGAAAGTCCTAATAAAAACATAACAAGCCCAATAGGGCTTTCTGCTTGAGGCAAAAGCCCTAATTAAAGAATTATTTATATTCATGAGAATTCATTCGTTCATTCTTGGGAAAAAAACACTTTCTTGTACTTTCTTTGTTCTGAATTGACTTACTTTTTAGTACAATTATCCTCTCTCTCTCTATCGATGTTTCTGCTTGTATATTTCTGCTTGTGTTTTGTACAACGAAATTTGCTTTTGACAAGAAAAAATTAAAATTATTAATTATAATTTTAAACGCTCCGTTATCTGTTAGTAAATACACATATGTACATATAGCGGGAACCGTAGGATTACAACATATTATCATCATTCTTGCTCTGAATATGTTTAATGCAACAGGAAAAATATGTCCATGATTTGTGTGTGTGTGTGTGCTTTTTATTTTACATAAAGAATACGTTAATTATGACGTTTGTTTTGACAGAAATCAGTATATAAAATATTTAACAATGTATCATATAATATATGTATAACATAAATGTAGATTTAATTCTTTATTCATACTTAAGACACCATATACGACTTTTTAATCTATGTGTTAAGTTAATCGTTATATTACATCATATGCTTTGGTTACAATTTTTTCCCAACACATGTAAATGTCGTTTGCTTTTCTCAATATAAAATCATCTATTTCGTATAAAAATATACTTTTCTAGCTGATGTGAAAGTATATGCATGTTATTCATGGCGTTTGTTGTGTCGTGACAACATTCAGTTTATGTATGGTTACAAAATCGTATAATGAATTCTCTTTGATTTCGCAAGTTTTCTTGCAAATATAACTTTTAATAAACCGGTGGCGAAATAATACTATAGAGTAACGTATATTCCAATTAAAGTCTTACCGCAGTTGTATAGGGTGCGATATGAAAATTCCTGAAAGTGCGCTTAAAGCATGAAATTTTATAATGACATTTACACACAGTATTGATTATAACATTCTTCATGACTTGGTAAGTTTCCATGTTAATATGACCAGTAGAAATCCGGGTGGCGCGATGATACTACGGGGTAGCGTATAGTCTCACGGGCGTCGTATAGGGTGCGATATGAAAACTTCTTAAATTGCGCTAAAAGAATGAAACTTTGAAATGACATTTACACACATCTAGCATTCTCTTTGATTTGCAAATATTTATGTTGATATGACTTTAAAAACCAAGGTGGCGCGATCATCCCATACAGTAGCGTATAAATTTCCCCTTAGAGTCTTTCCAGCGTCGTATAGGGTGCGATATGAAAAATCCTAAAGTGCTCTAAAAGAATTAAATGTTGATAATGAAATTTACACACATTTTACGATATAGACTCTTCTATGAATTAGAAAGATTTCTTATAAATATGACCATTAAAATACACGAGTGGCACGATGATAATATAGAGAAGCGGATATTCCAATTTACCGCGCGTAATAGGGTGCGATATGACAAAATTGCGCTAAAAGAATGCAATTTGAAATGAAACTTAAACACATTGTTTCGAGTAGTCTCATTGATTTGCAAGTATTTATGTTAATATGACCAGTAGAAACCCATGTGCGCGTGAACAAAAGGTAACAGTTATATCCAATTAGAGTCTAACCGGCCTCCGGGTGTGATATGAAAAAAGCAGTACAAGAATAAAATTTTGAAATGATATTACACACATTTTAGGATTATCGTCTTCTCTATTAATTGGTAAGATTTGTTTTATAAATATGACCATTAATAACCCGTGTGGCGCGATGATACTGGTGTAGTGAAATATTCCTATTTAAGTCTGACCGCCGTTTTATAGGATGGATTAATAAAAAAAAATAAAGTCGCTAAAAGATAAAATTTTGAAATGACATTTACAGATGTTTAAGTCAAAGTGTTCGCTATGAATTGGTATATTAATTTATGTATGACCAGTAAACAGTGGGCTGTATATTATAAGTAAGTATTTCTATTTGATTCTGACCGCCGTTTTAGTGTGGATTTTTAATTTAATCAAAATGCATTAAATGAAATTTGAAATGAAATTTACAAATTTATTCAAGTCTTTTCTATGAAGGGTAAATTTCATATTATTGAGCAGTAAAACCCGGTGGATGGTGACACTAGGGAAGCAATATTCCTATTGTCTGACCGCCGTGGTATAGGTGGGATTTTAACAAATAATAAGTGCTAAAGATTAAAATTGAAATGACATTTACACATGTATTAAGTCATAGCTTTTCTAATGAATTGGTAAGATTTCCATAAATATCCATAAAATCCCGTGTGGCTCGATGATACTGGGAGTAGTGAATATTCCGACCGCCGTGCTATATATATGGATTAATAATAATTAAAGTGCATAAAAAAAAGAGTTGAAATTATACTTTTTTCACACATTTAGGATATAGTCTTCTCTATGTTTGGCAAATTTCAATATTGATATGACCCATAGAAACCCAGATGTCGCAGTGTTTCTATAGTAGCTAATATTCATACTCGAGTCTGACCGCCGTGTATAGGGTGGTATTTAAAAAAAAAAGTGCGCTTAAGAATAAATATGAAATGACATTTACACACATTTTAGGATATAGTTTTTCTCTATGTTTTGCAAATTTCATATTGATATGACCAAAAGAAACCCGGGTGGCGCGATGATACTGGAGTAGTAAAAACTCGGGTGGCGCGATGGTACTATAAAGTAGCGTATTTTCCTATTGATCTGACCGCCGTAGTATAGGTGGTAATTTAAAAACAATTATAATGAATTTAACACATATAATGTTAATAGTTTTTTTTTTTTTTTTTCTTTTTTAAAATAAACCGTAGGCACGAACATAATAGATCGGATTTGGTATCCGCATTATAGCACCGTACCAAGCTTACAGGTGGCAGATCCACGAGATCGTGGAAAACAGGAAAAACGGTAATAGCAAACATAAAATTTTTCGAATGAAATTTGCACAAATGTTGTAAAATGTAATTTAAAAGCAACTTGTGAACTTTCATACACATACGACTTGAATAACACGGGTGGCGTCTTCAAACCCCGGACGGCGTCCAAGTCCCCTACCGGTGAATCTTGAAGTGAGTTTTGAAAATGGATTTAAACTTAATATATACTATATATATATATTATATATATATATTATATATATACAAATGTACCATTGGTATACTTTGCGTATAAGAACACTTTGGTAGACATTTTTATATATAAGAAATAAAACCTCACAACTATGCATTATATGCATTCTTTCACTAAATAGCCTGTTAAGTGTTATTAAACTTATATCCTTATAGATTCGGTCAAAAATACATGTCATAAAAATAAATACATTTTTTCGCTGTCGCCTAAAGGTAAAGCACTGGTTGTTCATGAAAAAAGTGCAACGTTTGGGAGACTGTACCGAAAGATTGCAATGCGTGTAGTTATATATATTACATATAATTACATTTGCAATGTGTCAGTAAGACATATATGCAACTGTCCAATAATAAAGGCTTGTTTGTCCTGTACCGATGTTTACACCGAGGACTTAGGTTTGCCTTTCGTCTGTCTCGCTAATCTGTCTGTCCGTCCGTCCGTACGTCCGATGTCCGGAAATCTGGATCCCGCGTAACTTAAAAACCGTTCAGGATAATATTATGAAACGTTGTATAATGATTAACACGCCCTTTGTTTGTTTTTTTCTCGGACCAAAATTCTGGTTGCTATGTTAACAGAAAAATATGCACCTCACCGGTAGGAGACTCGTGTGTTACATACAACACCAGTTTGCTTGGTTTAACGGGGTGTCGGATATGGGTTATGAAGTCGGCTCGACAAACTCCATAATTAATTATCATGTTTCAATGAGAATAATATAACAATACTTTAGACATGCAAATTCAAATTGCATTATAGTAAAAACTCATCATTCATAGTCCGATGTCAAAACCCTGCACTTCGAACATTGTTTTAACATGTCTATTAGTAACATAGTCGATAGAGCGGTATGGTTGTCTCCTGAGACTGAAGGCTCGCATCTCGGTCCGAAGAAATGCACTACTAGTAAACCAAGGAAAAACGCACCATCTCACACCTAATTCTAATTTACAGGTATAGTAAACAGAGGCAAGATGGCCCATTGGTCGCTCACCTAAAAGATGAGTGCTTAAGAAATAAAGATGCTTGAGTTTAAAAGTGAAATCCTGCTTTTTTTATGGTGAAATGGCAAACTCCACATTTACGAGTCAATATCATTATAATTGAACCCGATTGTGAGATTATGGGCATAAACATTGTCTTAAAGTTATAAATGATGTAAAAAAATGAAGTTGGTAGAGAATAAACAAAGTGAAATCTTGCATTTTTTGTATTAAAAGGGCATAACTCCTGACCTAAATGAACCCATCTCAGCCACAATTGAACCAATCGAGACATTATGGTCATTAACAATGTCATAAAGTTTGAAGATGATTGCTAAAATGATTAAGATGCTAGAGTGTAAACAAAGTGAAATATGGCTTTTTTATATTTAAAAGGCATAACTCCTGACCTTATGACGATCTCAGCCAAACAAACTTTATCGGATCCTTATGGTCATAAGCATTGTCATAAAAGTTTGAAGATGATTGCTCAAAAAGATGAAGATGCTAGAGTGTAAACAAGTGAAATATGGTATTTTTTTAATATTAAAAGGGGCATAACGTCTGAACTAATTGATGGATCATCACAGTAATCAAACTCAATCGAGACCTTATGGTCATTAACATTGTATAAAGTTTGAAGATGATTGCTCAAAAGATGAAGATGCTAGAGGTGTAACCAACGTGAAATCTGGCATTTTTTTTATATTAAAAGGGGCTAACCCTGACATAATCAACTGATCTCAGTCCATAATCAAACCAATCGAGAACATTATGTCATAAGCATTGCCATAAAGTTTGAAGATGATTGCTCAAAAGATGAAGATGCTAGAGTGAAAACAAAGTGAAATATGGCATTTTTTAATATTAAAAGGGGCCATAACTCCTACCTAAATGATGAATCTCAGCATAATCGAACTCAATCGAGACCTTATGGTCATAAGCATGCCATAAGTTTGAAGAGGATTGCTCAAAAGAGAAGATGCTATATGTTAAACAACTGAAATATGGCATTTTTTGAATATTAAAAGGGGCATAACTCCTGACCTAATGGTACGATATAAAAGTGAAATCTGGCTTTTTTTATGGTGAAAATGGCTAACTCCTAAATTTACGAGTCAATATCAGTTATAATTGAACCCGATTGAGATTATGGGCATAAACATTGTCTTAAGTTTTAAAAATGATTGTTAAAAAATGAAGTTGGTAGAGAATAAACAAAGTGAAATCTGCATTTTTTGATAAAAGGGCATAACTCCTGACCTAAATGACCATCTCAGCCACAATTGAACTCAATCGAGACATTATGGTCAGTAACAATGTCAAAAGTTTGAAGATGATTGCTAAAATGATGAAGATGCTAGAGTGTAAAACAAAGTGAAAATATGGCTTTTTTATATTAAAAGGGGCATAACTCCTGACCTTATTGACGGATCTCAGCCATAATCAAACTTATCGAGACCTTATGGTCATAAGCATTGTCATAAGTTTGAAATGATGCTCAAAAATGAAGATGCTAGAGTGTAAACAAAGTGAAATATGGTATTTTTTTAATATTAAAAGGGGCATAACTTCTCGAACTAATGATGGATCTCAGCATTAATCAAACTAATCGAGACCTTATGGTCATTACATTGTAATAAAGTTGAAGATGATTGCTCAAAAGATGAAGACTGCTAGAGTGTAACCAACGGAAATCTGGCATTTTTTTTATATTAAAAGGGGCTTTAACTCTGACATATCACTGATCTCAGTCATAATCAAACTCAAATCGAGACATTATGGTCATAAGCATTGCCATAAAGTTTGAAGATGATTGCCAAAAGATGAAGATGCTAGAGTGTAAACAAAGTGAAATATGGCATTTTTTTAATATTAAAGGGCATAACTCCTGACCTAATTGATAAATCTCAGCCATAATCGAACTCAATCGAGACCTTATGGTCAAAGCATTGCCATAAGTTTGAAGAGGATTGCTCAAAAAGATGAAGAGCGATTGTGTAAACAACTGAAATATGGCATTTTTTGAATATTAAAAGGGGCATAACTCCTGACCTAATGGTACGATATCAGCCATAATCGAACTTGGCCGTGATTTTATGTTATAAACATAGATAAAAGTTTAAAGATAATTGCTCATGAAATGAAGATGCTAGAGTGCAAACAATGTGAAATCTGCTTTTTGAATTTTAAAAGGACATAACTCCTGACCTAATGTTCCGATATCAGCCATAATCGAACTGGCCGAGATTTTATGTTATAAACATTGTTTAAAGTTTGAAGATAATTGCTCATAAAATGAAGATGCAGAGTGCAAACGAACAAATTGTGACGACGGACGACGGACGGACGGACGACATTCATCGATCCTAAAAGCTCATCCTGAGCACACGTGCTCATGTTGAGCTAAAAAAGGTGTAAAATAAAGGAAACAAATTATATCAATCACTCCAATAAGAAGTTCATTTTGTGTTGAGGTTAATATCATAATACATATATATATTTAACAAACAACCTTGGTTACATCGTTACGACCTTTCGGCACACATGTCGCCCAAAGGTTCGGATTCGTCTAAGTGTATATGTATTATGAATATTAACAATCACACATATACACATATGTCTTTCATATTCGAGTATTAGAACGTATTTCACAACAGAGGAGCCATACCTTTGTTATCTTTAATTCATATATACCCCAATTTGGGTCTACAGGACCACAGTTGTAGACTTGAGAGTATAAATATTTGTTGGGGGATGCACATGTACAATTTAAATCAGGCTTACTCCAGTTAATGTTAAAGAGTGTAAAATAAAGGAAACTAATGTTAATCACCTAATACGAATTACTTTTGTGTATAGGTGAGGTTATATCCTAATATCACATAATATTTACCGCCCCGGTGGCCTATTGTTAGAGCGTCCGCCACGGAAACGGGAGGTCTGGTTCGATCCCCGCCGCGACATACCAAGACGAAAAAAATGGTACTGATATAGCTCCCTTGCTTGGCGCTCAGCATATAAGGGTAGTTGCTAGACTGGTTGGCCCGGTGTTAGATAATGTGACTGGGTATAATTCATGCCACAGTCCTACGGCTGATAATGCAGTGAGGAAGCACTATTATCTGTCTCAAGTACACATATCACCAATAACTGAAATACTGTCGTGGACGTTAAATCCACAAACAAACTACGTCTACTACCAAAATTAGCTGGCTGTATATGTTTATGACTTATATCTAGAAAATACTTAGTCCAAGATCATGCCTCTTTTCAAATCCAATATAGAAATTAAAAACAATATGAACAGTGATAGATAAACATATGTATATTCACATTTTTACAATGACATTGAAATATGACAATGCAGCAGTTTGATAATAAAACCCCATCCAACTGCTATTGTTTTAATGAAATAACCATTGACCATTTAATGCAGATGAATAATAACAAAATCTTAATGAACGTGTGTTAAGATAGCATCTTACGGCACCTTGTTTTTTAAGTATTTTAATTAGTGGTGGAAATTAGTATATTACGAAATTGAAGATCAAAGGCTAGGGTCGCATCAATTATTTATAGCTCATTTGTATATCCAAAAACCCTCATTTCAGTCCCCCTCCTTTTTTTTTTTTTTTTTTTTGTCTTTTACTGGTTCAGTTTTTTAAAGTTTTTTTTTCCAAAGGAATATATATAAGGCAATAAGTGACTGCATCACCTTCACCGACAAGTACGAAAACCAATAGGCGCGAACGCCATTTATAGGGACCATCTTAAAAATGCAGCTGTCTTAAGACAGATACTTTTAAACTTTCCGAAATAACGCGCTCTAAGTTTACTAAGCGCACCCACCCGTCATGGGCCAGGGTACCGGACAATCGTGGGGCATGAGGTAATCTTACATGACAACAAATAACTGTCCCCTAATCAAGATTTTAGCTTACGTGATTTAATTGAAGAAAAGAACAGGGCAGAGTGCATGATTAGAATAATTCTTTAAATTTAATTATACCTAAGAAAGAAAAAGAGAGGGGGGGGGGGGGTAGATAACTGGTCCGAATATGACAAAGTGCGGCATGAGAAAACATATGTGTAATTGTTTATGTCAAAAGCAACAGACGAATGACTGAGTATAAACAAAATAACCATTAACTTTTTACAGTTTTATTTACAGAGGTTTGTAATTATACCTTATGCTTTCATTGCAATATATCCAACTTAAAACTGCAAAGTTGACTATACAACCATGGAACTATTTTCAACACGAAAGTATGGATAAAAGGCGTAATATGATTGTAATTAGAAATTATAGTGTCTGACTTTTGACTTTAGAGGTTCCCTTCTCAAAAAAAAAAAACAAACAACATCCACCTAGCTGAGTTACTTAACGCTTTGCTACTGAACTATTTCTTATCAAGAATAACTAATGGAAGATTTATAAAATTCAGGACTGTTCTTTAATCCTGTGCCCCCTCCCCACATACACACCAAAAATTATCTGAACTGATTTGTTTTGTTATCATTGTCTTGTGTTGATTATGAAGATGATGAGTTTTGTTTTGAATTACATTAACACAGCCTTAGTAGCTAACTGTCCTGGAAATTCCATGCATCTTGCAGACCCGACAATTAACTTTTCAAATGATTAAAAAAAAAAAGGAATTGCTGTTATAAAAATGCCCCCTTTTATTGATCTATGTATATTTTTTTCATGGACTTTTTAGAACACACTTAATATTTCGAACCAAAGTCCTACACTGAGGTTATTAGCAAGCATGAGGAAAAATTTAGACCAACTGTTTGCAAATTATGAAAGAAATTCTGAAATGGCTTTGCTTTATTTAAGTCGTGTTTCAAAAACATGAAAAGGCGTCGATATGTTTTTACGTCAAATGTCCCGTAATCTCTGTTAAGGGAAGAAACAAGTACCACAAAGCAGCGAAACGATACATATCATTTCCCGAAATGACAGAGAATCACGCCAAACAACAATAATCCTCGGCCCGTTTTATTTGACGCTTGCGTCAAAGGGTTTTCTTAGTTTTTTTTTTTTTCGTTTTTTTGAAATTGCTGTTGAAAAGGTACAGGATTAAACAAATAGATACGCTACTCACGAAATTTTTGTATATTCCGGCGTGAATCCTCGAGTTGCGCCAGAACTAGAGTAAAATAGTAACTTTAAGTGATATAAATTACGATCGGTAGAACGATTCAAATTTATTTTATTTTTTAAATCATAATAATTCTTTAATTTACTTGATGTTGTCCGATACCTTATTGTTTGTGATAGAACATACAGGTAGGTGAAATGCAAAAAAGAAATCTTTTCAGATCCCCACACACACACACACACACACAACACTTGTTTAATCCGAGGGCTCATATAGGGGGGGGGGACCCTGATTACTCAAACTAATCACTTGGAGTTTGTTATACTACGGAACTCAAGACACCATTCTCGAAGTTGTGCATTTGTAATTATTTCTCAAACACAAATAATACACTACTGAATGGTGACTGGCATTTTTGTGATACTTTGTATCTCGTTTTGTTTATAAGGGCCACATCATACAAAAAAACCCAGCCATTATCTTAGAATAAAAATTTAAACCAGAAATGCGTAATTGATGAGGGTCGAGAAGATCAAGTACTTTAAAAGGTTGGGTAAACTGCATGTTCTTTTCTCCAACGCAATGCGATGCGATATGTCCTTCAAGGGTCGAAGGAGTTTAGGACTCCCAACTCGCCTACTCCAACTCCCAACTTCGCCTACGACGAAACCAAGCTGCGGGTTCTATGGTATGTCTCAAAAACGATTGGTGAATTTTCCGTTACATTTGTCCCCCTTCTTGCAGACAAGAGTAACATATAATGTCTTCCATTTCATAAGAAGTGATATTAGCATGTTTGTCTGGAAAAGAGGGTAATAGCTAGAGAAATTGATTTGAGAACAACAATTTTGCAAGACACGTGCTTGCGTGGGTGAAGGGGCTTGTTAAGATTCGCTAACGAATGGTACTTCCGCTTATAGAACTCATGTGGAGCAAATTGTAAATTACTGATGATAAAGCCGGTCTGCTCTATAAGAGTAATCAGATTTTCACTCTTTTTTTTCTAGGGGAGCTCATAACTTATGCGAAACGAATGCCCATGATTGTGAAAGGACCTTTCGTACGGCAGATGTTTTAGGAGAAGAAGAATGTTACAGAGAACGATAGCTTTGTATGGATGGTCTTTTTTTCTGTTCAATACTGCAATACTTTAAAGGGTTTGATCAATGTAATACTTTCGGGAAACAGCCATGTATAAAAGTATAACTTCAGAACTCACTTTGAATTTTGAAAAAAAAACATCTGCAGCTGCGTTCAGTTACGTGAACAGTCGCTAACGTGGCGATTGCTTTTCCCTGTTACCATAGCATATATAATGAAACAAAGGGAAAAACTTGCAACCGTTTGATTATCGGTTTTCGCATCCGCTCTGACTTTATTGACATATTATGGGATTGACTGCTTAAGTATTATAAATACATAATTAAGTTAAAAAATCAACACCTTCCCATATGGTATATGGGAAACTGGCATTTTCCACTTTGAACGATATAAAAAATAGGGTAATTTCATACTGACAAGAATGTTAGAAAAAATACCACACGACAAAGCAAAAACTTTCTTCCAAACTATATAAAGTATTATATGACTTAAACTCACAAAATGAAATAAATTGCCATGGATAAAAATATAAAACCTACCTCTGTAAAAATGGGTTTTTCAGAATATGGTACAGTCAAAATTATTCAATAGAACTGGCTTAAAAAGAGCATACAAAAGCTTTAAAGAATCACATCCAAACATGGCAGTCTGAAATAAATCAAAAATCCAGCACAAACCTTTATAAACACATAAAAAAAAAATTTAAACGTAGTTACTTCTTAGATAACTGAATTCCTATCGATGTAAGAAGCTAATACTTTTTTAACCTTAACATAGACTCCTATTGAAACCGGACGTTGGCATAATTACCTGCTACTGAGCGCAAATGCTTAAGAGTCAAGAATTAGGGGACGAAAAACCCTTACTATTTATTTGTCCCTTATTTAAAAATAAAGACTTTTAAAAATTTTGATAGCTGCATGATACAGAGACCTTGTATTTTTCAAATTCTTAGAAAATTTTTATCAGTGAGACACAAAAACAAATAAAAATCTAAGCATTATGTTTTGGGAAAAAAAAATGGTTATTTTAAGAGTGTTTGAAGGGAAAACACATAACTGTATATAATGAAAAAATTTATTTATATTATTAATTTTTTTTTTTTTTTTTTTTTTTTTTTTTTTGCCTTTGCTTTATAATTTTAATACAGAACACACACATCCCTGTTGATAATTGTATATTCCCCATCATTTCCCCCCATCTTGAAAAATGCTATAGGAGTAAAAAAAACGCCTGTTTTTTGGGTTTACTTGAAAGATGCATATATTATATATTCATCTAAGCATTATGTGAAAAACATGAGGGAAAATGGATTATTTTGGAAGATGCTTAATGACAAGCCAATTGTATTAAAGATGTATTTATTTTGGGCCTAATTTTGATATACTTTGTCTTTTCTAAACACACACACACACAAACACCAGGCCTAATATAGCATACACATCGTGTTTACATCTCCCACACCTACATCAGTTCTGTATTATTTATTTGAATATATGTCATTTTGATAGTAATGTTTGTTTATTTGTAAATACTTTAAGACATTTTATAAAAGAGTAACTTAAGCAAACTTACTCTTTTCATTGTATCCTGCACAGTCGGCATATATACCCTAAGTTCAGTTGTGTTCTGGCAGTCAAAAAACCCCTATAAAAATGTTGTCATGAATATTTAAATACATGTCAATCAATTTTATAGAAGAAACCATACCATATGTTTATATTCCTTCCCCTATTGAAACTTGAACACTTGGTAAAATCCATTATTTCAGTTGTTTTGATTTGTAACAGCATGTGCTTAGTAAAATCCAGCCATTTCATTAGTCATCCGGTAACCCATTTTTTCAGCACGCTCATGATGCGTGAATTTATATTTTAACAAAAATTTAAATTTTAAGTATTTTTAAATAGACATATATTTACAATACAATACTCATAAATGAATTTTATTAATCTTTTCTATTTTATTTCTTTAATTAAAGATAAAATGATAATACTGAACAATTGCATGTAAATTTGTCTATGTGCCCCTCTCTCTCTCTTTCCTCTCTCTCTCTCTCTCTCTCATTTATATTTAATTTGAGCATTTTAGCCTTTTTCCTTTAATCACGTGATAATTTTGTCTCTATTTTTATGTATTGTTTGTAATGCTAATGCTTCCCTACATGTGTAGGACTTATGCAATTTTGTAATAAAACGGTAATCGGTAATCGGAGAGTTTGCTATTTGCTGACGTGAGCTACTGTAATTTAAGCGATTACTGATTGTAACTGGACTCTCATTTCAAGCGGGCATTCATTAATGCGAAACACGTTCATGGCTTACTAAAATTTGTCCATTATTAGTTTCTTATTTTGAGTCCTGAAGACTAACTTTGGCTAATCATGCCAAAAAAAAATCATTATCTCGTTCTTACTTACAACATATTATCTTGAAATAATGAGATACATATCTCTTAATAACGAGATATTGACACATAAAACGAGTCAAATACTTGAATGAATAATTTACGAGTTTTCTTATATTATAATTACAAAAATTTATGACCATATTTCTTTGGGCTATATACATAAAAAAAAGCAATTATTTCAATCATGTATTTAAGCTCGATTTCGAAACATGTTTTTTAGCTTATAGTATCATTCTTCGGTGGTTTCTGGGTTGGTCAGTACTTTGCGCCTGGATAATCTGAAAAATCCACAGTCAGGTGGTTTATTAGCACAAAAATTTTTAATTCTTGAATTATGATCAATACATGCGTAAACCGTAAAAAGGCCCTTTAGTTAACAACAAAATAAAAGTTTTGTGGTCAGTATTGGGACCCTTTTTACTTGTATTCACGTTAAAGAAGCGCCCTTGTAAAGGTCCTTTACTATATTGAACTATGGTTGCATTGGTGTCACATTAAGATGGAGGGCATTATTGGAATGGATTTTACATTGTTACATGTATACCATTTCTGTTGCAACTGGTTTTTTTGGCTTTTTAAGCCCCAACATTTAATGTTTATTGGTTATGAAGCCAACATTTTAATATTTAAGTCTATCAAATTTTCCCGATATAATAAATATATTCTATCAATATGAACAATTTTAAATTTGAATTTTTTTTATCCTGTTGTTCTTGAAGCACTGATTTCTCATTTTGGGGTTTTAAATTTGATAAATATAATAAGTATGTGTAAAATGTTTATTAATACTTGTATTATTGTCAAGATAAGTTTGTGACTATTTTGAATATTTTATTTGTTAATATAATTGTTGATGTACATACAGTATATCAGATAGTAAGTATAATTAGTAGCTCGGATCTTTTCTCGTTGTAATCAGATACTATCTCGTAATAATGAACATGATCGGTTTTTAGGAGATAAATCGTTATGATTTTCATTTAACTTACCCTGATTTACATGGGGGGCTTTCGTATGGATCTGAATTCTCAATTATGTAAATGTCCATTCATTATTCTCGCAGATGAAGATGGTACTTAATTAACGATTTTCATACTTTTATTCAAACTATGCCCATTTGTTTCCACGGGGGTTTGAATATAATACTCAAATATTACCGAGATCATACTAAGTAATTCGAGAAACCGGGCCCCCTTTTGTGAAAAGTTGTAAATATCAGTTTTCAATGTAATATTTAAAGACGACTTTATCGTTTAGGTGAAAAACTATTCAATAACTTTGTGTGTTTGTTGATGGGGTTTTAAAGTCCCAACAACAAAATTTAGTCATTTTGAGAATATGTCTACTTGATACAAATATTATTTTCTACCACACTGCAGTATCACACCCTTTGACATGTGGCATGATACCTACCCAGTCACATTAGCCTGAACCGGACCAACCAGTCATGCAATTACCCTATATAGCGTCAAGCAAGGGATATATACCAATACCATTCTTTGCGATTTGGTAGACGGAACGGGACCGAAAACACGACCGCCCCCTCCAGAGGCGGACGCTCTAACCCCTCGAACGCGGGTACGGCGTTCCTTATTATTGAACGTTTGTTGCTTGATCTGCGTAAGCAGAGGTGAAACATAAGTATTTCTTTTCCGTTATCGGTCCCGTCCGTCCGTTCGTCGTCTGGCCGTCACATTTTCCGTAAAGAAAAACTCTTGTTTTGAAATGAAATTGCGAAAAGCTGAATATTTGTGCTGTGTAAGATCTAACCACTGTTGCTTTCAAGCGACAAGAGATAAAACGTCTGGCGGCATATATAAATGTACCCTAAAGATTGTAAAAAACGTATTTTATATATTGGTAATAATATTAATAAAGTGTAAACACATATATAATTGGCGATTTTATCTGTTTGTCAAGGTTATAGTTTACATTTCCCGAGATTAACATTTTACCAAACCTCTATTCAATTTGATAAAGTATGAATATTGTTTTCTTTACCTTTTCCGGTCACCTAAATAATAAAACGGGGAAATAAAATATGCACACTCCTCATGACTTTTTAAAAAATGTTGTACAAGAATTCTAATCA
>CM037781.1:24298896-24309630 GCA_021229015.1 Solen grandis | reverse complement strand
GCCACAAGCGCTTCACACTAATCAGTCCAGAGAACGGGGCAATTAAGGGCTGGTATAGCCGCAAGCTACATATATAACTAGCGTGTGAAGAAGGTAAAATTTATTCACAGCTGCAGATGTATGCTGTAAAAAGAGACAGAAAAGCCAACCATCCTTTAGATCGTCTTTTATTCATATGTTTTATTTTCAGTGCATACATTTAATATTCATTTGTTTGTGACTGTTTTGGCTAAAATAATTAAATCAAATTCATTTTGCTCACGAATGCAGAACAAGAAATGGGTCACAATTATGCTGTCACCTACTTAAGGTGTCTTTTTCTTCTCTTAAAGAATGCTGATGTCAAGGATTGATTTAAATAAAATTAAACCATCATTTGTAAACATCAATTTAAATACATAATCATATATAGTCCTAAGCATATAATTTAAAATATAATTATTATTAATGGAAAACAAACATAAACACACACACACACACACAGTGTACAATGAGAAAGTATGAAAGAAAGAAAGAAAAAAGAAGAAGAGAGATATGGATTGATTCATTAATATGGAAAATTCATTAATCCGGAAATTTAAACAAGGACCAAAGTGTCCGGACTAATGAGGTTTCACTGTACATCTATCATTAAACAAACAGAGCAGTTCAAAATGAAAATCATAAATAAAAATAAAGATATGGCATTGAATTAATCAATTTACAACAGTAAAATAATAATCTTTGAGTAGATCACACTAACGACGATGCAAATGTTGCTTAAGTTTGTATGTAAATGCATTATTATTACAGTTTATTCTATATTTCAACTTCTGATTCAATCGTAACGTGAAACTGTTGGAACACCGGTTGAAGTTGAACATCGTATTTTCGTAAGCATTTATTTCAATTAATACAACTGAAATAAGTGTATATATGAAAATTATTATCACTAACACTGTACGACGACATCGAGTGAATGGGGTATATGAAAACTCGAGGCAGAAGTGAGCACTACATACATGGGTGTTGACGGTATGTTTACTTGCAATTTGTTTGTGTTAAATAACCACGTTTATGTTTTGTCTTCCACAGTGCCAAATATATTCTTAATATGAACTTACAAGCATATTCAATTTTGCAAACACTCTTTGAGGGTGTTTGTTAGGGGGATTTTGTTTGATTATTAATTAGAAAATACAAATTCCATCACTTATTTATTTATAGATCTTCATGATTAAATAAGAATATTTTGTTAAAAGATATTTTTCCTATATAAAAAGGAACATAATTTACCAAACTGTCAATCGAAGATGAGTAGGTTAAATTTGCTTGGGAAATTTATGAATTAGCAATGCAGAAAGAGAAAGGTGGTCAGTTGTAAGGCATTTGTCCTTAACTGATATTTAAACCAAAACAAAATGAAATCTTAATCATGACAACTCTTTCATAGAAAATATATATTTGGTGAATAAGTTTTTCCCTCATGTTTTCTTTTTCTTGTTATTTTTTTCAGACCCTATAAATTATATTGAACTTATATTACTCCTAATTATGTACGGTGTTTAGTGGGGTCACCTTGACCCCCACATACCTATTGATGAGGAAAATAAATGGGGTGATGTGTAAGGTTATTAGGTCTTTGATGGGAACAATCATTTATGCTTCTACAAAAGTTGAAGTTACTGATCTCAACACACCCTCCACTAGACAGGCATGTGTCAAAATACAATCCTTCTTACTCTTGTTATCATGGCCTGCAACAACCTCACAAAGTCCTTGGCAGAGGCTAAATAACAAATACTTTCAATACCCAAGTGAATGCTCACCTGGAGTCTCAATGCATATATTCCATTTTGCGTTGTCGTGGTAACTATCCCACTTGAATCCATCTGTTTCCTCTTAATTTCCATCATTAGGTCTTGTGGCAAATTGTAAGTTTTAAAAGCAACGATTTATAAGATGTATTTTATTTCCAATTCACTTCTTATCATTAATATAAAATACTTCATATTGCAGTTAGAAATGATGAAACATAATATTACGTACAATAAGGTCAGTAAAAACAAAATATATTGTAATTAGTAGAAATAAATTTTCATTATATCTTTATATCACTGATGAAGATCACAACTGTAATGATTGAAACTAGTCAGATATATAAACAAGAGGGCCAAGATGGCCCTAGATCGCTCACCTGAGAAAAGTATCATTCATTGCCTGTACAAAACAGATTGCTTTAAAATTAAGATGATGAGGTGAAACAATGTTCAGGAATTTTCTGACCCCATCCACAAAAGATATCATCATGACAAACATTCTGCCAAAGTTTGAGGAAGATTGCATCAAAACTGTGGCCTTTAGTGTGTAAACAAGATTTTTCTAAGATTTGACCTATTGACCTACTTTTCGGTCCGGCCCTGCCCATTTTCGAAAGGGTTCAAGATATCATCAAGACAAACATTCTGACCAAGTTTGAGGAAGATTGGATCAAAATTGTGGCCTCTAGTTGTAAACAAGATTTTTCTAGATTTGACCTACTGACCTACTTTTTGATCCAACCTGACCCATTTTCGAAAGGGTTCAAGATATCATCAAGACAAACATTCTGACCAAGTTTGAGGAAGATTGGATCAAAATTGTGGCCTCTAGTGTGTAAACAAGATTTTTCTAAGATTTGACCTACTGACCTACTTTTTGATCCGACCTGACCCATTTTCGAAAGGGTTCAAGATATCATCAAGACAACATTCTGACCAAGTTTGAGGAAGATTGGATCAAAATTGTGGCCTCTAGTGTGTAAACATCAAAATTGTTGACGGACTACAAGATTTTTCTAAGATTTGACCTACTGACCTACTTTTTGATCCAACCTGACCCATTTTCGAAAGGGTTCAAGATATCATCAAGACAAACATTCTGACCAAGTTTGAGGAAGATTGGATCAAAATTGTGGCCTCTAGTGTGTAAACATCAAATTGTTGACGGACGACGGACGACTGACGACGGACGATGGACGACGGCCGACGGACAATCAAGTATCCCAAAAGCTCACCCTGAGCTATGCTCAGGTGAGCTAAAAAGTTAACCTTACCATTAGAGTTTGCGCTTTTTGATATCTGTTTTATTAATCTATTGTAATTAGTAATAAAATACTTTAAACTGTAATCATGGTCGGATATGTACTGTTCAAGGTAGGTTTTTTTAAATTGTGAAAACAAAACAAAGAGTTGTTGGAACAACACATATGCCCCCCTATGCTCCAACCACTCCCAACAAGGTCACTGTGACCTTTGACCAAGTGACCCCAAAATCAAAAGGGGTCATCTACTAGTCATGACCAATCACTCTATGAAGTTTGAGGAATGTGGGCCCAAGCGTTCTCCAGTAATTGATCGAAAAAAAATTCACATTCGAGGCTACTGTGACCTTGACCTTTGTCCAAGTGACCCAAAATCAATAGGGGTCATCTACTAGTCATGACCAATTACCCTATAAAGTTTGAGGAATGTGGGTCCAAGTGTTCACCAGTTATTGATTGGAAACTCAGTGGTCTACCGACAGACCAATCAACATTTGCAAAACAATATGCCCCCTCTTCTTCGAGGGGGGTGGGGGGGCATAATAATTATACCTTAAAATGATTATTCCATCCTGCAATCAGTTAATTATGAAAACCCTTTGGTGCAGTCTCCCATACAGCTGAATCTTGCATGCATGTCTTATGGCTGTACATACACACTTATCCAGGTGTCGTCTGCTGTGACATACACACTTATCCAGGTGTCGTCTGCTGTGACAATGAAATCCACCATGGTTTCTGATCGTTTTAAGAAGACATTTCTGCTATTGTTGGACAGTCAAAAGGCAAGGAATCCAGTGGGCACAAACTTTTGTTATATCTAGATTTTCCTGTTTAAATATCTGATCATATAATCATGAAAAGAATTGGTTTCTGGTGATTTGAAGAATTGTCAATGTGCTGCCAACTCTCCATCAGGAATGCCAAGATTTCTTCTGCTTTATCTCCTTTGTGGACCATACAGGAAATTGGTTTCATCCAAATTATGTAATCCACTTTAAACAAAGACTTTACATTTTGACTTTACCTTACCTGACAACACGGTCAGTGGGGTCACTCTGTCCTTTAAAGGTCAATGTGTTAAAAAATCATTTTTGAAGCTATTGTACCTTTTGTAAAAAAAAACATCTTCGACATAAAGCCCTTACTCCATTACCTATCTTAAGCTTAAACCTTTATCTCATGAATATTCATGTACTTCTTTATGACTTCATGAATATATTATTAACCCTTTCCTCATATAGACTCATTTTGACGCACTCAATAGGTACCACATAAAGCCTGATCTGCAGACAACCACAGTTAAACCTTACCAAATTTGATTATAAAGTCCTCATTTCCAGACCACTGAGGAGCAGCGAACAGCATAAAACCTGATCAGCCTGCGAGTTACTCGCAGGCTGATCTGGTTTTATGTTGTTCGCATAGGTCTTTTCATGGTTTCCTCTATGAGGGAAAGGGTTAAATTTCAAATGTATATGAAACCATGGATCTTTCTTTGCTGAGCAGACTGTGTTGATTCCAAACTACAATATCATATGATCAAACAGAGAAGACCCTGGTCAGACAGATCCTTTCAAGATCAAAAGCCTAGTGTTACTATGAAAAATTTGTAACAAGAAATACTCTGTGTGTGCGTGCATGTGTGTTGTCGAAAAAGTAAGCTATGGCCTGCCTATTCAAGAGTTTGAACCTAACAAGCTAAAAGTTAACTGAGTTCACAAATGAATGAGGATTTTTATCATGATTCTTGTATGACCAATATCAGTAAGCAAATTTGCTACATCACTTTTGAAATGCATTTTTAAATGCGATCTTACACACTGGAAAACCTGCAGAAATTGTTTTTTTCTCATATTTCAACAATATTATCATGTTCCTAATTTTAGACCTTGTCTACTGACTACACCAGCTTTCCAATGATGTATGCATTGTCTAGCTCTCAGAACAAAACATTTTGAGAACATTGAAATTAATTTTCCAAACACAGTATGCTAACATACACACTTCAGGCTAATTTCATATTTAGAGATTTACACACAAAAAAAACACTGAAACAATAGCAGTGTAAGTTTTTCTGGTTTTCTGTTGATTAAGTTCACATTTACGTTTCAAAAAGTGACATTGCAACAATTGCCCACACTGAATATCCTATCACTTTACTGCTACCCACATCCTCTTCAGCTACCTACTGTTTCAAATATTGTTATTTTATAATTAAATTACAATGTTTGTTTGTTTACAAAAAATTGACAGCAGAGATTCACCATCACAGCTGCAATCTGAAATAGCAACTTAATTTAAACCAATCACATAAAATTGTAAAATTGTGCAATCTCAACTCCAATTCACAGTCAAAACTTGTAAAACTGTGTAATAAAAATACCCAGGTGTACAAGTTCATGTCTTAAATAATATATTCATGAAGTTTCAAGTCTGTAGTACAGATATTTCACAAGCATCAAATTCCATATTTTTCAAAAACTAAGGCCCATAACTCTGTCAATTTTGGTTAAAATCCCAGGTGAATGAATTTTTCAAAAATCAAGTCTGTAGTACAAATAACTTTCAGAATTATGCGTGTCACAAAGTTTCGTGACGGATGGACGGACGGACGTATGAACAGACAAAGGCAAATCTATATCACCCAGCCCCCCCCCCCCCCCCTACCCCCCATTTTTTGGTGGAGGCATAAATACTGCAAAACTGCAATCTTAACACCAATTCACAGTCAATTAAGGAATCAATACAAAGGAATCAATGATCTTCTGTAACTTTTTGACAATTTTTCCTAATTTCTAACATCTCCTCATGATCATTCCAAAATTGAAGAGTATGGGCTGCCTTCCGAAAACAATAAAAAACAAGAGGGCCATGATGGCCCTGAATCGCTCACCTGAGTACCATTGCTTCAACTGATATCAATGTTTTTAAACAGACAAGGATTCTGATATAACTTAATCTAAAACATTTTACCCCTGACAATACTACACACCAAATATCTAAGCAATGGGCCATATGGTTTCAGAGAAGACTTGGGCGCAGGGTCATTTCTCACCGTAGGGCTAAGACTTTGAAAATCTTTGTAATGAACCATTAGATGCTACTACATACCAAAAATCTTAGCTCTAGGCCTTATGGATTCATAGAAGAAGATTTTTTAAGATTTTCCTATATAACTGTGTAAAACAAGTGACCCCTGGTGCGGGGTCATTTATCACCATAGGGCTATGATTTGTACAATCTTGGTAGTGGCCCATAAGATGATGCTTCATACCAAATATCTAAGCTCTAGGCCTTATGCATTCATGGAAGAAGATTTTTTAAGATTTTCCTATATAACTCTATGTAAAACAAGTGACCCCTGGTGCGGGGTCATTTATCACCATAGGGCTATGATTTGTACAATCTTGGTAGTGGCCCATAAGATGATGCTACATACCAAATATCTAAGCTCTAGGCCTTATGGATTCATAGAAGAAGATTTTTTAAGATTTTCCTATATAACTCTATGTAAAACAAGTGACCCCTGGTGCGGGGTCATTTATCACCATAGGGCTATGATTTGTACAATCTTGGTAGTGGCCCATAAGATGATGCTTAATACCAAATATCTAAGCTCTAGGCCTTATGCATTCATGGAAGAAGATTTTTTAAGATTTTCCTATATAACTCTATGTAAAACAAGTGACCCCTGGTGTGGGGTCATTTATCACCATAGGGCTATGATTTGTACAATCTTGGTAGTGGCCCATAAGATGATGCTACATACCAAAAATCAAAAAGCTAGGCCTTGTGGTTTCGGAGAAGAAGATTTTTTCAACCTGGTAGAGAGTCATAAGATCATGCTACATACCAAAAATCAAAAGGCTAGGCCTTGTGGTTTCAGAGAAGAAGATTTTTTAAATTTTCATTTTTAAAATCTATTTTTAGCTCCTGTGACCTAATTATGCGATGGACCAGAACCATTTATACAACTTTAGTAGAGCTTCATCCAAGGAACATTCCTGCAAAATATTTTTCAAATTGGCCAAGCCGTTTAGGAGGAGATGTTGTTTGAAGCAATTGTTGACGCCGGACGCACGGACGCACGCACGCACGGACGCACGGACGACGGACGACGGACGCCGGACAAAAGGCGATCAGAAAAGCTCACCTTGAGCACGTTGTGCTCATGTGAGCTAAAAAAGCCCTGCTGGGCTCAGTTGGGATGTAACAGCTAACAATATCAAATCCTACTTACTCACCTCTCTCTAATCTTCCAGAAAAGCTGCTTTAAAGCCTCTTCCATGAAGTCTGAAAACACACAACAAAATAACTGTCAAAAGAAATCACTTGGGAGCAGAAAATCAAGAGAGACGATATAACTATAGACATATCGAGAACATTATGACAAAAGATCCCCTATTTTATGGCTTATATATTGTTTGAAATAAATGTCCTCAGGTGGAAACGTAATCTCCATTTCTCTACAAATATCTTTATTGATGTGTCTGGGGCCAATTCCATCAACCTTACTTTAAGGTTTAATACTTAGGCACGTATTTCATTGTTCATGTTTCCCTTAAAAAATAGAATCCTGAATATTTTATTTCCTTACAAATACTTTTTGCTAGCACGGTAATCATAAATGTTAACCTAGTCATTTATTCAAATATTCTATAAAACAAGAATAATGGAATGTGCAGAAACCTATTTAAAAATTTAAGTATGTCTTGGCGTTAAGTATTGTTGATGGAAGTCGAGCCTGGTCCAACAGATGTTTCTCCACTGGGAACCTCATATATAAATTATAACCTCCCTACCTCAATAATATGCAGGAACTGTGATAATTTACAATTGCCAAGAAAAAAATAAAATGCTTGAATAATCGCAAGGCTTGTAAAACCAAGGATATTTTCCTTTCCTTAGCTTATTACAGCTGTGGGGATAAAACCGTAAATGATACGATTTCAATAGAATCATAGACTAAATATCAATAACGCTTGTAACGTCACGCGTCAACCTACAACCGAGTCTACTGTATTTCACTAAATATAGTGATGAATTCTTCCATTAGGCAACAATTAGTATACAGACTAGTATAAGCTAGTGACGTCGCAGTCTCTATTTATATACTGGGGAAATTAAATACTCAAGAGACGTTTTTTAGTACATGTATATTGCATATATTTTTATACAATCAATTTGTTTAACTCTCCACACCTGTGTGTTTAAGTCATGTCTGTCAAGTATCATGTCTAGTTAACTTCATGGGTAACACATGTGATCATTTACAGTTTTATTTCCATGGCTGAATATCTCTGCATATGGCTTTGGAATATACCTGAAATATATTGCTTGATGATTGGATAATAGCTTAATATATAGCAATTTTTAAATCCATATTCAATTTTATTTTTACATTTATCTTTCAGGGTTTTTCTTAAAAGTCAGAGTAGAAGGATATAATTCTAAATTCTATAGGAGGCAGGGGGTCTGGGCGTCCGTCGTTTTTATTATTGTTTTCTTTCTCATTTTCTTTTACAATTTGGCAAATTTGAGCTGGCCAGGAAAGGATTTGAGGCAGTAAAATCTGCTGCCAGCCATCTCTAAAAAAAAACAACCCAAAGAGCATGGTTTAATGAAATGTTTTATGAAAAGAAATGTTATTTTTATACAACGTTGAATGCATATAGGAGTGGTAAAAATGCTGAAAATAGGGTGAGTATGGCGAAAGCTAGAAATGAATACAAGACAGTTTTAAAAAAAGCAAGAATTTTATATGATAAAGATAGAACTGATAAGTTAATTAATCCTGATGATGCATTTTTTACCCCAGACGAAGATGATTTATATTTTTATGATGTTATTAGCTTGTCCTCATTGTCTTCGTCATGAGTTGTCCGGAATCTTAACGTCAGCTATAACTTCTCTTCTATCCCATATACAACTTTCTTTTTGGTATGCATATTCATCTGGACAAAGCCTATCCAGACATATGCAAATTTTTCACCTATTGACCTTGACTTTTGACCTATTTTTCCTGTAACTTTTGAAAACTTTAAAATGCCTGTCATTTCAGAACCATTATCAACAGGGCACTATATTTTACATGAGAATTCCTTGTGGAAGACCTTTCCATCAATGTTACACTTTTGGACTTTTGACCTTGACTGTTGATCTTTGACCTATTATTGAAATATTTAACAAAGAACTTATCCTTGGCTGTAATTTCTTTACTATTGACATACAACTTTTATTTTTGGTATGCATATTCAGCTTTGAAGGGCTATTCAGATATACCTTAATATTCATCTTTTGACCTTGACCTTTGACCTATTTTTGCTGTAACTTCTGAAACTTTGAAATGCCTGTCATTTCAGAACCATTACCAAAAGGGCACTGATATTTCACATGTGAATTCCTTGTGGCAAGACCTTTCCATCAATGTTACACTTTTGAACTTTGACCTATTTTTGAAATGTTTAACAAAAAACTATAACATTGGCCATAAGTTTTTACTATTTGACATATATCTTTTATATTTGGTATGCATATTCATCATGACAGTGGTTTTTCAGACATACTTTACCTTATTTTGATAACTTTGGAAATTTTATAATAGATATTTGTTTATCATTTTTCAATATTTTTTTTTAAAAACATTGTATAATGGTTTGTCATCATATGAACATGTGCAGGTGTGATTTTGGTCATGATCTTTAGGCAGATAAAAAAGAACATTTTTTTTTCTTTTTAAATGTTTCAAATTTTTTACATTCTATTCCATGCATAGGTAAGGTCTCATTCAAGGAAAGGTCAAATTTAAAGGGATGGATTCAATTTGCATTTAAAGGCTTACAGTTTTAGTTGTGATTTTCAAGGTCAACTTTTTTAAATGTTTAACAAAAATATGTAACGTTGGCAAAAACAGACGAGCGTTGGCACCCACATGTGGTGCTCTTGTTTTACAAAACTAATTTGAGGTAATGTTTGATGAGGACACTGGAATATCGCATAATGAAATCTTATTTGCTAAAGACAAATAGAACAGCTGGTCCAGATAATTTAATTATTGAATTTTTTATACACGGTAAAGATATTATATCACCTGTTCTCTTTAGTTTGTTCAATAAGATCTTTGAATCTGGTAAATTTTTTTCCTACTACATGGTCAGAAGGTTATGTTATACTGCTACATAAAAAGATAGTTTGTTAGATGTCGAAAGTTACACAGGTATTACATTATCAAGCACCCTCGGTAAACTGTTTACAAGGATCTTAAATAATAGACGAACCAAATGGGCTGAAGAATATAATGTTTATATAGAGGCGCAGGCAGGGTTTAGAGGAAAAATGGGAACGACTGATAGTATTTATGTATTATATAATTTAATAATGCATCAATTCAGGTAAACAATTATTTTGTGCATTAATTGATTTTACTAAGGCGTTTGACTATACTGTGAGAGAAAATTTATGTTACAAATTATTGAAACTTGGAATTAATGGAAAGACCATAAATATTATTAAATTCATATATGAAGGTGTTAAAAACAGAGTAAAATATTATGAATTAAGCAGTGAATATCCATGTATGCTTGGTGTGAGACAGGGAGAGTGTTTATTGCATTTTTGTTTGCAATGTACATTAATGATTTAGAAAGTTATATTATTGATAAAGGACTTGA
>CM037781.1:24248796-24298796 GCA_021229015.1 Solen grandis | reverse complement strand
CAGGGATATGATGATACGTATCAGATGGACGATAATAAGGGATATAATGATAAGTATCAGATGGACGATAACCAGGGATATGATGATACGTATCAGATGTACGATAATCAGGGATATAATGATACGTATCCGATGGACGATAACCAGGGATAAAACATTACGTATCAGATGGACGATAACCAGGGATATGATGATACGTATCAGATGGACGATAACCAGGGATATGATGATACGTATCAGATGACGATAAAGGGATATGAGATACTATCAGATGGACGATACCAGGATAATATACGTATCAATGACGAAATTCAGGATATATGATACGTATCAGATGGACGATAACCAGGGATAAAACATTACTATCAGATGGACATAACCAGGGATATGATGATACGTATCAGATGGACGAAAAACAGGGATATAATATTCATATCAGATGGACGATAACAAGGGATATGATGATACGTATCAGATGGACGATAACCAGGGATATGATGATATGTATCAGATGGACGATAACCAGGGATATTATGATACGTATCGATGGACGATAACCAGGATATGATGATATGTATCAGATGGACGATACCAGGGATATATAATACGTATCAATGGACGAAACCAGGATAACATTACGTATCAGATGGACGATAGCCAGGATAGATGATAGTACAGATGGACGATAACCATGGATATTACGTATCAGCTGGACGATAACCAGGGATATGATGATACGTATCAGATGGACGATAACCAGGGAGATAATAATACGTATCAGATGGACGATAGCCAGGGATATGATGATAAGTATCAGATGGACGATAACCATGGATATGATGATACGTATCAGCTGGACGATAACCAGGGATATGATGATACGTATCAGATGGACGATAACCAGGGAGATAATAATACGTATCAGATGGACGATTACCAGGGATATGATGATACGTATCAGATGGACGATTACCAGGGATATTATGATACGTATCAGATGTACGATAATCAGGGATATAATGATACGTATCAGATGGACGATAACCAGGGATAAAACATTACGTATCAGATGGACGATAACCAGGGATATGATGATACGTATCAGATGGACGATAAACAGGTATATAATAATTCATATCAGATGGACGATAACCATGGATATGATGATACGTATCAGATGGACGATAACCATGGATATGATGATACGTATCAGCTGGACGATAACCAGGGATATGATGATATGTATCAGATGGACGATTACCAGGGATATTATGATACGTATCGGATAGACGATAACCATGGATATGATGATACGTATCAGATGGACGATTACCAGGGATATTATGATACGTATCAGATGTACGATAATCAGGGATATAATGATACGTATCAGATGGACGATAACCAGGGATAAAACATTACGTATCAGATGGACTATAACCAGGGATATGATGATACGTATCAGATGGACGATAAACAGGGATATAATAATACATATCAGATGGACGATAACCAGGGATATAATAATACGTATCAGATGGACGATAACCAGGGATTAAACATTACGTATCAGATGGACGATAGCCAGGGATATGATGATACGTATCAGATGGACGATAACCAGGGATATAATGATACGAATCAGATGGACGATAACCAGGGATATGATGATACGTATCAGATTGGTGATGACGAAGAAGCACTCCCTGTAGTGGAGCGGTACTTCCGGCTCCTCCAGGGTTGTGGTGCGATACACCATCTGTTGTAAATGGGTTGCCAGTCATACGATAGTTCCTGTTTTTAATATTCTCAACAATCATATTCTGAATGTACTGACATGTTGTACATTGGAACATATAATATTTATTCTTTTTAACATCCTCATTCTAAATGTTTGACCGTTCCCGGTGGCCGAGTGGTTAGAACGGCGGCCCCGGAATCGGGGAAGGGGTGATCGTCGCGATCGCGACATACCAAAATCGTAAAAAGGTACAGTTATAGCTCCGTCCTTGAAAAGAAAGTTCTAGGACTTGTTGGCCCGGTGTCAGAATAATGTGACTGTGTGTGGTATGATGCTACATGCCCATGGCGTGATACCAATGCACGGCTGCATTATATTTGTCTCAGATCTGGTCCACACATGACTTAAATACTGTCGGAGGGACGTTAAATCCGAAGCTTACAAACAAAATCTAAATGTTTGCTTGCTCAGCAAAATAAACTTCATTATTTTCCTCCCGGAGTTTTACATATACATTAATAAATGTATAAACATAGATCTATGGAATGATATTTGAGAAAAGATTACATTAAGCTTAGTGACTATGTCATTATGTTCGATGACAATGTTATTTTGCTTGGTGTTATCCTTGTGTGCTTGTTGATATCGATGAATACTTTTTGACAAGTGTATTATGTATAGTGACATTCGCATTCTGCTCGATGGCAAAGGGCTTCGTTGTCTCCCATTGTCCTTGGTTACAAGGAAATCATGCTTTATGAAATTCAAGCAAAACCATAAGTGCTGATGTCGATCACTGCTTCTGAACAATTGCATCGTGCTTGGTTACAATGACATTCCGCTTCGTTTCAAACCATCTTATGGCAAGCAGTTTCACTGAAAGGTTTGAAAGCTGAGTTTGTAGAGAAACCCGTTAATATTGAAATGGTATGTGATTCGAATACCGGTGGAAGCTCACTTTTTACGCTTCTGTAATACGTTTAGTTATGTTTAATGATGACCCCCACGCCCCCACCCTGTAGTTGATACAATTTACTACATGTAATTTGATATTTACCGGTCCCGGTTGGTGAGTGATTGAACATCCGCCCTGAAATCGGGTGGGTGGGTTCGTTGGTTCGATCCCCGGCCGCGATATACCTAAGTCGTAAAAATGTATTGGTATAGTTCCTTTTCTTGGTTCTCGGCATATAAAGGGAGTTACAGGAGTGGTTGGTAATGTAACTGAATACTACAGTGCGACAGCGCTTTGTTTGTCTCAAATAGACATAGTCTCTAAATAACTGAAGTTCATTTTTTTATCTAGGATGTTTGCAATTTTGTTCTGTGGTAGCACACAAAATTGTATCGAAACATTTCGGGCTACTTTTAGACTCTTAGATTTGCCTCCTTTTGAGATATAGTTCCAAATTAAGTTTTCTGTCTTATCACATAGTGCTGTTATGTTTATTTAAATACGACTGCAAAACTGAAATGAAATGAGAAAGAAAGAAAAATAAAACTAACTGCGCAAGTGAGTTAATTAATTCAGAGATATTTGAAACTTCATTGGCTGGATTTAATCTTTTGAAATGTCCTATAAATACATGTATACAAATCCGTTCTGCATATATGGGTAGTTGCAGGACTGGTTGGCCCGGTGTCAGGACAATGTGACTGGGTGTGGTATCATGCCACATGTCTACGGCGTGATACTGCAGTGTGGCAACACTATATCTGTCTCAAGTAGACATCGTCAGACTCTCCAAATTACTGAAATATTAAATGTCGTTTGGACGTTAAACCCAACAAAAAAAACTGTGGACTACCTATATAGATCAATTCATATGCTTTCATTACGCAGCCTCTGGTTTCGAATCATTTTTAATATATGATATTAATTTAAATTAACCTATATTAAATAAAATCCAAGTACAAAGCTATATTAGTACTTTACATAAAAACACAAAACACCGTTCATGTGAGAGTGAACAAGCAAAAAAAAAAATAATAATAAAAAACAAAGAGACGAAGAAAAAATCTGAAATAAATTACAATAAACCAATAAACAAATCACATATAATTTAAAGCAATTGATGATTCATTAATTGTTTTTGAATGTAATATTCAGGAAATCCTTTACTCAATCGATTTAGCTATTGCTGGGCCTTTCAGTAGTATTTCGAGAGTTTTGTTGCAATCTCACATACCTTCTTGAATTAATGCAATTATAGTGTACAAACCATAAAACATATCAGTATATTATTTCCCTCATTTGAATGTCATAGTTGAATATTGAAATCCTAACAGTGGTTAATAATGCATGATGAAAAGACGGGATTGGCGTCAGTTCAATTATGTCTTTAATTCCAATGTGAGAAACTTAAGCTCATAAAATTGATAACTTTGAATGAATGGTGATAAAATAAAGAATGATAATTGTGTAATACCAGTTGCACTCGTAGCATTGCTGAAATACAGATCCGAAGTTATGAGTTCGAATCCTGTTGGGGGCAATGATTTTTTCATTACCTTTCCTGGCCCAAAGTACAGGTCCAACTCGGAAACCGTCGAGAGGGATTTACATAAGTTGCAAGAACTTTTTTTTTCAATTGACGTAAGATAAATAGTTTTGAATTAAACTAATACTAATTGATATATATATATATATATATATATATATATATATATATATATATATATATATATATCAAGTTGGAAATAATTTCAGAATAAATATTCGAGACGTCTTCAGAAAGAGGAATATTTTATATAAACCTGTCTCACTCAAATTCCGATTAAATTTAGCAAAATTCTTTTTTTTTAAATTAATAAAAGAAAATTGTTATTAACATGTTACGTTGTTTCCTAACGTGCAAACATGCAATCAATTAATCATGATATAACGCGTCGCGTCCAGGCTAAATGTGTTTACCTAATTATGAGGAATTACAAGGGAAGTGACAAATGCGAATGAAACACTTTGGATCATGAAAATTATATTTGATTTCAAATTTTGTGTGATGAATTAAGTTTCAATATTGTATGCATGGTAAGGCAACTAAGTCGATGAGATGATATTAGACTATGTTCAATAAACTGACGTTTGATATACTTTTGCTGAAATATTGAAGAAGAGTGAAATTAATTATTTATAGACGTTTGAATTTCTTATAAAAAATAATAAAAATGAATTATTTTCTATGATCAAAATTTTTACTTCGTATACAGATTTTTTTATTTTTATTGTTTATATGTCGTTTGATAATACTTGTATATTTGAAAATACACAAGACTAGTAAGCAGTAGGCAAAATGTAACCAAAAAAAAAAAACAGACTTCAAGGATAGAAAATTTAAATTGAAATTTAGAATCACACAAACATAGTTATTCTAAAAAATATGTACTAACGTATTTGCCTTAGACGACAACTAAAAGGGAAAAATATTTAAGAGAAAAAGAAATATAGATAAATTTGAAACTTTTTGTCTTAATATATGATTTTCAGTATCTTAATTCTCATAAACAAATGTTATTTAAATACGTATGTTATATAGTTTACAATGTTTAAGATATTGATATCATGTTATGAAGATTTATGTGATAACGTTTACTTAATCCGTTTCTATAGAGATCCATTTTAAGAGATTGTTAACAGTTAACCAGTACTTTACCCCAACTTCTGTATGTCTACCAGAATATGTAAAAAGAAATTGAGTCGGCTCAATAAATCTGAAATTTTATTGTTAAATGACTTATAGTCCTTTTAGGATTTCGGGTTTTATGTAGTCAGACGTACAGTATTCAATAAAGAGTTGAAAACCGGCGCAATTTGTGTATTGGTCATAAACCAAAGTTCCGGTCTTTACCTTTTACTCAAGGTATTTTCATTTTAAGACCCTTGCTTTTGAATACGATTTGATTTAAATTTGAAACTTTTCAAACTTGGAAATTAAACCCACCCACCATTTCAGACATGTTTTACTTCTGTTCTTACCATTGAAGTACCAACTTCGTTAAAGGAATCGTCTATTATTCTGCAATGAATGATAGGAATTCGCTTTTTTTTTTTTTAACTGCTCACATGATAACATGATCAAATATACAACATTATGCAATGTAGAAATAAACATATATACTTTAGTGACAAAAATATAAAAAAAATATATATAAAAAAAACGAAAAAAAAAACAACAAACGATTCAATGTAATTCAACAATAAGTTACTCTATCTTCCAACCTAGGTATTGCTACAGTACTGCCTGTATAACAATAACAGCATGAGTTAAGTCAGGAAAGGACGCATCTATGAACGTAAAATCAGGTTTTTATATTGCTTTTCTCTTGAATATATCTAAAAACATGAGGGTTTTCTCACACTAAAGATAATTTGTCTCTGAAAAAAAAAATCAAGTTATCTGGAGCTCATGTAGTTACATCTAAAATCAGCGTAGCATGGAAAATAATTTTACATAGTAATACCCCTGTCTTTCTTTTTTCAATAGTTTATTTCCAAGATTTACATAGTAAATAACATTGGACAAAGCATATAGTAACAAAATATATTGGTTATGGCGGTTGTCACACCAGGGCCGCGTTCCCACGGCGTTCAAAAAGAATGCAAAACGCCGAAGTGCACGCAGTGCGATCGCAGGCATCAGCACAGCAACGCAGTGGAATCGCCAGTAGATGCACTGGGATCGCATAGAATGCTGAGTCACGGCGCGCATTTTGAGCATGCACAAAACAAACGCCGTGGCGCGGTGTTGTGATAAGAGCGCAGTGGAGTCCCCGTAATGGCTCCATAGCAGCGCAGTAAAGTCTCCTACAACGCCACAGAGCTCCGCGGGTGCGCGCAGAGGTCGCAGTGCGAACGCTGTGGTGTCGGTGGCACTTTCACGGAAGATTGTACGGCGTTCAACGCGCCGTCAGCGCAGTGTGATCGCCGTGTCAGCGCAGTGTGATTGCCATGTCAGCGCAGTGTGATTGCCGTGTCAGCGCAGTGTGATTGCCACGTCAGCGCAGTGTGATTGCCGTGTCAGCGCAGTGTGATTGCCGTGTCAGCGCAGTGTAATTGCCGTGTCAGCGCAGTGTGATTTCCACGTCAGCGCAGTGTGATTGCCACGTCAGCGCAGTGTGATTGCCGTTTCAGCGCAGTGTGATTGCCGTTTCAGCGCAGTGTGATTGCGTGTCAGCGCAGTGTGATCGCCGTGTCAGCGTAGTGTGATTGCCACGTCAGCGCAGTGTGATCGCTATGTCAGCGCAGTGTGATTGCCGTGTCAGCGCAGTGTGATTGCCATGTCAGCGCAGTGTGATTGCCATGTCAGCGCAGTGTGATTGCCGTGTCAGCGCAGTGCGATCGCCGAGGAAGCGCATTGCACGCAGCAGACCCAGGCACTTGCCAACAAAAATTCTGTAGGAACGCGTTAGAACGCCATCGGTGTTCCGTAGCAACGCCTCGGTCGCTGTGAGGACGTCGTGACATCTCCATCTTCACGAAAAATATCAGATTTTTGCTTGGGATCTCACGGCGCTCTATAAAATTAAACAACGCCGTGCTAACGCAGTGGAAACGCGTGTAGTGTGACAGGGGCTTAGTAATGTGTTCATCTGGAATTGATAGAATAAATTAGAATTTTAGATATTTGTAAATTCTGTATTCCTGCATATTTAAAACGCCGAATACTCGTTGCTTAAAATTCCCCTCTCTCTCTCTCTTTCTCTCTCTCTCTCTCTCTCTCTCTCTGCAATATTTATCAGTTTGAATCAAAATTTCGTACAAAAATCATCTGAGTTTATTTACAGAAACAAAAAAAAATTAAAAATATCACAGTCGCTTGCGCGTGTGATAGAATCTAGCCGAGACTACAATAAAAAAAAGGAAGGTGGCGGAGTTAGGACAGGGGCGCAGTTAGGACCTCCGACGATATAGTGTATTTGTTGTCAAAAAAAAAAAGAAAAAAAGAAAAGAAAACACGACAGAGGTCGCATCAAGGTATAACATACTAAGTTTCTGTACGTGTGTATTACTGCTATATGTACTTTATTTTACGACAATGGTATGTTATAGTGTGCATGCAAATTCACATGGATCAAAGTCGATATTAAATTGTCATGTTTGAGAATATTGCTAAGCAAACGTACACTAAATGCAAAAAAAAATAAAAAAAAATCATTTTCATAGGTGTTGTCATTTGTGTTTATTTTGAATATATTTTGTCTTTCGGGAAATGTATAGTTAAAACAAATATAAAGATTAAATCAAGAACTACTCGTTTAGTTGTTGTTTTTTTTTTGTTTTTTTTTACTGTAATGAGCCAAAATTATATTTCATAATTGACTTCTTTTGCATAATAATATATTCGCTATCACGCCATATGGTTGTTCTTAAGGTGCTTGCATTGTGTGTCCTTAGATGTAAAATGATCTTCAACACAGACACTTCCCAAATATAAACATTAAAGAAACTGTAAGCACATTTCACCTCTATATTCACAGCATCAATGCATATACAGCTTAAACTAGTATTATGTATGTAAATGATCCATTCCATTGTTCTGTCAATAATATATCATTAATGGTACTGTGTATGTTACCGTATAGTTGATGCACTATTTTTAATTCACAGATGATGTTATTTTAGTTTTCTATTTTCCCTTTATTTTCTCAATGAGCCTCTTCTTTTTCAACTTCCCTTTGATTTCAGACTGGTGTACTCACGATGTTTTACAAATAAAGACGTTTAACTAATACGAAACGTCAGGATTAGAACTGGGAGTATAAATTGCAAAACGTTTAAAAGAAGCCCAACATACGCATTGGTGAGAAGCAAAGTGCGGGTTGGTATTACGCCATCCAGACACCCAATCCAAGAACATGTTTATACGACATCCTGTTTCTTGATTAACAGTTATTGTTATATTTAAGAGAACACGATTAAAATTTAAGTCTATAATTAATGTTAAGCGATCAAAAAACAAACAGATGAAATTACCTTTACCTTTACTTCTGTGATTGTATATAAACATTATGATGCCTTAAAATATACATTGGCGGTGATTTCATAGGGTCTTTTTCATTTATTTATATATTTCAACTGACACTTCTTCCCTTTATTCCATTTTCAAAGCACATAATTTCTTTTACCGATTTGTTTTAAACATTTTGTGTATCATTATTTTCTGTTGTTCTGTAAGAAGACACGAAAATGTAATACCATTAAATTGTCATTATAAGCATTCATTTTGTGTTAATTTGCTATTTGTCTAGGGAACTAATTATTTTCGCTACCTTAAACAATTGAATGATGCGTTGTTCACGTTAAATACTTCGTACATAAGTATTCATACATCACATTTTCATTTAACAAAATGAAATTAAAACATTTAGATATGTTATAATTCTGAATATTTCTAATTCAGTACATGTATTATCACTACACATGTTCAAATGCTAACAGTATTAGCAGTATTGCACTGTATTATACTTATTCTTCTTCTTCTTCTCCAATAACATTATGCTAGCTGTACTTACTGGGATTCAAGAGATGCAACAGATGAAATGTTGGATTACATTGACGACATAAATTACACACATCACGAGGCGCCATCTAACGGGAAGAGTCGCTTCAATAAACAGCGATAGAAGTATCGGAACAATGGCGAGGTAGACATCAGATATACTGTATTTTCCCAGTGCAGAAGCATGTATTGTATATATATATATATATATATATATATATATATATATACACAAGAATTGTTTTGTAGCAAAAAGAAATTCTAGTGTAAACTTGCAGATCTTATTTTCAAACCATTTTTAAAAACCAAACGGAAAACGGATTACTTCTCCAAACATTATTTTATAATAAAAATGTATTCCCTTGGCGTACCATGTACTGCATTGTCATTAATATTCAATAATTCACTTTCACTTTGCCATTGTGCATTCGCAAATCACTGGGATTATACCAAACTCCGCCGCAGTAGTTACCAATCTCCCCCCCCCCCCCCCCCCCCCCCCCCCCAATTTACGGGTGTCGATAACACTGCCACCACAAGTAGATTCGGCCAATATAGGCCGGATTTACTTTTATAACTTTACTCTTGAATATATCATATCAATTTTGTTATATTTCACGAAAATGTCATTCATGATTACGAGAAAAGTAAAAAATCAAATCAAATAAAATTTAAGGTATTGTAGACTCCCCGTTATGTTCTTTTAACAGTGTCGAAACAGCAAAACACTATCTGCTGGATTGCGACCAATTCAACAACTTTAGAATTGCTTTTTTTATCTGACCTTCCATGTCCACCGATCATTGAAAATCTTCTTTACGGTAGTGAACACCTGACACCATGTCAAAGGTCTATTTCAAAGAGTTCAACAGTTTATACCGGCCTCCAAACGTTTCTAGTGTAGTTCTCTTCCAATGACCTTCCTCCAGGCCGCGAGCTAAATACAATTAGTCTTTGTGTTTTATTTTCGTGCTTTGTTTACGTTTTAAATTTTTCTTTCATCTCAATTTAAAGCTAGTTAAAACATCAAGCTATTACTTGAGCATCGTTCTTTATCCTTCTATTATACTTTTTATCTGTTAACGTTATTCATGTATTGCATTTACCGTACTGATTTTGATGCACCATTGTTGCCATTGTCAAGTAAATTTATCTGCTATAATAATTCATCAAACATGGAAAGGAATTTATATCAGTTTATATTAACATGTTTTCCAATCTATAATTAATGCATTTGTTATGTTGATGTATATGTGCTAGCATTATGTGAATAAATTTAAACTAAATAGTACTACTTTATAAAATTATGAGTGTTGGTCACATGGTTTCAACTATCATCACGTGACGTGTGTATTGGCAGTGGTTAAAGTAGCGTAGAGTGACGTAACCGGTGTGCAGAGTTTGGGATTATACAGGACCATGTGTGACAGGCAATCTAAGTGATCAGTCCTCATTGTCCAATAGAACGACTATAACATGAAGTATACAGACTGCGTGTGACAGGCAATCTAAGTGATCAGTCCTCATTGTCCAATAGAACGACTATAACATGAAGTATACTGACTGCGTGTGACAGGCAATCTAAGTGATCAGTCCTCATTGTCCAATAGAACGACTATAACATGAAGTATACTGACTGCGTGTGACAGGCAATCTAAGTGATCAGTCCTCATTGTCCAATAGAACGACTATAACATGAAGTATACTGACTGCGTGAACGGAATGACAGGTTGAGGAGTTTAATGATCTCCTCGTTTGTTATAGTATACCAATAAGACAAATCTCGATAAGTAAATTATAATTGCTACATTATAGAGCTTATAGCCAAATCATTTTTGAAGGTTTAGGGATTTTTTTATTTATATGAATCCCATTTTGTATTCACATAGTGAAAACCGGAAAGTTACTGAAACGAGTAAACATATTTATCCAGAAATGTTTATTTCTAATTTGGGATTGATTCTCATAGAATATATTTTACATTGTCTTTTCTCCCCATTCAGACACATTATGTTAAATCACGTAGTACTATATTGTAATATGGACCTATCAAAGTATGTGTATTATATATCATACTGTCTTGCCAATCCTGACATACCCGAGTGAGGTCTGGGGCTACGAAAACCTGCAAATTTTAGAAAGAATACACTTATCATTTCTCAAAAGAATTTTGAAAATTATAAAAAGTACGCCCAGTTACATAGTATATGTCGAACTAGGAAGATATCCTACTGAAATTATTGTTAAATCTAGAATGATTTCTTTTGGGGAAAATATTATTTCTGGTAAAGACAGGAAATTAACAAACGAATATATAACATACTCACCAACACTCCTGGTTTCGAATCAAAGTGGGTTCATTCTATCAAATCCATTTTAAACGAAATCGGTAGGCCGGATATCAGGCAGCTACATGCAGATCTACAAAACAAACAGTTTGGAAAACTTACTAAACAAATTTTAATAGATCAATTCAAACAAAAATGGCACGAATCGGTTCAGTCATCCTCCAAAGGTTTAAATTTTTACTTATTTAAAGACAATGTTTCAATAGAAAGTTACTAAATTAATCTAAACACTGGTTTATCCCATTACCTGTTGAAGTTCCGTACAGGAAATCACAGGCTTCCGGTCGAGACTGGTCGCTGGATCTCTGTTGAATACAGTGACAGGAAATGCACCCTCTGCAACAAGAATGATATTGGTGACGAGTATCACTATCTACTAGTATGCGATCATTTTAAACAAGATCGCATGTTGTATATTAAACGGTTTTTTTATCACCGACCAAATACACTTAAAAGAACTCATGACATCATCTTCCAAGACTACTTTGACCAAACTAGCGAAATTTTGCAAGGTTATTATAACCGCTTTTTAACCTCATCAATATTTATTACTTGTTAAACACTTAAATGAATTCTCGCACCCCTTCCATAACTAACCCTTACATTTTTTGTCAAAAAAAATTAAAAAAAATAAATAAATAAAGCTGGGGGTCATTGTCCTGCTTTTTGAGTTATCAGCCCCTGAATGTGATATTATAGCACTTTTACGCAATATTCAAGTGCAGATAACTCAAATAGTGACAAGAATTGTCTGATACTGTTTCAAAACCAATGTTCATTACTTTATTCCCTGTCTCTGTACAAAATTTGTAGAACTTCTATGTGACAGATTTTATACTATCTTTGTGACAGATTTTATACTATAATCACCCATGCAAATATATATCAATTTTCCTCAAACCAACTTCCCCTTTTTTTTAAAAAAATGTAACATATTAACAGTTTTAAACATAACAGAATTTCTATTGGATCAATTGATTTCAAATTTTGCATAATAACTTGAAATGAAATCACACACATTAATAAGAAATAATATAAGGTATTAGTAAGATTTATTTTGAGTTATCTACTCTTGAATATGGCCTAAAAGTGCTAGAATATAACATTTAGGGGCAGATAATTCAAAAAGTAGGACAATGACCCTCATTTTTTCCCATAAAAATGTTTCTTTTATGATTCTCTATTATCATGCAAAGGTTTTAAAAAAATATATTGAACAGTTTGATTTTTTTTCTTCTTTTTTTCTATATAGAAAATGTAGCAAACTGTCACATACGCCCCCTTAAAACATCAATTTATATACCTACATACTTACGCACTATTTGTACTGTTACATTTTCAATAGTTCATATATATTATTTATTTTGTGTGAATAATCTTTGACACTTCATTTAAAGTTCGCTTTTATACATATAACACTCAGTTTGCACTCATCTATTAATTATATTGATACTTTACTGATTGAAAGAAGTAATATAGCATCTCAAAAAGTAAATTGTTGCAAAATTTTGACAAAACCTTTGATAATTAGTCAAATTATATATAAGTGCTTAGTAGCAATGTTTCTCGTCCGAAACACAGAGGTATCCAGGGTAGTGACACTATTCAAGTTCTCTATTTTATTATATTGTTTCTAATGTTTTACTGATGATTTTATTTGGCCATTCTTACAGAGGAATAAGGAACCCAAAAATGTGCCCATAGTTTCATAGAAATCAGATCTTGTTTTTAACGTCTTCTTGCTCGAATTCCATCAACAGTATTTAGTGATAAGTAATACTTAAACCACTAGGTAGATACACATTCAATCATTACCATTTTATGAAATATTCAATTACACGACTAAGCTGAAATGAATTATTACCTTAACAACTAACAACGATTGTTAAGATATGAAATATCTGGGTATTTTCATTAAAGAAACATGACTTAAGAAATTCTCCTTTAAGTATATTTTATATTTTTATTATATATTTATAAGTTTTACGAGGGTTGATCAATAAATTCGTGGACACATCTTTATTAACTTGCACATTTTTAAATATGGGAGTATAAAACTCGTATCAAATAAATGCAAATGACTTCTGTATTACATGCTGAAATTTTATTTAAATACGATTAACTGCTGCACAATAACTTACATTTAAGTGCACCTAAGTGAAGTACTTCACCGCAGCTCAAATAACGTCATTCTCTGCCTCAACACCAATCTGGTATTTATCATTTACATGTACAGATTATTGGTCAATAATTTCTGCATTGTCCCAAAACTCATGTCAACTAAGACACTAAGTTCTCATACGATGAACATTCGAAAAATATTAATGTCCTTTATAACGGCCTGCACCCATGACGTTGTGTGTTGAACAATAGGCAGATCGTACTTTTTTTATCGCGCTGTCATCAAAAAAGCGTTTTTGACATTTGTATATCAGAAATTTACACACGCTGATTCCATTTGCTACTCATTCCAATATTCTTTTTTTCTGTTTATATCGGTGATACATTTTTTTTATAACAAAGTTTCAAAAGTTTATTGGCATAAGTCAGCAATACATTGCCTTTGGCCAATTACATTCAAGCATTACAAACATGGCAATCAATATAAATGCAACTATTCGTTTAACTGCGATAAATAAACAATATTATAAATAACACAACTAAATATTCTATGAAGTCAAAAAGGTACATGCAACAAATCACATTTACATAATATCATATATGAATATAATATCATATATCAAAAAAGAAACAGTTATGTCGTTGTCTTTAGTGCAAGGGTTTCATTTCTTAGTGGAAAAGCATTCTGAATATATTTTGTTAGATTTAAAATTACTCTCTTATTTTTTGTAGACTTTTAAACTTTTGCAGTGTGGGCCATCTTATATTTCCTAGAAACTGATTTCTTAAATTCCGATATAATGGACAGCATAAAAGAAAAGGAAATTCAGTTTCAGGTACATTCATGTTACATACTTTACATAGTCTCTCCTCTCGATTTATTTGGTTGTACCTACCTGTCTCAATTTCTAAATCATGAAAGCTAAGTCTAAAGCGGGTTAACTGTTTTCTCTGTGTTTCATTTGAAAGGTACTTAAAACTAGAAGTCGTTTGTTTAAGATACAAACGAAGCGGCTTTCCGTTTGCTTATTTCAAAGGTATTAAATATATAAGTTAATACAAAAAAAAATGGAATAATGATACATAATAATGTATGATTTAATACGTAAATCATCATTATCTTAAATACATACTTACGATTATGTTCAAAAATAAGCTTTAAATCTTTTTTTTTTTTTCTTCTTCTTCTTAAGAAGATATTGAGAAAGCATAAATATGGATCTTATTTGATTATGCACCCGTTTTCTATCATTCAGAAAAAACAAAACAAAAAAAAACAGGAAAATTTTAAGATAATAATATCCTCAAGAATTTTTTTTCTTACGTTATTCAATCGATTTTTTTTATTCTTTATTTAATATCTTTTTCTTTGTAAGCATATGGCTTAACATGTATTCATTACAATTTGATCCACAATTGAAATTGTAAAAAAGAAAAAAAATACTTTAAAATCGATTACTTTCAACCTTTAAATTGATTGAGTTTTACATTTGCAAAATTAGAGGGAAACAAAGGCAGAGGTGTAAGCAAAATAATGAATCTATGTAATTAACGATATAAAAGTCTTGAAACTTTCAACTATTCTTTTGCTTTGTATATTTGCTTATTTTTAAAGATTTAGAAAAAGAAACCGTTAAACATTTAGAAAATATAAAAATCGATAGGAAGATATACATGTATTTGTCATTTTCTTCAGGTTTTCAGAAAGCCGTGATAGCAAATGCAATAAGATTTCCGTAAAGGTTTTCTGGCTCTAGTATAATTATACTAATTCATCGTAAATGCGACTCATTTACTCAAAAACGTATCACAATTCACTATTCAATGCAGGCATTCATTCCTGCAAAAGAACAATCGGATCTTGCTCAACCAACCCAATGACCACTAAAATGTCTTTCTGCAAATTAATAGATTTCCATGAATAAGCCCTTTTACGAAATACATGAATAAGTCATGTTTGAAAACGTAATCACTTGAAATTTTCTGGACTTTTCGCGCATGTTAAGGTACGGCATTATTACTTATTTAAAGTTAATATATACAATCTTTTGATCTTTTTAATATATTTTGCTTACAAATCAATGTTGTCATAAACAAGTTACACAACATAAATTCTATAAAGTATGCTTAAGATTGGCATCAATGCTCATGACGCTGGAGCGCGAATACGTATTGAAATGAATATTTTTTATATTTTGACGACGTCAAAATCAAGTGACTAAAGAAAAATATCTTTTTTGCAAGGACATGTTCAGCATACGTTCTATTAATCAAGAAAAAAAGTATCTTCGAGAATGCGAACAGGTTTGTTTTCACATTTTCAAGTAGGCATTCCATCAAACATGAATAACTGCCATGTTTGATGACGTAATCACTTGAAATTTTCAAGACCTTATGAACGTACTAAGTTTCGACATTTTTGAAAAGTTTAAGTTCATTGGTCTAATTGGCGATTTTATATAATTTTTCAAAATAATTATTGTTTAAGTATGCATGACGTCATAATCACGTGACAAAACAAACATTTCTTGCAGTATGCATCACTTCAATTTTAACTCTATCAATTCTGAAGATATAATTAAGATTGACTTTAAATTCATGATATCGGAGCGAAAGAAATCTTTAAAGAGACATGTTTTTTTGTCTTTTTGATGACGTCATAACCACATAACTAAAGAGAAATTCATTCAGAAAATAGAACGTAAACTTCTATGCCGATATGCTGTCCAATTTTCATGCTTGTAACGCATCAGGGGGCTTTGTAACATTTAAATTTAATTTTTGACCAAAGTTCGAAACTCGGTATTGCCATAAAATCTTAATCTTTTCGAAATTGGCAATTTGAATGCCAAGGTGGACATCTACATCCTAAAATACATCTTTTGTAAAAATATCTAGATAATCGGACCTATATTGAAGGCTGTAGAGCGCGAACAAACTTTTGAAGCTGACGTCAAATCTGACGTCATATGACGCCAATGAAAATTGAAAATGATTGAATGTTTAAAAAGATACTTTTTTATCGCTGCAATTTCAATTTCATTAAAATTGACTCAAAATGTATGATGCCAGAACGAGAGAAATCTTTGAAAAAATAGGATTTTGTCCATTAAATGACGTCATAACCACGTGACTTAAAAGGAAATCTTTCAGAGAAAAGAAAGTAGACCTCTGGGCCAATAAGCTGTCCAATTGTCATGCTTCTATCTCATCAGTAGCCTTTGTAACATTAAATAATAGTTTTAGGACCAAAGTTCGAAACTCGGTTTTGCCATAAATTCTTAAATTTTTCGAATTTAAATATTTGAAAGATAAGGTGCACATCTACATCATAACATACATCTTCTGTGAAAATATCAAGATAAAATATCAAAAAATAGAGGCTCTAGAGCGCGAACAAACTTTTGAAGCTGACGTCAAGTCTGACGTCGATTGACGTCATTGAAAATTAAAAATTATTGAATTTAAAAATTTATAAGTTTTTGTCGAGGCAATTTAATTTTCATGTTGCTTAGACACTGACAACTTACCGAAATTAACTCTTAGATTTGGTTGGAAAAAAAGGAATAATAATAATAATAACTAGATGTCATTCGTTCAAACGAATGATAGGACTTTCTGCAACATCTGCTTTATATAGTATATATATAGAAGATGACATAATAGATAATCTGTCCAAATTGCAACTTTCTATCTCCTCTATTTCTATATAAAATAGCACAAATAGAACACATTCTGTGAATTTTAATAAAAGTCCGCCCATTATCTTGCACATGTAGTTTACATACAAAATTTATACTATGTCATATGACATGAAAGAAAAATGAAACAGTGTTCAAATGTAAGTTTCTAACTTTCATCACACATAGAATTTCATCACTCCAGCTCAGTTGTAACCTTGTTTAATTTTAGCCTCAGTAGGAAGAAGTATTGAATATTTGTATAGTGCTATATCCTTTCGACACCTGTAACGTAGTTAAACGTATTTAGCGATTTTGGCGTGTTTGGGCTTCCGTAGTTTTGCCATAAATTCCTGGAATTTCGAACTATGGTGATATTTTGAAAGGTAACATCCCAGCCTACAAACTGATGCAATATGAATATCGTTAGCATAACAATGCAGTTTTTAGATGGTCTAAAATGTTGGGCTACGTGTGAATTTTTCAAGGCTTGCAAACTGCTCGCTAGCTACATAGTGTTGCAAATACGGATTTTTGTCTTGTGCCGTTGTACATGTATTAACTTCAATGCTTATTTTGGAAACAGTCAACATTCGACAAAAAAAAATCAAGATATAGCCCATCAATTGCAATTTGATATTTCTTTTTTTTTTTTTTTTTTTTTTTTAAGTCGTTGCGCAAGTATTTAAGCTTGGTGACCCCTGCGCGTGACCTTTGCCATATTTTTATGATGCATGATTATGAAATATCTTATTTTCCATGTAACTTTCTTATATGAAGTCCAATTTCAATAAATTTGGTACCGTTAGAAAGTTCTTAAAACATGCTACATTTTATACGCAATGTATAAACTTATCTTCAGTCGTTTCTGAAATATTGACTGTTAAACCTCAAGAAAACAGCATATTATCAGCAAAATTAGCTTCATTTCATTTAGTTTTTTTGCTTATAACTTTGTATTGCGTAAACCAATTTTAATAAACTAAATATCTTTGGAAATGTCAATTATTCAGCTATAATTTTTATTCATACATAATTTTACAAAAATCGATATTTATTGAGATATGGCTACATATATGCAGTAGGGGTGAAATCAAAATTTCCTCACGTGCCTAATAATCCATAAAAATTTCATCGTCCTAGGACTATTGCAACATATTAAAATAAGCGTTTAGTTAGGAAGAAGAAAAGAAGAATAATAATAAACAAATGACGTCACGTGACGTCATATGACGTTTATTTTCACATAATTGTTAAGACACCCAGAGACCTACTAACTGACAAAATTTCAACTTTCTATCTCAAATAGGACAGTTTTTATAAGCATTTAAATATTGACGTCATTGGTTCGAATCTTGGATCCGCCATATATGCTTGGACTTTTCGAATTTTGAAAAACGGACACCGGTATACACAATAAGAACGTAATATACACACTCTGTGAAAATTTGATGAAAATCGGCCCATTAATAATGGCTCTGGACCGTGTACAAACTTCTGTAGTCAATTTCAAATGTGACGTCATATGACGTCATAGGCTTCTGAAAATCATTGAAATCGAAATTTCAGCGTCTAAATCATTTGTCATTAAATTTTCATTGCCCTTCGACAATTTCAACATATAGAAATAATCTTGTTAATATTAAAAATACATTATCATACAATGACGTCACGTGACGTCATATGACGTTTCTTTTCACAAAATATTAAAGACTCTTAGAGACCTATATACTGACCAAATATCACTTTTCTGTCCTAAATAGGACCGATTTTATAAGCATTTAAAAATTTACGACCTTGGTTCGAATCTTGAATTCGCTATAGAACCATGGACTTTTCGAATTTTGAAAAACGGACACTGGGATGCACAACTAGAACTTAATATACACATTCTCTGAAAATTTAATGAAAATCGGCCCATTAATAATGGCTCTGGACCGTGTACAAACTTTCGTAGTCAATTTCAAATGTGACGTCATATGACGTCATAGGCTTCTGAAAATCATTGAAATCGAAATATCAGCATCTGAAGCATGCGGCATTAAATTTTTTATTGCCCTTCGAAAATTTCAACATAAAGAAATAATCTTGTTAGAATTAGAAATTCATTATCATATAATGACGTCACGTGACGTCATATGACATTTATTTTCACAAAATGTTTAAGACTCCCAGAGACCTATATACTGACCCAATATCATTTTTCTATCTCAAATAGGACCGATTTTATAAGAATTTGAAAATTTACGACCTTGGTTCGAATCTTGGAATCGCTATAGAACCTTGGACTTTTCGAATTTTGAAAAACGGACACCGGGATGCACAACTAAAACTTAATATACACATTCTGTGAAAATTTGATGAAAATCGGTTCATAAACAATGGCTCTGGACCGCGTACAAAATTTTGTTGCATATTTCAAGTGTGACGTCATATGACGTCATAGGCACGTGAAAATCATAGAAATCAAACTTTTAGCAATTGAAGCATGTGTCATTAAATTTTCATTGCCCTTCGACAATTTCAACATATAGAAATACTCTTGTTAATATTAGAAATACAATATCTTATAATGACGTCACGTGACGTCATAAATATTTTCACAAAATGTTTAAAACTTCTAGAGACCTATATACTGACTAAATATCAACTTTCTATCTTAAATAGGACAGATTTTATAAGCATTTAAAAAATTTACGACCTTAGTTCGAATCTTGGATTCGCTATAGAACCATGGACTTTTCGAATTTTGAAAAACAAACACCGGGATGCACAACTAGAACTTAATATACACAATCTGTGAAAATTTGATGAAAATCGGTTCACAAACAATGGCTGTAGACCGCGTACAAACTTTTGTAGCATATTTCAAATGTGACGTCATATGACGTCATAGGCATATGAAAATCATAGAAATCAAAATTTCATCGCATCAAGTATATGCCATTAAAATTTCATGGCCCTGGGACCATTGCAACATGCTTAAATTAACGCTCAGTTTGGAAGAAAAAAAGAATAAGAAGAATAAAAAAACATAACAAACCCAATAGGACTTTCTGCTTTAGGCAGAAAGTCCTAATAATAAGAACTAGATTTCATTCGTTGATACGAATGATAGGACTTTCTGCTACATTTGTTAAACACTTAAAAGCTAAAAAAGTAAAAAGATATGAAATTTCAGCCTTTAACTTGCTTTTGTATGGCCATAACTTAAATAAACTTTGAAAAATATAACCGTTTAACTTGGAGAATATGGCAAAAGTAACTGAAAATCATTTTTTTATATCGATTTATTTAACTTGGATTATTTTTATAATCTATATTACAAATCAAATTTATTTAAAGTGCTTACAATTCGAATTTCATCCTGTAATAATTGCCGAAGACCGCATAAAAGCTTGTGTAGACAGCGTCAAGTTTGATGTCATGTGACGTCATAGGCATAAGAAAATCAATGAAATGAAATATTAAGTATTTTGAATATATCAAGTAATTTTTTCATGCTCCTTACAACTTTGCAACATATAGAAATTAACGCGTAGATATATTAACATTCTTTTTGACCTTATGACGTCAAATGACGTTAATCCTCACAGAATATGAATATGTCTCAAAGACTAATATTCAGTCCAAATATCAACTTTCTAAATCATCTGGAAGCGATTTTATATGTATTTGAAATTTGACGTCAATGGTTCGAAACTTGGATTCGCCATAGAACCATTGCTTTTTCGAATTTGTAAAAAGGGACCCGGGATACACATAAAGAGCGTTACATATACATTCTGTGAAATTTTGATGAAAATCGGTCTAAAAATAATGGCTGTACACCGCGTAAAATCTTTTTGTCCTGACGTCAAATCTTACGTGATAAAACGTCACATTAATATGAATTACATTGCATTCTAAAGCACACGGATTGATGTACATACCATTAGACTTACATGGTCCTGGGAAGTAAACAACATATTTAAATTAACGCGTATATATCAGAAATTATTTTTGACCTTATGACGTCATATGACGTCATGTGACGTTCATCTTCATAGAATGTAAAGCACTCTTGGAGACTTATTATATACTATCCAAATATAATATTATATTTCTAACTCATCTGGAAACTATTTTATACGTATTTGAAATTTGACGTCAATGGTTCGAATCATAAAACCTTTGCATTTTCGAATTTGGAAAAAAGGACACCGGAATGTACAACTAGACTTTAACATACACATTCTGTGAAATATTAATGAAAATCGGCCCAGAAATAATGGCTGTAGACCGCGTACAAGCATTTTTAGACGACGTCAAGTTTGACGTCAAAACACGTCATAATCAAATGAAAATTATTGAAATGGAAACAGTTCTATCTAAAGCAAATGCTATTAAATTTTCAAGGTGCTCGGACGTAAACAACATATAAAAATTAACACATAAAAATTAGAAATTACCTTTCACCTCATGACGTCATATGACGTCATATGACGTTCATCTTCAGAGAATGTAAAGTAACCCTCGAGATTTATATTCTATCCAAATATCATCTTTCTAGCTCATTTGTAAGCGATTTTATACACATTTTAAATTTGACGTCAATGGTTCGAATCTTGGATTCGCCATAGAACTATTGCATTTTCGAATTTTGAAAAGCAGACACCGGAAGGCACAACTAGAGCCTAACATACGCATTCTGTGAAATTTTGATGAAAATCGGCCCAGAAATAATGGCTGTAGACCGCGTACAAACATTTTTAGACGACGTCAAGTTTGACGTCAAAGCACGTCATAGTAAAATGAAAATTATTGAAATGCAAACAGTTATATCTGAAGCATATGCTATTAAATTTTCAAGGTGCTCAGACTTGTACAACATATAAAAATTAACACGTAAATATTAGAAATTACCTTTCACCTCATGACGTCATATGACGTCATATGACGTTCATCTTCAGAGAATGTAAAGTAACCCTTGAGACTTATATTCTGTCCAAATATCATCTTTCTAGCTCATTTGTAAGCGATTTTATACGCATTTGAAATTTGACGTCAATGGTTCGAATCTTGGATTCGCCATAGAACGATTGCCATTTCGAATTTTGACAAACGGACACCGGAAGGCACAACTAGAGCCTAACATACACATTCTGTGAAATTTTGATGAAAATCGGCCCAGAAATAATGGCTGTAGACCGCGTACAAACTTTTTCACCTTACGTCAAATCTGACGTTATATGACGTCATATGAATATGAAATTCATTGCATTCGAAAGCTCATGGTTTGAAATATATGCCATAAAACTTTCATTGTTCTGGGCCATTGGCAACACATCGAAATTAACACAAATACAAGAGGAAGAAAAAAAGAATAAGAAGAATAAGAATAACTAGATGTCATTCGTGAAAACGAATGATAGGACTTTCTGCAAGCTGTGTTAATGCAAAAAGCAGGAAATAGAAGTTTCATGTAATGATTCACCTCTGGTAGTATTTCATGTTCATGCTAAACAATTGACATTATATTCCGAAATTAGTGCAAATGATAAGAACTTAGTATTAGTCTGTGACGTAACATGATGTTATATGACGTCAGGACATGACTGCAAACTTGATTTCTAGTTTAAAGGTCCTATGTTCGAATCTTGCTTCAGCCACAATACTTCGGTTTTTCGGAATTAAGGTTAGTTGACAAAATATTCACACCTTAGTTTCAAGATGTACCGTCTGTAAAAATTTGAAGAAAATCTGATCACAAATGGCGGCTGTAGAGCGCGAATACCATTTTTCACTATTTTAGCTCTGACGTCACGTGACGTCATAGGGTGCTGAAAATGCTGTTGCTCAAAAGCGCACACTTTACTGCAATAACTCTGAAATTTTCATTATTCTGAACAACTGGCATCATGTCGAAATCATTGCCCCAAATTAAAATTAAGTGGTATGCTTATGACGTCCAATGACGTCACGATTCAAAATATTTGTAGAAATGCTGCAGAACTGCAAACTGTGTAAGTTTCAACTTTCTATCTCATCCTGAAGCTCTTCAATCCTAAAATGAAATTTTTGGTCCTATGTTCGAATCTTATTTCAGCCACAGAACTTCGGTTTTTCGGAATTTCGGTTAGCTGGCAGGATATGCACACCTTAGTTTCAAGGTGTACCATCTGTGAAAATTTGAAGAAAATCCGACCATAAACGGCGGCTGTAGAGCGCGAACACCATGTTTCAATATTTTTAGCTCTGACGTCACAGGACGTCATACGGTGCTGAAGATGCTTTTGTTCAAAAGCTCATACTTTACTGTCATAACACTGAAATTTTCATTATTCTGAACAACTGACATCATGTCGAAATCATTGCCCTAATATGAAAATTAAGAAGTATGCTTATGACGTCACATGACGACATTTGACGTCACGACTCAAAATATATTAAGAAATTATGCAGAACTGCAAACTGTGTAAGTTTCAACTTTCTATCTCATCCTGAAGCTCTTTAATCATAAAATGAAATGTTCGGTCCCATGTTCGAATCTTATTTCAGCCACAGAACTTCGGTCTTTCGGAATTTCGGTTAGCTGACAGGATATGCACACCTTAGTTTCAAGATGTAAAATCTGTGAAATTTTAAGAAAATCCGACCATAAATGGCGGCTGTAGAGCGTGAACACCATTTTTCACTATTTTTAGCTCTAACGTCACATGACGTCATAGGGTGCTGAAAATGTTTTTGCTCAAAAATGTATACTTTACTGTTATAACTCTGAAATTTTCCTTATTCTGAACAACTGGCATCATGTCGAAATCATTGCCCTAAAATAAAAATTAAGAAGTATGCTTATGACGTCACGACTCAAAATATTTGTAGAAATTTTGCAGAACTGCAAACTGTGTAAGTTTCAACTTTCTATCTCATTCTGAAGCTCTTTAATCCTAAAATGAAATTTTCGGTCCTATGTTCGAATCTTATTTCAGCCACAGAACTTCGGTCTTTCGGAATTTCGGTTAGCTTAAAGGATATACATATCTTAGTTTCAAGATATACCATCTGTGAAAATTTGAAGAAAATTCGACCATAAATGGCGGCTGTAGAGCGTGAACACCATTTTTCACTATTTTTAGCTCTGACGTCACATGACGTCATAGGGTGCTGATGATGCTTTTTTTCAAAAGCGCATCTATTTCTGTCATAACTCTGAAATTTTCATTATTCTGAACAACTGGCATCATGTCAAAATCATTGCCCCAAATTAAAATTAAGATGTATGCTTATGACTCACATGACGTCATATGACGTCACGACTCAAAATATATTAAGAAATTCTGCAGAACTACAAGCTGTGTAAGTTTCAACTTTCTATTTCATCCTGAAGCTCTTTAATCCTAAAATGAAATTTTCGGTCCTATGTTCGAATCTTATTTAAGCCACAGAACTTCGGTCTTTCGGAATTTCGGTTAGCTGAAAGGATATACACATCTTAGTTTCAAGATATACCATCTGTGAAAATTTGAAGAAACTTCGACCATAAATGGCGGCTGTAGAGCGTGAACACCATTTTTCACTATTTTAAGCTCTGACGTCACATGACGTCATAGGGTGCTGAAGATGCTTTTTTTCAAAAGCGCATCCATTTCTGTCATAACTCTGAAATTTTCATTATTCTGAACAACTGGCATCATGTCGAAATCATTGCCTTTAAATGAAAATTCAGATGTATGCTTATGACGTCACATGACGTCATATGACGTCACGACTCAAAATATATTAAGAAATTCTGAAGAACTGCAAACTGTGTAAGTTTCAACTTTCTATTTCATCCTGAAGCTCTTTAATGCTAAAATGAAATTTTCGGTCCTATGTTCGAATCTTATTTTAGCCACAGAACTTCGGTCTTTCGGAATTTCGGTTAGCTGACAGGATATGTACACCTGAGTTTCAAGTTGTACCATTTGTGAAAATTTTAAGAAAATCCGACCATAAATGACGGCTGTAGAGCGCGAACACCATTTTTCACTATTTTTAGCTGTGACGTTATGTGACGTCATAGCGTTCTGACAATCATTGAAATCAAAATTTCCTCACGTGACTAATAACCCATAAAAATTTCATCGTCCTAGGACTATTGCAACATATTAAAATAAGCGTTTTGTTAGGAAGAAGAAAAGAATAATAATAATAAAAAATGACGTCACGTGACGTCATATGACGTTTATTTTCACATAATTGTTAAGACTCCCAGAGACCTACTAACTGACAAAATTTCAACTTTCTATCTCAAATAGGACAGTTTTTATAAGCATTTAAAAATTGACGTCCTTGGTTCGAATCTTGGATCCGCCATAGATGCTTGGACTTTTCGAATTTTGAAAAACCGGACACCGGTATACACAATAAGAACGTAATATACACATTCTGTGAAAATTTGATGAAAATCGGCCCATTAATAATGGCTCTGGACCATGTACAAACTTTCGTAGTCTTTTAAAAAATTTAATTTTTTTAAAATTTTTTATTTCACAAAATGTTTAAGACTCTTAGGGACCTATACACTGACCAAATATCACTTTTCTATCTCAAAAAGGACCGATTTTATAAGCATTTAAAAATTTACGACCTTGGTTCGAATCTTGGAATCGCTATAGAACCATGGACTTTTCGCATTTTGAAAAACGGACAACGAGATGCACAACTAGAACTTAATATACACATTCTGTGAAAATTTGATGAAAATCGGCCCATTAATAATGGCTCTGGACCGTGTACAAACTTTCGTTGTCAATTTCAAATGTGACGTAATATGACGTCATAGGCTTCTGAAAATCTTTGAAATCGAAATTACAGCATCTGAAGCATGCGGCATTAATTTTTCATTGCCCTTCATAAATTTCAAGATATAGAAATAATCTTGTTAGAATTAGAAATTCATTATCATATAATGACGTCACGTGACGTCATATGACATTTATTTTCACAAAATGTTTAAGACTCCCAGAGACCTATATACTGACCCAATATCATCTTTCTATCTCAAATAGGACCGATTTTATAAGAATTTGAAAATTTACGACCTTGGTTCGAATCTTGGAATCGCTATAGAACCTTGGACTTTTCGAATTTTGAAAAACGGACACCGGGATGCACAACTAGAACTTAATATACACATTCTGTGAAAATTTGATGAAAATCGGTTCATAAACAATGGCTGTAGACCGCGTACAAACTTTTGTTGCATATTTCCAGTGTGACGTCATATGACGTCATAGGCATATGAAAATCATAGAAATCAAAATTTCAGCGTTTGAAGCATGTGTCTTTAAATTTTCATTGCCTTTCGACAATTTCAACATATAGAAATATTCTTGTTAATATTAGAAATACATTATCATATAATGACGTCACGTGACGTCATATGACAAATATTTTCACAAAATTTTTAAAACTTCTAGAGACCTATATACTGACTAAATATCAACTTTCTTTCTTAAATAGGACAGATTTTATAAGCATTTAAAAATTTACGACCTTGGTTCGAATCTTGGATTCGCTATAGAACCATGGACTTTTCGAATTTTGAAAAACGGACACCGGGATGCACAACTAGAACTTAATATACACAATCTGTGAAAATTTGATGAAAATCGGTTCACAAACAATGGCTGTAGACCGCGTACAAACTTTTGTAGCATATTTCAAATGTGACGTCATATGACGTCATAGGCATATGAAAATCATAGAAATCAAAATTTCCTGAAGTCATAAAAATTTCATCGTCCTAGGAATATTGCAACATAGAAAAATAAGCGTTTAGTTAGGAAGAAAAAAAGAATAATAACTAGATTTCATTCGTTGATACGAATGATAGGACTTTCTGCTAACATTGAAAAATATAAAGATTAATACCGTTAGAAAGAATATATATTAAATTCCCTACCTTTTTTTTTTTTTTTTTTTTTTCGTATGGACTTCTCATGCATGAACTTTGTGATATCGCTTTCCTATAACTTGACCAAGTTTAGTATTCTAGGTACCAAAATAAATGGCCTGAAAATCCCGACATTTCCATTGTAGCATATTTGGGTCTAGTTTTATAGGTATTCAAAATATAAGCAATTAAACTTAAATCTATTAATTCTGCATATCAAAATTCTTTTTTTATTTTCGTGTACAGTCGCGGGAATAAAAAAATAAATGCTACCATGCGATAGAATCGTCGACGCGTGTAGCCTCGTTAGTTAAATTCCAATAACGCTTGTTCATACGATCGAGACGACTGTATTACACAAAGTTACTCCATTTTGCGCTTTTAGCTAACGGACAAATTAGCTTGCAGCGTCTTGAATGGATGACATGTGTTGATTATTTTGTTTCAAACGTTTACACTTATACACGCTCATGGTATCTCAAGCTGGCAATTCAATTACATTGTACTATAACATATATTTTGACATAGGTTATCCTTTATCATAAATTTGGAATATAGCTTGTACAACATTTATCGATTGATGCAACAATAAAGTCGGGAAATTGCAATGTTTCAACAACGGTCTAAATGACATATGTCAAAACGCTCAAAGGATTATGGGTAACGCAATGCTGCAACTGATATGTATATGTAACGTAAATAAAATGATTTTACAAAACATTAAATCACTGTCAACACTTGTTTAGTTGTTTGTTGTTGTTTTTTGTTGTTGTTGGGTTTAACGTCCCACCGACAGTATTTCAGTCATTTGGAGACGATGTCTACTTAATGCTGTTATAGTGGTGCCACAGTGCAGTATCACGCACAGGCTACCGGCGTGGGACCCCCCAATGATACAAAGTAACAATTCAAAACACATTTTATAACAAAATTTCACAATTCAAGAAAATAAATTGATATCATAAAATAAGGAAAGGTATGTAACTCTCAGTTCAAAATCTATAGGAAAACTGACATGGTCGTATTCTGGGCTTCGTATCTGACACAATTTTCAGCCGATTTCAAATATGCTGGGCTTGTTCAACGCATAAACAATATGCCTTTTTGTTGCCGAGTCGATTTTCTATCTAAGATAAACTACAAAGACAATACAAGTCACGAAACTCAATGGAAACTGTACTCGGACACGATGTGACCGAAGCAATGCATATCACAGTCAATGCTTTTTTCAACGGCAACTTCACAGAAATACAATATTTCCAACAAATACCCATATTAAACAATAAATTATGTATTTATTTAATTCTCACAAGTAATGCTTTTTTCTAGAAGTCGCTAGTATCGATGCATTCCGCCCTCATTCCACTGTTGCATTTTGTTATGACTAGCTGCTACCATACTGAATTGGTTATCGGCTTTTGTGATGATTACAATATGACATTGGGGAACCAGCGATTATGGTAGCCGTCAGTCATAAAAAAATGCAACAGTGGAATGAGGGCGGAATGCATCGATTCTAACGACTTCTGGAAAAAAGCATAACTTGTGAGAATTAAATAAATACACAATTTATTGTTTAACATGGGTATTTGTTGGAAATATTGTATTTCTGTATTTCGAACCCACGACCTCCCGCTCCCGAGGCGGACGCTCTAACCACTCGGCCACCAGGAACGGTACACTTGTTTAGCTAGAAATATCAATATGATAAAAGTAAAAAGTTTTTTCTTTCAATTTATATGACTAATACATATCTGTAAACTTACATTTTCCGAAAATGCTTCAATTAAGGTGAAAGCGAAAGTAGGATATTTTATGAAAATTCTTACAATTGGCTATGAATTCGTATTTTTTTATGTAGCTTCCTTTTTTTTCGATCAATTTCAAAACTCTAGGTGCCAAAATAATCGTCTTAAAATTCTCTACATCTCACTTGCTTAATGTAAGAACTTTTTTCTAATGATTCTTAAGATATCAGCCGTAAAACTCTGACATGACTGCAAAATCGCTGATATTCTACTTGTTTAAATTCGTATTTTTGATGTAACTTCCTTATACTTTGATCAATTTCAAAACTTTAGGTACCAAAATAATCGTCTGAACATTCTCTACATTTCACACGCTTTATGTACAGGAAAATGTTTAATACTTTTTGAGATACAAGCTCTTAAACCACCTGAAAAATGAAAAAATCACCAAAGCTATATGCACGAATTTCGTTTTTTTCCCATTCCTCCATGATTCTTTAACCAATCATTAAACTTTAAGCATCAAAAGAACGGACAAACATTGCTTTACAAATAATATTCATCATCATATTTTCAAAAATCAAAGGTTTTCGAGATATAAACTGTTAAACACATTGAGGGTTACCAAATTTTCGTTTTTCCGCCATAACTCAACCGATTCAACCCCGATCTTCAAAAACTAAATATCATCTGAAAGGTCTTTCTAAGCACTACAAATTATACGCATAGTGTCTCGATAGAATATTTACCGTTTTTGTGATATTTAAGGCCGAAGAAAAATCCGATAATTGATATATGACCTTGACCTTTGGGATTTTCCGGAAACGGAAGTGGCATGGCTCCATAGAATCTAATATTGCATCCTCAGACAAAATTTCAAGCAAATCATACAAAAAATAAAGCCAACAGGGCTTAAAAACCGTTAAGTTTTAATACGAAAGTTTTATTAGCATTTTGACGTCATGTGACGTCATATGGCGTTCATCTTTTCAGAATGTCAAGAAGACATAGAGACTAATATTCAGTCAAAATATCGGCATTCTAGCTCTTCTGGAAGCGATTTAATACGCATTTGAAATTTGACGTCATTAGTTCGAATCTTGGATTCGCCATAAAACCTTTGCCTTTTCGTATTTGGAAACACGGACACCGAAAGGCACAACTAGAGCCTAACATACACATTCTGTGAAATTTTGATGAAAATCGGTCCAGAAATAATGGCTGTAGACCGCGTACAAACTTTTTCACCTGACGTCGAATCTGACGTTATATGACGTCCTGTGAATATGAAATTCATTGCATCCGAAAGCTCATGGTTTGAAATATATGCCATAAAATTTTCATTGTTCTGAGTCAATGGCAACACCTCAAAATTAACACAAATATAAGAGGAAGAAAAAAAGAATAATAAGAATAACTAGATGTCATTCGTCTAAACGAATGATAGGACTTTCTGCAACCTGTGTTAATGCAAAAAGTAAGAGACAGAAGCTTCATGTAATGACTCACCTCTGGTAGTATTTCATGTTCATGCTGAACAATTGACATTATATTCCGCGAAAAATAAGCGTTTAGTTACGAAGAAAAAAAAATAAGTAGCAGTACGTCATATGATCTCACGACTCAAAATATATTAAGAAAGTATGCAGAACTCCAAACTGTGTAAGTTTCAACTTTCTATCTCATCCCGAAGTTCTTTAACCCTAAAATGAAATTTTTGGTCCTATGTTCGAATCTTACTTCAGCCACAATACTTCGGATTTTCGGAATTAAGGTTAGCTGACAAAATATTCACACCTTAGTTTCAAGATGTACCATCTGTAAAAAATTGAAGAAAATCTGATCATAAATGGCGACTGTAGAGCGCGAAAACCATTTTTCACTATATATAGCTCTGACGTCACTAGACGTCATAGGGTGCTGAAAATGCTGTTGCTCAAAAGCGCATACTTTACTGCAATAACTCTGAAATTTTCATTATTCTGAACAACTGGCATCATGTCGAAATCATTGCCCCAAATTAAAATAAAGTGGTATGCTTAAGACATCCTCTGATGTCACGATTCAAAATATTTGTAGAAATGGTGTAGAACAACAAACTATGTAAGTATTAACTTTCTATCTCATCCTGAAGCTCTTCAATCCTAAAATGAAAATTTTGGTTCTATGTTCGAATATTACTTCAGCCACAGAACTTCGGTTTTTCGGAATTTCGGTAAGCTGGCAGGATATGCACACCTTAGTTTGAAGATGTACCATCTGTGAAAATTTGAAGAAAATCCGACCATAAATGACGGCTGTAGAGCGTGAACACCATTTTTCACTATTTTTATCTGTGACGTCATGTGACGTCATAGGGTACTGTCAATCATTGAAATCAAAATTTCCTCACGTGCCTAATAACCCATAAAAATTTCATCGTCCTAGGACTATTGCAACATATTAAAATAAGCATTTAGTTAGGAAGAAGAAAAGAATAATAATAACAAAATGACGTCACGTGACGTCATATGACGTTTATTTTCACATAATTGTTAAAACACCCAGAGACCTACTAACTGACAAAATTTCAACTTTCTATCTCAAATAGGACAGTTTTTATAAGCATTTAAAAATTGACGTCCTTGGTTCGAATCTTGGATCCGCCATAGATGCTTGGACTTTTCGAATTTTGAAAACGGACACCGGTATACACAATAAGAACGTAATATACACATTCTGTGAAAATTTGATGAAAATCGGCCCATTAATAATGGCTCTGGACCGTGTACAAACTTTTGTAGTCAATTTCAAATGTGACGTCATATGACGTTATAGGCTTCTGAAAATCATTGAAATCGAAATTTCAGCATCTGAATCATTTGTCATTAAATTTTCATTGTCCTTCGATAATTTCAATATATAGAAATACTCTTGTTAATATTAGAAATACATTATCAAATAATGACGTCAAGTGACGTCATATGACGTTTATTTTCACAAAATGTTTAAGACTCTCAGAGACCTATATACTGACCAAATATCTCTTTTCTATCTCAAATAGGATCGATTTTATAAGCATTTAAAAATTTACGACCTTGGTTCGAATCTTGAATTCGCTATAGAACCTTGGACTTTTCGAATTTTGAAAAACGGACACCGGTATACACAATAAGAACTATATCTATTTTCGGAAAATATAATATCCTGCAGATACAGAAGAAAATAAGTAAATAAATGGAAAAATATCTACAGAATGATTATATCGTTCATCATCATAGATTTTATAAAATTGAAAGACATATATTTTTTTAATGTTTCTAACCTTAATACAAAATTTAATGTAATGACAGGCACGAAGAAACTCATAGCACAGCTTAGCCTTGCAAAATCGTATCAGTAACCGGACTGGATCCTGCCGGCCCGGAATAACATACGTATGAATTTGGTGTACAGGTCGGCCAATGCAGACCAATTTTCTCAAAAATTCCCCTTTCAACAATGCTCAACTTTTAAGGTCCCTGTGCAATAAGGTCTCAAAATTTTGCAATTTAGGACTATTTGGACTGTGTTCTATGGGATTTGATCCACTATTGCATGTCTTTCAGTCAAAAATTCACCTTTATTCAGCATAAAATGGGGTCACTATTTTCTGAGTAGGCACATCCGGATAGGGGTAACCAAGGGCAGATAATTGTGGTCTTAGTCCTATTTAGTACAAAAAAAAAAAAAAAAAAAATGTGTATAAAAGTGATGTACAATGTATACTGAGGAGTTGCCATTTTTGTTCTTTTGGCGATGACTTCATCAACTTCGTTCAGGGAAAACGCGCTAATATTATGGGTCGCTTAAGACAAAAAGAACAAATAAAAACTTTTTTATACGTGAAACTTTTTTTTAAATATTGTTATGGTATTTTCAGCAATTTCTTTTTAGCGATGGAATAAATATATTTAAATCGAATGAAATTATTTGAAACAGCTTAAGTAACAAATTCATTTTAGATTTTTTTATTCATTAGGTCCGCCTATAGCGTGACGTCACAATATAATTCATGAAAAGCGCGCCAATTATGATGGCCGTTTATATCTAATTCAAAATATAATCTGTGTAAACAATATAATACAACTCAAATGTTTAAATAAACATATATGTTTAAAATGGCATTTTATAGCAATAAAATATAGAGTGAATGTTGTTGAAAACTTATAACAAATTTAAATATGCCAAATGCTTTATACTTTTGATCGTAAATTACGTTTGTGCGGTTCTTATGTTTCACCTTTCTTCGAACAGTGCAGCATCGGCAGCAGAACCAGCTAGAGTCTTCTAAAATTATACAATTGCCTGTTATTGTTTTTTTCAAATTGATCATTTGATACTTCTTTAGTTAATGGTAAAGTGTACATATAAACACATAATATTCGATATGTATATATCAATAATGAGAAATGAAATTTGCTGTCTTGTAGTTCGTCCATAAAAGTTTCGTCAAATATGATGGTTTAACAAGTTTTCGCGTGGTACTTACTAGATCGGTCCCCATTGCAACATAAAATTTCATTAAACATTCGTGTATTTGATTTTATGTGATGTAACAATTCAATCTATAATTTCTTATACGAATTCGCGATCTTAATATCATCTCGATCAGAACACAGCAGCGTTCATCCCAAAGTAGTTCAACGGTTATAACAAGTACAGTTACAAGTTTTAGGGGTATTTTGAAATTATGATCTACTCACTGTTTAAGTTAAATATGCATCAAATTTCCATTCCAGAAAATAAATGCTGTCATTGTTGGATTTCTATATAGATTTCTAGCTTTTAATTTGTGTCTGTGATGCTGTTCTGATAAGTTTTTCATGATTGGCATCCTTGGTTAGATAAAATGAGCAACTTTGTTTGGAAAAACTTCTTACCATACACCCATCCTATTTGACGATCATATTTATCATTTAAATTCAATGACATTTTTTGATGATAACGCATGGGAATGTGAAACATTTTAAAACATATTAATCACGAGGCATACATTTATGGGCATGTGTAAACAGCGAACCCAGACGGGCCCATCAACGGCCCCAGCATATATGTGTTGATTTGTTATGCTGTGTTCAAATTTTCAATTTCCAATAACATTGACTTGAGTAACAATGCACAGTAGTTATAAATACTGAATTATAATCTTCTGTTTCATAACTGTGTACTTAAGTAGTTGATAATCCCCCTTTCTAGTGTGTCTTTTTCAAACTAACTGGTATTCATTTTAGACCTTCAATTAGAGCACTGTAAAAGAGTAAGCTCACATATGCACAAAATCAATTCTATAAAACTAGACTCTCTTTGCACATGTATATGTATTTGAAAAGAGCATGGACTTATGCTGTCAATTCTTCACCTAACATCATATTTTATCATGTGATGTTATATATTAGCGATTTATTAAATCATCACATGATGCTAATATGTATTTCATTAAATACTATGTATAACATCAACAATATTAACCATAATATTTCAATGCGGTACAAGTTTTAAGTTTTTTGTGTGTTTTTTTTACACTATTAAAACTCTGGAATATTCGGAAATTTGGAACAGGGTCTGGGATTTACATCTTGCCTGACATATTTTTTTGTTATGAAAAGAAATGGATAAGACATGAAAATATTTTTTTTGTAAAAAATTTGCAATAAAATCATTATCACTTCAGTATAATAGTAGCTACATACATTGTGCCTTTCACCGATTTCATTCATTATAAACTGGGGCCGCAGACTGGGCCCGCATGGTGCCGTTGATTACACATGTCCTACATTTAATTCACCTCTAAATGCTTCTTAAACAAGCTTTTTTTTTTAAATTCGTCGCAAAACTCGGGCTGTACATTATGCATGATTGTCAACAATACACAACTTTTTTCCTTAAATCTGCATGCATGTACCCATCGAAGTTAAAAAACTTGGTGGCACATGAATTTTTTTGCGTGATTCACGCAAAGTTTTGCGTGATTCACGCAAAGTTTTGCGTGAGTGGGCACCCTGAAAGTTATACTTTTTTGGTTTTGCTTTATAATATTGTTGATTCTTTCCAATATGATGTTGCATTGCCCCCAAAATAATATCAAAGGTGTTTGTTTCTTGTAAGGGGTCAAACATTCTACTCGTCCGCTCGTCCTGCATGAAATTGGCCTTCTTTGTCTATATTGCAGGATGAGTGAATTATCCTCCTTGCCCTCTTAGCATATATAGCAGGACGAGTATGAATTTGAAATATTTTTGACCCCTGCTTGTGTTCACAGTCTCTGGGTTGCGACAGTATTTCATATAGCAACTTCCAGGTAATTATAGTTGGAAGAAGGTCTCGAATGCCCAGAGGCACCGGGGTAGAACCACTGACCTACCACAAGCCAGCTTGAAATCTTCCCCACATTATTGAAAATTTGAATTACTCTGCTGGGATTTGAACCCTTGCGGTTAGGGGCTGAGTGAGTGTTAAGAGTTTAACCTCTTGGCCATGGAGGCCCTGCCCTTTAAGATATCTAAAAGCAACAACATAATTAAGATATAGAATTACTTAATCAAAGTGAAAAGGGAATATGAAATAATGTGTTAATGAAAAGTCTGAAAATTAATAAACATATTTGTCACAGAATGTTTGCAAAGTATTTTTACAGTGTACAATTGTCTGACTGTGTGATGTGCAAGGCCTTCTTCACTACTGGCAGTTGGGAATAAGGGAAGAGCTGACTCGGTTACAAAGAGGTTTGTATTACTGTTATCTGTAACTAAAATAACCCTATTTTGTTTTGATAATCTGAAAATAAAGATGAATTTTTTTGAATTGACGCTTGTTTTGGCCTAAAAAAAAAATACTCTTGTTTCTGGTGACCCGACCGACCGTACTTTTTTACCCCCGACCGCATTTTTTTTATGGCCAATTTTCGTAGTGGAACCCGGCAAGACAACGACGCGTATTTATTAGCGACAATTAGCGGTAGATGACAACGATATTTTTATTCGTCGTAAAATTCGCATGTCGTTGCCAGGTTACAAAATGGCTGCGCACTCGCCGGTGTTAACATGTCTGCTTGCAGTTCGGGTAGATAAATGCAAGCACTTTGACGGAGCAAACGAAATAAAAGCAATAGAAACTAGAAATACACCAAAGCAACTGTTTTTTGACATACACGGTTACAAACCTGATGTTGAAATTGAGGCAAAGTGCTCGGTATGTAATTCGTTCTAATCTTAAGATTAATCGTTAAAATAAAAAATTAAATATCACGATAGATCGGTAAATTTAGGTGTATAAATATAATATAAATAATTAAATCATTCACTGGAATGATTATGATGCAAATTTACTGATACGAATTTTAAAAATAATCTACAGATTAAGTATTGCTGCAATATCAGTGGAAATTTCTCGTCTGTTTTTGGCCCTGGTACCGGTATCGGTGAACCATTTAGTTTGGGTTTGGAACACTGTTGAATATCATAATAATATTTTGTGACTTTGTCAGTACCTTTTTGATATACTGAAAATTGGACCACCCACATTGTATTTTTTTTAAGAATAATGGTTGATCAATTTCTATGAAGATTATGTGTTCATGATCTGTTACAGACAAAAATCCAGGCATCAGATTCATCAATGTATGTCATTGACCCGAGCCTGAGCATAGCTGATCTGATGGGTTTTTATCCGTTGAAAACATTATACCTAAAATGTAAAACCCCTACACATACAGAGGAAAATCATCCTGAGAAGGGCATAGGAGTAGAAACACGCATAAATGCTTTCAACTTACTCTTGGCAGGATCGAAGGTGTTTCCTGAGAAAAAGTCATCAGAAAATGCTGTAGTTGATGAGGAATTGAAAAAATATTTCAAGACAGTATTGCCCATGTGTGAATCTTGTAGGGATATGGGATTCAAACCAGTTCATGCCCGTCCATTTGGTGCAAAAAAATTAAAAAAAACAAACACAGAAATAAATATTCTGACATGATATTTATTTCCAAGTGAATATAGACCCTTTCCCTCATAGAGGACACCCTGAAAAGACCTATGCAAACAACATAGAACCAGATCAGCCTGTGAGTAACTCACAGGCTGATCAGGTTTTATGTTGTTCGCTGCTTCTCAGTGGTCTGGAAATGAGGATTTAATATAATTATATTTGGTATAAAGGTTTAACTGGTATTCTTCAGGCTTTATGTGGTACCTATTGAGGGTGTCAAAATGAGTCTATATGAGGGAAAGGGCCATTCTAATGTCATTCTAATGTATATCCATGAGATATATATTAAGTTTTCAAAAGTTATAGTAAAAAATGCTTTTGTGGTACTATCACAGTCAAAATTATCATATCTTAATATCACAGTTTTGGAAAAAAAATGCATTCTACAATAATAAATATTTTGAGTATAGTTAAAAGTTAGTACTATCACAGACAGTATTACATGTATCACATATGTATCACTTTTTTTAAATATTGCATTGGAAACATGCTGATTATTATGTTTAAAGAAATAATATATTGTGTGTTCTGACAATGTCATTTCTCATGCTTCTAGTCATTCTGATAAATTTATTTACAAATGAATATTAAAGTCATTCTAATGTATATCCATGGGATATATTAGCAGTTTTCAATATTAAAAGTAAAAATGCTTTTGTGGTACTATCACAGTCAAAATTAATATGTCATAAGTATCACAGTCTTGGAAAGAAATTGCATTCTAAAATAATAAATATTTTGAGCATAGTAAAAAAAATTACAACTATCACAGATATTACTATCACATATGTATCACATTTTTTAAATTGCCTTGCAAACATGTTGATATTATTATTATTTGAAAAAGTAATTGTGTATTCTGACAATGTCATTTCTCATGCTTTTAGGCATTCCTTAAACTAGTCATTTCATTATTCTAGTCTGACATTCCTTGATTGTCAATAGTTTAATATAAATGTTAAGAAATAAAAAAATGGTTATTAACTGCACACTGTCTTTGTTTTAAATACATTAGTCAAGAAGACTTGCATGTACATTCAAAGTGTGTGAAATTCCATTTGGTTGTATAGCTCTCTTCTTCTTGCTGGTAAACAGATGTTAAAAAAAAAAAAAAAAAAAAAAAAAAAAAATCCCTACCTACCGACCCAAATTTTTTTGAGGGGTGTCACCAGAAACAAGAGTATTTTTTTTTTAGGCCTTTTCATATGTCAAATTCAAAGTAAAACTTGAGGCTTACTGTTTACTGTGTTATCATTTTACATTGAAATTAAGAAACTATTTCCGCTTACACACCCAAATATACTATAGAATGACCAGAGATTTGATTAAACTGGAATTTCTCAACACAGTTGCCTTGCATAATTGTTATATTTAGGGTGAAATGATAAATACATGATTTGAATATTTTGGTACAATTTGATATATTTGAAGTTTAAATGAAATGAATAGCAAAACCATGTTTGAACATATATTTCTTTCATGTCTGCTTACTGTCATTAACACCTTTCTGAAATCTGTGATACTTCCATACTTTTGAATGGTTATTTTGGTGGAGGGAATTGCCGTAGGTGTTTCTTGTAATGATTGTTCAAATAATTAATTGAAAAACATGGCATCCCAGGTGTGGAGCCCATTCGTCAGATATGTACATAGGAAAACTACCAAAATTGTTCATATTATATATATTTGTTGGTAGTTATTGTTCCCAAGAGGCAGAACCCTTTTACCTTACATATATAGATGGTACAAATTATGCTTTTCCAATCATACCTGATTTATTGCTGGCAGTTTCTAATATAACATATGATATTTTCTATTTCCTTTACTCCAAATAATAACTTGATCTCATGAGAGCGATCTTAGGGCCATCATCATTCATGGCCCTCTTCTTGCAATTATTTTATTTGAACCCTAAAGCAGATTTTTTTTTTTTTTTTTTTATGGGGAGGGCTCTATGCATATTAAAAGAAGAAAATGTAAAACCTCTTTGCTTCATACAATTCAAAATTCACCTTCTCCTCTGATTCTTAATGAAAGCCTTACACCATTACACCAATTGTAAACATTTTTGTAATGGTTTGCAAAAATATTAGCGTTTATATTTTTCGTATCAATTGATGAAAACAAGGATAATATAGGAAATGAAAGGAAATTTGATCTTAAAATATAAATATAAGTAATAAGTTGTTTTGCAGGCATTTCATAATGTCTAAAATGCTTTTGCTCAGATAAGATATTGTAAGTATGAAGTATAATTTTTTATGCCCCCATAAAGTGGGAAGCATATAGTGTTGCACTTGTCTGTCAGTCCAAATTTCTGTACGCCCTGAAATTTTGTGAACACAACACCTCCTAAACAGGTTGGCAGATTTTGGTCATACTTGGGAAAACCAAAGTGATGATGGAAAGGAAATTGGGCCTTTGTTAATTTTTTCACTATATACCATATAGGGAAACAAGTTTGTCGGTAGATTTTGGTCATACTGTCAAAGATGAAAAACCTAAAGGTGTAGATGGTGGTAAAGGAAGGAATTTTGGCTAGTTTCGAAATAAATGGTCAACATTAATAATATACTACACACCTAAATTCCTGCAGAAAAAAGTCTTACATAGAGATATACATGCTCTTGTTTACAAGCACATCTGCATAGTGGGCGGCATCCATGTCCTATGACACAGTTCTAGTTGTTAGCTTGTTTGTTGGGTTTAATAGCCCACCAACAGTATTTCAATCATTTTTAGCTCACTTGAGCACGTGTGCTCAGGATGAGCTATTAGGATCGATGAATGTCCGTTGTCCGTCCGTCCATCGCCCACAATTAGTTTGTTTGCACACTAGCCTCTTCATTTCTTGAGCAATTGCCTTCAAACTTTATTACAATGTTAAAAACCATAAAATCTCGGCTAAGTTCGATTTCGGCTGAAATTGGTCCATTACGTCAGGAGTTACGCCCCTTTTAATATTGAAAAAAGCCAGATTGCACTTTGTTTGCACTCTAGCATCTTCATTTTTCAAGCAATTGCCGTCAAACATCATGACAATGTTTATTACCATTAAATCTCGGCTAAGTTCGATTATGGCAGAATTCGGGCCATTAGGTCAGGAGTTGTGCCCCTTTTAATATTGAAAAAAGCCATATTTCCCTTTGTTTGCACTCTAGCTTATTCATTTTTCAAGTAATTGCCGTTAAACTTTATGACAATGTTTATAACCATAAAATCTCAGCTAAGTTCGATTATGGCTGAAATTGGACCATTAGGTCAGGAGTTACGCCCCTTTTAATATTGAAAAAGCCAGATTGCTTTTTGTTTGCACTCTATCATCTTCATTTTTTAAGCAATTGAATTCAAACTTTATGACAATGTTAATTACCATTAAATCTTGGCTAAGTTGGATTATGGCTGGAATTGAATCATAAGGCCTGGAGTTATGCCCCTTTTGATATTGAAAAAAGCAAGATTTCGCTTTTTGTTTGCATTCTAGCATCTTCATTTCTTGAGCAATCATCGTCAAACTTTATGGCAATGTTAATAACCATTAAATCTTGGCTAAGTTCGATTATGGCTGATGTCGGACCATTAGGTCAGGAGTTACGCCCCTTTTAATATTGAAAAAAAGCCAGATTGCACTTTGTTTGCACTCTAGCATCTTCATTTCTTGAGCAATCATCTTCAAACTTTATGACAATGTTAAAAACCATAAAATCTCCTAAGTTTAATTATGGCTGATATTGGACCATTAGGTCAGGAGTTACGCCCCTTTAAATATTGAAGAAAAAAAAAGCCAGATTGCACTTTGTTTGCACTCTAGCATCTTCATTTTTTAAGCAATTGTCTTCAAACTTCATGACAATGCTTATAACCATAAAATCTCAGCTTAGTTTGACTATAGTCAAAATTGGACCATTAAGTTTGGAGTTATGCCCCTTTCAATGCTAAAAAGTATATTTCACATTGTTTGCCTTCTAGCATTTTTATTTCTTAACAAATCATCTCTAAAATTTGTGACAATTTTAAGTGTCATAAAATTTTGAAATTTGGGTGATATTTTCCCGTTAGGACAGGAGTTATGCCCCTTTTGAAATGATAAAAATGGCTTATTTGGCTTTGTTTGCACTCTAAGAAATTTCTGAAAACCTGAAATTTCACTGTTTATGCCTCAGCATCTCTATTTCTAAAGCAGTATGTTTAGCATGTTTGGCATTGATGGCTATTTATCTCAGGTGAGCGATTTAGGGCCATCATGGCCCTCTTGTTAGACCATATTGTCAAGTGAGCTTTAATAGTAGCGAGTACCATTTTTGAGCTTTGACTAAGAATATGAGAGCTATTGTAGTTGCTGTTGCATCGGCATTGGCTTTGCAACTTTTGGTTAAAGATTTTCATGCAAGTTACTAACCTTATATCTCAATAATCATTTATGTTAAAGTTAAAGAATATATTCAGGCACAGCAGACAATCAAGGCAGATAATTATCTCTTGACGGAAAATAATATCAATTATGGCCCCTTTTTAAGTTAGACATTTTGGTTAAAGTTTTACACGCAAGCTACTTTGGGTTAAAGTTTTGTATGCGATAGAGATTGCTGCATGCAAGCTACTATCCAGCTTGCATGGCAATAACCATTCATGGTATAGACTTGAAAGTCTTTGAAAATGTTTAGAGGCATCAGACAACCAAGTTAAATAACTCTAGATAAATTTTTAAAAAGTGCATCCGCCTCAGGTGTGCCAGGTCTTGGGTCTGATCCCTGATCGTGACATACGAACGTTGAAAAAAATGGTACTCTTACAGCTCTTTTGCTTGGCATTAAGAATATAATGGTTGTTGTTTGTGGTAGGATGATATGACTTGGTGTGGTATCCTGCTACATATTTATGGCGTGACACTACAGTGTGGCAGAACTATATTGGTCTCTAAAATCTATTCCTTATGACTGAAATGTTAATGTTGGTGGGACATTAGAGCTCTTGTTCTATAGCGTATTATGCCCTGCCAACTTTGTTGTGGGCATATAATTTCTGTCTGCCCGTCTTTCCGTCAATCAAGGTTTACCTTTGCGTTTTAGCTGATTTTTCAGGAATAATTAATCAGATCTGTACAATACTTTACACACTTTATCATCATAAGATTGGCAACACATCCCAGCAAAAAAGAAGTGCCTTGTTCATTCAAATAATAGGCGGGCGAGGCATCAATGTCTTGTTTTGCAATATAATGTGTGTCAAAAAATTATGTTTTTCTCAGTATAACTATGTAAACATTTATTTCCACAGTCCAGTGATCCAGATTTAAAATGACTGACAGTGAAGCGGGCCTTGGACATCCTCATGATAACACAAAAAATATTTGTATGTATGAAAAAAAGAAAGGTAATGTATAAACCCCTTTATCTGGCAGCCAAATAGTCAGAGGATTCACTTCGGATTTGTGAGGTTATGGGTTCAATCCCTTGCAGCAAAGTTGTAAAACATGGTAATGTTACAGCTCCCATGCTTTGAGCTAAGGTATTAAGGGAAGTTGCACAACTTCTTGGCTCTGGCGTCAGAAAAATGTGACTGCATGTGTATCATGCCACATGTCTTCTGCATGATACTGAAGTGTGACAGCACTATATCTATATCAAGTAGACATCCTTCCAAAATGACTGAAAACTGCTGATGGGATGTCAATCCCTTCAAACAGGTGAACTGTGTCAGGTTGTGGGTTCTATTCTTGGCAGGTACATCGAAAATTGGAAAAAATTATTTTGTTTTAGCTCCCATGCTTGGCACCCGGTATATGAGGGTAGTTGCATGACTTGTTGTCTAGATTTAGGAAAAAGAGACCTTATGATACTTCAGTGTGGTAGCACTTTAACTGTCTCAAATAGAAATTGTCTCCAAATGACTGAAATACTGTAGGTTAGACATTAAATGTAGCTAAAAAAAAAAAGATACATATTCCAAAATTCATATGAACCGGGGAGCCTCTGTGGCTGAGAGGATAAAGTTGCTCAAGTTGACCTAATCACTCATTCAGCCCAACACTGCATGGGTTTCAAACAAAGACAGGTTCATTTATTTATGTGACAAAGCTCTCTCTGTTTCGGGGGAACAGTACCTGCACTTTCATGTTTCATGGGAACAGAATCTGTCCTTTCGGGGGGGGGGGGGGTAATTGCACATCTTTTTTTCCTGTTGGGCGAATTTGCTGAACATACTACAATTAATATATATATGAAAAGATACAAACTAGTTGCTATGTACTAGTTTGGTGAACTGAAATGGAACTCAGATGGTATACAGCATCAACCTAAGAATGGATTATTCTGTTGTTTATATGAATATTATGTTTATGTTTCTATGAAGGGGGAAATTTGCTTTAAAATGGGGTGGGGGGCATACATTTTGGCTGGTGAATGGTGCCTTTTACAAGTACTAAACAAAGGAGACTTAAGAGACAGAGCTTTTTAGCTGGCTTGCGGTAGGTTGGTGTTTCTACCAGGCTGCCTCTGTGCATAAGGATATTCTTCACCTGTATTTAGCAGGATGTAGCTATATGACTGAATAACTGTCGCAGCAACGGTAAACACACTCGTTATATATAAACTGTTGCATTTGTCAAGTGGTCAGAGTATCTGCCAACATAGAGGCCTTATTTTGATAACTAGGCCCAATTTTCAAATTTGTTATGATTGCAAAATATATTCTTTATCCCTGACTGTCAGTATGTAAGTGTAGTTCCAGAACTTGTGTTCTCTTCTAGGATAATGTCACTGGTTTCATCCCTGTTTGAAAAAGAAACATTTTCTTTGTTTCTTATAAAGTTTTTTTAGCTCACCTGAGCACTTTGTGCTAGATTTAGCTTTTGTGATCACGCTGCATCCGTCGTCTTCCGTCATCAACAATTTGCTTTAAACAACATCTCCTCTGAAACCATTGGACAGAATTTGATTAAACTTGGCAGGAATGATCCTTGGGTGAACCTTCACAAAAGTTGCTGAAATAAACTTGATCCATGCAGAACTCTGGTTGCCATGGCAACGGAAAGAGAAAAAATATGAAAACTTTTAAAATCATCTCCTCCAAAACTACTGGCAAGACTTTGAAATATTTTGGTACTAATGTTCCTTGGGTGACCCTTTACCAAAGTTGCTAAAATTATTTGGATCTGCCAAAAAACATGGCCGCCAGGGACGGGGCTAATTTGTTTTATATGCATTAAAGAAAGTCAAATTTTGAATGACATCTCTGAAATAGCTTTACAGAACAAGATCAAATTTGGCAAGGATGATCTCATGGCAAAACTACACAAAAAGTTGCTTTTTATTATTTATTGTGATGGTCCGGCGTCTCTCATCCGTCTGTGCGTCGTGCGTCGTCAACTTTTTAATGCAAACGACTTCTCCTCCTAAACTACTGGGCAGATTTCAATAAAACTTTACACAAATGACCCTTGGGTGACCCTCTTTCAAGTTTGTTCAAAAGGTTCTAGTCTGTTGAATAACTAGGTCACAGGAACTAAAAATAGACAAAAAAATCACAATATTTAAAAATCTTCCTCTCTGAAACCAAAAGGCACAGAGCTTTGATATTTGGTATGTAGCATCACCTAATGGTCCTACCATGTTTGTTCAAATCATGACCCTAGGGTCAAAATTGGCCCAGCCCCAGGGGTCACTTTATTTACATAGGCTTTTAAAGGGAAAACTTAGAAAAATGTTTTTCTCCAAAAGTGTATGGCCTAGAGCTTAGATATTTGGCATGTAGCATTGTCTAGTGGATCTCTACCAAGTGTGTTCAAATCATGGCCCTGGGGTCAAAATTGGCCCCACAGGGGGTCACTTTCTTTAACATAGGCTAATATAGGAATAAATCTAGAAAAATCTTCTTCACTGAAACCATATGGCCTGGAGCTTAGATATTTTGCATGAAGCATTGTCTAGTGGATCCCTTCCAAGTTTGTTCAAATTATAACCCCTGGGGTCAAAATTGGCCTAGCCCCGGGGGTCACTTTATTCTGCATAGGCTTATATAGGAATAAATCTAGAAAAATCTTCTTCTCCAAAAGTGTATGGCCTAGAGCTTAGATATTTGGCATGTAGCATTGTCTAGTGGATCTCTATTAAGTTTATTCACATAATGGCCCTGGGGTCAAAATTGGCCCAGCCCCGGGGGTCACTTTATTTACATAGGCTTTTAAAGGGAAAACTTAGAAAAATCTTTTTCTCTGAAATCGTTTGGTCTAGAGCTAAGATATTTGGCATGTAGCATTGTTTAGTGGATATCTACCAAGTTGTTCAAATCAAGGCCCTTGGGTCAAAATTGGCCCCGCCCCGGGGGGGCACTTTCTTTAACATAGGCTAATATAGGAATAAATCTAGAAAAATCCTCTTCTCTGAAACCATATGGCCTGGAGCTTAGATATTTTGCATGTATCATTGTCTAGAGGATCTCTACCAAGTTTGTTTTGTTAAAATTATGGCCCAAGGGTCAAAATTGGCCCCGCCCCAGGGGGGGCACTTTCTTTAACATAGGCTTATATAGAAATAAATCTAGAAAAATCTTTTTCTCCAAAAGTATATGGCCTAAAGCTTAGATATTTGGCATGTAGCATTGTCTAGTGGATCTCTATTAAGTTTGTTCACATCATGGCCCTGGGGTCAAAATTGGCCCAGCCCCAGGGGTCACTTTATTAATATAGGCTTATAAAGGGAAAACTAATAAAAATCCTCTTCTCCGTAACCGTATGGCATAGAGCTTTGATATTTGACATGTAGCATTGTCTAGTGGATCTCTACCAAGTTTGTTCAAATCATTACCCTAGGGTCAAAATTGGCCCCGCCCTGGGGGGGCCACTCAATTTACATAGGTTTATAAAGGGAAAACTTAGAACAATCTTCTTCTCCGAAAACATATAACCTAAAGCTTTGTTATTTGGCATGAAGCATTGTTTTCTTCCAAGTTTGTTCACATCATGGCCCTGGGGTCAAAATTGGCCCCACCCCGGGGGGCACTTTCTTTTACATAGGCTAAATTTTAACAACCACAGGAATGGGGAATTCAATCTTTTCTCATTGTGTAACCATGTACTCAGGTTAGTGAGGCCATTATGGCCCTCTTGCTGTCTCAATTGGGATCATATTTTATAATGGTTGTTTGAATTTTACAAATGAGGAATCTTTTCAGCTGGTTTGCAGTTGTTTAATACTTCATCCCAAATTCTGGTCTTATTATACCCCCTACTAACAAAGTTTTAGATGGGATATAGGAGTCACTGTGTCGGTCTGTCTATTGGTTGGTCAATCTGTAACTATTTTTGCCTGTGCTATTTCTTAGTAACTACTTGGTGAATTTTAATTAACCTGTGCACATTGTACATGTCAGCATTTTTCCCCTCCAATTGTGAAAGAGTCCTGTTCCCCTAAAATTGGGAAATTTTCTTGTCGTAATATCTTTAAATTGGGGAAAAATTAGTCACGAAATGATAGAAATTTTGATTTTACCAAAATTAATGTTAATCTTTTCCCAGAGTTTAATATATTGTGTGAATGTACAACGCAATTAATTTGGATCTATTACACATTATGTACAATAGTAAATGTGTGTTTACATGGAATGACATCATTTTAATATGTCATAGGTATGATGTGTCAACAGTAGTCCAGTTCCTCAAAAGAATGTTCTAAAAATATCCGTGTTATAAAGGTTAAGTTTATCATGCAGGTGTTATCATGCAGATTTTACAGTAGATTTAAGATAAAACCTTGCTCAATCTTTATTGGGATTTAGGTCATGCTAAGCAAGTGACCCCTATCAAATCAAAGGTCATTGATACAGTAATATCAAAATTGAAAATCTATTCCAATGATTATTACAGAATATAAGGGGTGGGGGAATATATGTATCAGAATTATATTTTATATTTTCAGAGAAGAATGGCAAAGGGAGACAGGAGGAAGAGGGAAGCAGCCAGGGAGCGGGCCAGGCAGAGGAGAGCTGCAGCAGCTGGGCAGGGACCTGACATGACTCGAGGAGTTGGCCTCGTAAAAAACAACACCATGGACATTGACATGACTCGAGGAGTTGGCCTCGTTAAAATCAACACCATGGACCTGACGAATAACGTGACTCGAGGAGTTGGCCTCGGACTAAAAAACAACACCATGGACTTAGCTCTAAAAGAGCTCAATGATTTTCAAAAACAAAGCAAAGATATTCCAAATGATTTACAAAATGAAATACGAAATGAATTACAAAAGAATTGCTATGAAATACCAGAGAAAAACAATGATATTTGTGAAAACATATCGGAGAAAAAAATCATTGTTCAACTATCAACAGAAAATTCATTAAAAGCTGACATATTAGCAGATGAAATACAAAAAAAAGAAAATGTATCTGACAAAAAAGAAAGAATACAATTCAGTTCAATTGCTGAACAAATCCAAATTCCTTCATTGGCATTTGATGAAAATAAACAAAAAAGCAGCCAAGAAATTCAACATCAGATGATGAAATGTAAATCAGAATTCAACTTTAAGCCACTGAATGCCACCGATAGAAAGATCTTAAGAAAAAATATAAAACCTCCAATTGTGCTCGATGAGACTGACATCTTTCAGAAAAACAGTACAAAGTTGGGAAAACCTCTGTCAACAAAAAACATTGAACCTGATGGAAATTGTTTCTTTAGGGCTTTGTCATTTTCTATAAGCAATACTGAAGAAAATCATGAAGTAATGCGAAAAGTCATAGTAACTCATATGCTTCAAAATGAGAAACAATTCCTGTCGTATTTACGTCATGGTTACAAGTCAGTAGATGAATACATATGTCGGGAAAAAATGTTTGAGAATGGTACATGGGCAACAGAAGTAGAGATATTTGCAGCAGTTGACTATTTATGCACAGATATCTTCATATTTGATGATGCAAGGGAAGTTTGGAACAAGTTTGATGTTAGCAAAGTGTCACAAAGAGTAGAGGATCTCAGCAGAGAAACATATATCTAAAACACTGTCATGGTACTCATTATGAAGTGGTTTTGTCTGTATCTAATGAAGACAGCCAACATTTCAGAAATGAAACTGGTACATGCATTGACTTGACAAACTCCTTAAAACGACCAGTATGTGGAAGTTTTCATCAAGGAAATGAAATATTTGGAGACAGTTCAGGTAAACAATGTGTGATGAACAGTGTGTCTGCAGCAATGTTGAGTCAAATAAAAAGTGTGACCTCATGGATATCAAATGATTTAGATCTAGTGTTACATACAGGAAATCAGTTATATGGACAAGTAAAGCTGACATCAAATAGTACAGAGGATTTTGTATCAATTGCAGAAATTCCGAGGATGATAAATAGTTATGGACAAATATTTGATCTCAACTTTTCCGAATCATTATGCGGACCTGTCATACAAAATACTGGCTGCAATTTAGATGCATTCCAAATGTTCACAATGGAAGAGGCACTGAATATATCGCTATCAGAATCTCAAGAAGTCTGTGGATGTTTAGTTACCTTTAAAAGTAACACATTTGTTGTCATTAAAGAAAGGAGCTCATTTTTTGTGTTTGATTCTCATTCTAGAAATGATCATGGTCTTCCAGCAGCTGATGGGTCGAGTGTCCTCTTTGAGTGTTCAGATATTACAGATGTTATTTCTCATTGTCTTAATCTGGCACAGTCAATGGATGCATCAGGGTCTGATCAATTTGAAATTACTGCAATCTATATAAAATCGGATATTATATGTGAAGACATTTATGTAGAGGTATGTGATGATCAAAAGACAAAAAATTGAACTGGAAAACACTGTTTCATCAAAAAGAAAAAGAGGTGTGAAAAAAAAAAAAAATTTTTGGAAAAAAAAAAAATGAAAGTAAAAGAAATGAAACAAAAAAAAGAAAGATACAAGTTACATAAACAAAGCTTGAAAACTAATTTAAAAGCAAAATACAGGAATGAACAGCAATACAGACAAAAAAAGAAAACAGCCTCGATGTATAGATATGCATCTGATCGTTCCCATAGACAAGCTGTGAAAGATGCTTCAAAGGAGAAATATGCTTCAGATCAATATCACAGAGAGTCAGTTAAAAGGTCATCAGTCGGAAAATATGCATCCAGTGAAGATCACAGAGAGGCAGTAAAAAAGTCATCAGTTGAAAAATATTCCTCTAATGAGGCTCATAGAGAGGCAGTCAAAAGAGTATCAGTCAAAAAATATGCATCCAATGAGGATCACAGAGAGTCAGTAAAAAAGGCATCAGTTGAAAAATATTCTTCTAATGAGGCTCATAGAGAGGCAGTCAAAAGAGTATCAGTCAAAAAATATGCATCCAATGAGGATCACAGAGAGTCAGTAAAAAAGGCATCAGTTGAAAAATATTCTTCTAATGAGGGTCATAGAGAGGCAGTAAAAAAGGCATCAGTTGAAAAATATTCTTCTAATGAGGCTCATAGAGAGGCAGTCAAAAAAGTATCAGTCAAAAAATATGCATCCAATGAGGATCACAGAGAGTCAGTAAAAAAGTCATCAGTTGAAAAATATTCTTCTAATGAGGCTCATAGAGAGGCAGTCAAAAGGGCATCAGTCAAAAAATATGCATCCAATGAGGCTCACAGAGAATTAGTCAGAGAAAATGTATATAAGAACCGGAAACAAACAAAAGGATTGCTGAAACATAAAGAAAATGTATATGACAAATTTTGTACAGAAAATAAAGACTATCCAGACCATGTTTGCTGTATATGCTTTAAGTTACTCTTCCAGAATCAGGTTAAAGAATGCAAGACTGATACTTACCAACACAAAGGAAAAAATATTTCTAAGTTAGCAGAAAGATGTATAAACACCAAATATTTTAAACAGTGCAATGGAAAGGCAAATCATCAGTGTACTAGCAGATGCAAACTTTGGATATGTTTTACTTGTCATAGGAAAATC
>CM037781.1:24198696-24248696 GCA_021229015.1 Solen grandis | reverse complement strand
ACCAGTATATGTTGTAGGTATATATAATATGTACCGGTTTGTGTTCACCGGTATATGTTGTAGGTATATGTTATAGGTTTGTATTTTGTAAATTCTGTAAAAGTACTATGAAATTTTGAGACTAAAATAGTGTATAATGCATAACTTGAATAATTTATTCATTAATGTAAAAACTACTTTTAAGCAAAAATAAATTTTATGTATATATGACAATTATGTAGAATTTTGTAGCTTAATTTGCCAAAAATAAAATTGGGTGGTAAGGAACAAATATTCTCAAAGTTACAGGTTTTTTATTCGTTTCACCTTATCTCCTCTTCTTAATTTTCTTTGGATGTTTTAGTAATACTAAAAGGTCGAAACCTATGTTATCCCCACTCTTTCTTGTATTTAGTCTGGTGTTTACTTTTTAGCTTATGCTGCTTTCATTACATGTCTTCTTCAATACATATCTCTTTACCTACCCACTAAAGATAACTGCAAAAAAAAAAAAAAAGAAGATGAGGATGCCCTTGTCACTTGTCATAAAACATCACCACTGGCAGAACTAAGCAAACTATTAATTCAATAGGAAAGAATTTGGTCATTTACACGGCTCTTTTTATCACCGCAACATTTGAAACAAATGAAATAAAGAAAGAAAGATGGAAAAAACAATGTCTAGATATTTACACCTCTTGGATGTGCTTTTTTATATTTTCGTCGTGCGTATGAGCAACCTTATCTGCACGACCGTCGTGCCGATAGACACTGCCATAATTTAAACAGGCTAGTTTAATGTGTAAAATTTACAGATTAAAATGTAAAATTTACAGAAAAAAGTGTGAATTTTACAGATTAATGTGTTAATTTTACAGAAAAAAGTGTAAAATTTACAGAAAAAAGTGTGAATTTTACAGATTAATGTGTAATGCGGTTGTCGCTGAAACTATGACTAAGGTCTGGTGGTGAAGATTTATACCAGCTTTTTTCAGTCGTTCAAATATTTGGTGCAAGAAAATCTTAGCTCTTACAGTGACGGGCAAAGCAATATTAGAAGCTTGTATACTTGTGATGCAAACTGTGCGTTTCGTCACCTTTTCCAAGTAGGGTATTTATCGTTTGTTAAGTGATAGCGGTTGTCATAAGAGACCGAATACTTTGATGACGTCATTATCGTCAAATACATTATCGTCCGCTGCTTTCTTTTTCACCATAGATTGTAACGCCGAAGTACGTAGAAGTTCATGTGCTTCCTGGTAGTAGTTATATTACTTCTGCCTGTCCCTTAAAACTTGAAACTGTTTCGTTGTGTTGGTTCAAATGATTCAATACCTGTTAATAAGCACATAGCCTAAAACAACACAGCTCTGAATCTGTGTGTGAATACATCACTGTCTGCGTTAGTGGGGTTAGACAATTATAGAAATATCATAACGTGTCGGTCATTCTTATGTTACCCTATGTAAAGAAAGGCTTTATCCGTGGTGATCACCTGACTACCGGGAGCTGCAGTTAGAAGCAATCCATATTGGTGTAGTAATGTAGTAAATGACTTTTGGTTATGGTGTCGCCATATCGTTAAAGGTGTTCCTCTGTACGTAACCTCATAGTTTAACGTGAGTGATTCCAAGTTATTGGGATATAAGAGGACGACCCATTGTCAAGCAACTTAGCATAGGATGATCATAAATTAAATATTTTCTTAAGTCTAGAAGTTTTAAAAATTGTAATACAAATTAACAAAGCTTGTAATCTGCACTCAACAACCGACTGACCTAAGTACAACAACAATACATTTTGAGTAATAAACCATTTATTAAAAAGACTACAATAAAAATGATATAGTATGTCAAATCCCCTTTCCCCTAAGTCAAGGTTTGGCACAACGTTGGGCATGGTTCCATGATTCCCGCGCCCATCATGTTAAACCACTTGAATAACAGGGCACCAGACAAATTGGCGTTTAAGGGCGACCTTCGACCACAATACGTTAAAACCACAAAAGGCTTAAATATGTCACAAAAGGCTCAAATATGCCACAAAAGGGTTAGGTATACCACAAAAGGCGTAACTATGCCACAAAATGCTAAATACTCAATTATGCATGCGCGCCACAAAAGGCTTCAAATATATGCCACAAATGGCGTCAAATGTATGCCACAAAAAGGCTACAAATATATGCCACAAAAGGCTGCCTAAGTTAGGCCCCCACTATGCTGCACCAAGTACTGTAAATATATTTTCCCCAAACTGTTAAAGCAATACTTAAATAACTGTGAACTTATGTAAAAAGGCTAAATTTAGTAAGGATATAAACAGTCTTTATCCAAATAATATGTAAGTTACAACACTGGGAAACGGGCATTTCGTCACATCAAACCATGGTTGATCCTGGGAATACAGCATATCAAGCAACAGACTTCAACGACGAAATCCCCCAAGCTTCTACCAAGATTTCAGTCCTGGCTTGGTTTAAATTCAAATAATTTCAAAATGTTGCTTGTTGCATGTAACTCTGACAAATAAGTTTGTGTGGATTTCGCTGTATGCCAAACGGAGACGGCACCGACCACAAAACTCATTTGAGTTTAGTAAGTCGCCGCCGCCACCAACAGGCGGAGCAGCCAAACTCCGAACACGAATTGCTGGTTGCGCCCAGGAACCAAATTCATCCCACAAAACAATTACCTAAGGCATATAGCTCCACCAGAGTTGAAAGCTTGCAATGCAGACGGTAACTATTTAATAAATATACAGTTGCCAATAAATGTGAACACCATCATGCAGGTGAAGTGTCCTGCAAATCTGGGTGCTTTATACAAAAGCCATTATCAGCTATGACCTTATTTGCTGCGTACCCATTCAGTCTCTCTTTAGCAGAGTCCATAGCTGCATCGTTGACAGAATGCCGCCATGTCCGCCTTGGCGGGATGTGAGAGCAAATAATTGTAGCGCCAACGGCCAGACTGTTATATAGTGTCAATAGAACAGCCTGACATGGTTGCAGCAGTTGATGCCCCAATTCTAAATGAATGAGAAGTGTAATTATCATAATTCAACCTAAGCTTGTACGAGCATTTTCTTAGGACAGCTGTAAACTCGTAACGGATAAGGGCGACGTGTTAAGGTGGCAAAACAACGGTCCATCAATTTGAGGGTGTTGTTCCAAAAACTGTTTTATAGCAATTACCGGACAAGGAATTGTGCCTGTGCTAAAAAGACGTAAATAAGACCTAATCCCATTTTGATCTGTTTTCGAATGCCTTATCTGCAATGTGAGGCTTTGCCATTTGACTCTGCCCTAACATCTGAACTGAATATGACATTAGAGATGCTGTTTTTGTTTACCACAGCCACCTTACCAACCCTTAGAAAGGCAATAATCAGAAGTAAACAATCTGGTTTCATAAATATTTGAACATAAAGCAAAAGTTTGGCCTCCTACTAGTGACAATGTTATATTGCTTATGTCTGTCTTTGCAAAGGCAATGCTGACATAACTGACTTCAATAGGTAACTAGTTATAGGTAACCTTGCTTGCCTACGACGGTCTGATCTCTTTACACCCTCTACGTCTTTCAGTATGATAAAAGTCTTTGTAACATCCTCATAGTTTCGAATTTTACACTGAAAACCATTAGCATTAACATATGATCGAGCTGTACTATGGTTGAAACCTTGCAAAGACAGCCATGATATAAGCAATATTGTCACTAGTAGGAGGCCAAACTTTTGCTAAAATATATTCATTTCTGAAACGCTCAAAACTATCTATTCCATTAGCACAGGACACTTTGGTGTTATCAGCTAGCGAAGCACTCAGCAATCGTTCAGACTCAGATTGTAAACTGTAGAAAGAAATCTCTCTGGCACGACTCTTTGATGACTGACTGCCTCTGGTGCCACCCTTCGGAAACGAACCCACTGTTTACGAGAAATTGAATCAGCGACTGAGTTGCAATGGGTTGAAACATGTAAAACTTTAAAAAGAATCCTGTATTCCATAGCCAGTAATACAAACTCCCTGACAAGTTGCATGATTCTTTTTGACTTCGCTGTTTGTTTATTCAAAACAGTTACTTATGCCTGATTACCAATACGTAACAAATATCTTTGGTTTTGCAACTCTTCACCCCATAAGCATACAGCAAGTAAGACAGGGACCATCTCAAGGAAAGTGATATCCTTCAATAACTCTTCCTTTCACTAAGATAGTGACCAATCCTTTTGGAAAACAACAACAACAACAACAAAAACAACAACAAACAGACATGGTGACCCAGCACTGTCAGTGAAGAGCTGCAAGAAGATGTCACTATCAAGCCAAATAGTATCTGGAATATGAGCTACCCCATTAAACTGACCTATAAATGTTAACCACATTTTAAGGTCCTGTCTAATACCTGTGGAGATGTGTAACCTGTGATGAGACTTTTTTATGTTAATCATAGCATCTTAAAATCTTCTCAAAAATGTCTACCGGAACGAACCGCTCTACTGAAAAAGGATGACTTGCCAACAGTTGACTGGAAGTCTCTCAAAATTACTTTCTTATTAGTAAGCATGTCTGAGATCAAATTTCGTAATTCCTCTATGCAATGAAAAGGAGTTCTTACAATCATCAAAACTGAGTCTATTTCGAGGCCCAAAAACGTCAGTTTGGTACATGGATCTATTGACTTAACACTAGCAATAGGGATTGAAAGCTTACTACACACAGAGTCAAATGTATCAATAAGTGTCCTACAATTGCTTGTAATGCAAGCCCCCCCCCCATATAAAGTTGTCAAAGTAATGGTCAAGACTGTCTTGCCGCGTAAAATATCTGACAAGCCAATGCAAGAATGTAGAAAATGTTTCAAAGAGGGCACATGAAACTTTACAGCCCATAGATAAAAACTTGTCAATGTAAATATTGTCTTTTTCATCTCTTAAAGCCAAAAGGCAAACATCAGCTGGGTATATTGCCAAGAGGCGAAATGCTGACTTAATGTCTCTATGCCTAGGTTAACTATCATTTCATCACTAATCCCATCATTAACACTACCGCCTTCTTGATAGGACAAATGTGTTATCAACCGATTTAGGGACAAGTCCGACTGCTGAGAAATATTTAGTTTTTAAAAGGGGCCATCTTCAAACGGCCAGCAGACTACCTAACTGAACTTCTTTATCAGGTTTTTTCTTTTAAAATGAATGGATATAGACGCGCATATTTCAAGTAAGATGCAACTGCATGACACTTTTGGTCAGTAAAACCTAACCGAAACTCATTCAAAAAGCATCTTTCAATAAACAAAGATCCACATTGATGGAATATTTCCCTAGACCTAAATTAAAATCTTGGCCCGGCCGGGAAGCTCATAGTATTCCTAGGTCTGAAATCGGGCCGCTGCAGGGGTCTGTTCCACCGCTGACCCTAGATCACAGTGGCTTGTACAGGTCCAGACCCTCTGAAGGCCTGAGTTGACCCCTTGTTTACGGTACACCGCCCGAAAGAGTGACAAGCAGAACACAACGTACATGCATGTCTGTATTGACAGTTAACCCTTGAACACTGGCGAAAATTAGTCGTATCATTTTTTAACATTTGTCACGACTGTGTCAACCTGCCTCGGAGCCCCAACATACAGCAACCACAGCTCATAATCAATTTTAGCAAATGATATTCCAACAGGGTCAGCTGCTAGACGCAACCAAAATTGCTGGTCATGAAGTTTCCACCTAGAACCCTGGTGACATTGAGCTGCGGTTCTAATTGTACTCATATAATTCAGCACTTCCTGAGCTCTGTGTGGATGACCCACCAAAGATGACACATATATACATATAAATTAAAAATGCATCAGACCAAGCCTCAGCCTTAATAGATCAATTGGCCTTGACAGGCTTGAACAAAATTTCCTCAACACTGCTAATCTCTAGCCTGTTCGAGCAACTGTGCCAAGTCTTCATACTGGCCCAAAGTTATTTGATCTCTATTCCCTGAGAAAACATTGAATCGCAGCTCAGCATGCATGCTAGAAACAGCCACTGGAATGATGAGTATTCAGAGACTCAACATTACCTCCTTCGCTTGATGGCCAGCGTGTGGGACTGGATTTCGGTATAACTTCAGAACTTCAAGGCACGGCTTCGGGAGGAGCCGCAGCTGCCCTCTTCCTGGTTTTCACTTGGGGTCCTGAGCCTTAGACTCCTGGGCCACCAGAGTTGGATGCCTCTTTCTTTGGGATTTTCTCATGATGTTCAGCGGGAAATTAAATACAATCATACATTATTAAATAAAACAAAGCAAGAAAGTAAGTAATTATTTTAATAAGACTATCTTATTCATTCACTTAAATCATTGCAATTATTTTTAGCTCACCTGAGCACAACGTGCTCAAGGTGAGCTTTTGTGATCGCCCTTCGTCCGTCGTCGTGTGTCGTGCGTCGTGCGGCGTGCGTCGTCAACAATTTGCTTTAAACGACATCTTCTCTGAAACCGCTGGACAGAATTTAAGGAAACTTGGCAGGTATGTTCCTTGGGTGGGGCTCTAAAAAAGTTGCTAAATTAAAGTTGATCCATGAAGAACTCTGGTTGCCATGGAAACAAAAAGAAAAATAATTTGAAAACTTTAAAAATCATCTTCTTCAAAACTACTGGCCAGATTTCAAAATAAATTGGTACAGATGTTCCTTGGGTCAACCTCTACCAAAGTTGCTAAAATTATTCCGATCCGTAAAAAAACATGGCCGCCAGGGGCGGGGCTTATTTGCCATATATGTATATAGGGAAAACTTTAAACAACATCTCCTCTGAAACCACTGGACAGAATTTGATTAAACTTGGCAGGGATGATCCTTAAGTCAACCTTCACAAAAGTTGCTAAAATAAACTTGATCCATGTAGAACTCTGGTTGCCATGGCAACAAAAATAAAAAATATGAAAACTTTAAAAATCATCTCCTTCAAAACTACTGGCCAGATTTTAAAATAAATTGGTACAGATGTTCCTTGGGTCAACCTCTACCAAAGTTGCTAAAATTATTCCGATCCATAAAACAACATGGCCGCCAGGGGCGGGGCTTATTTGCCTTATATGTATATAGAGAAACATTTAAACAACATCTCCTCTGAAACCACTGGACAGAATTTGATTAAACTTGGCAGGGATGATCCTTGGGTCAACCTTCATAAAAGTTGCTAAAATAAACTTGATCCATGTAGAACTCTGGTTGCCATGGCAACAAAAAGAAAAAAATATGAAAACTTTAAAAATCATCTTCTTCAAAACTACTGGCCAGATTTTAAAATAAATTGGTACAGATGTTCCTTGGGTCAACCTCTACCAAAGTTGCTAAAATTTGTCCGATCCGTAAAAAAACATGGCTGCCAGGGGCGGGGCTTATTTGCCTTATGTATATTGGGAAAACTTTAATCAACATTTCCTCAGAAACCAATTGACAGAATTTGATTAAATTTGGCAGGAATGATCCTTGGGTCAACCTTCACAAAAGTTCCTAAAATAAACTTGATCCATATAGAAATCTGGTTGCCATGGCAACAAAAAGAAAAAAAAATGAAAACTTTAAAAATCATCTTCTTCAAAACTACTGGCCAGATTTTAAAATAAATTGGTACAGATGTTCCTTGGGTCAACCTATTTATCTCAGGTGAGCGATTTAGGGCCTCATGGGCCTCTTGTTTTCTTCTTATTATTATAATTATTTATATAATACAATAATAATAAAAGAATTATTATATATTATTATTATTTTGTATATACTGATTTATTTTATTATTATAAACTATTATTATTATAATTTTTTTATTATTATTTTCTTAAATTATTTATATTTTATAATTTATTAATTGTAACTTTTCAAATAAATCCGTAACTCAATATATCAATATTTTTATTATTTCATTTATATTATTCAACAGGGGAAGAACAAAATACAAACAGGTACTCTGCGTTAAACAAATTATTAATTCTATAAACATTATATATATCCAGACATTTTTTGGCCGTGTACTTTCCACCAGAATGCTCGATACACGAATCTTTGTATAGCTGTTAATTTACCATTGAGTCTTTGTCGCTGCTGTCACTATTGATCTCAATATATTTCAAATTCCAGAAGTTCCCTACATCGGCGGTTGTTAGATATCCGAGTTTGGATTTGACTGCCGTTGATTCGTGCTTTATAAGATCCCAGTTCTTGTCATCGTCTATCAAAAGTTATATTGTAACTGAGTCTCTCTCAATGAAAGATTGGGCAAGTTTGATCCGCGCATGTGTGGTAAAGTTATAAGTTCGTGTGCAGATATTTTACAGTTTGGGAGATTTTCTGTGCTATTAAAACTTTATGCGGATTTTTTATCTTTGTTCTGCAACTATATTGACTGTTTTTGTCTCAATATTCAGCACAAAGTGACAATGTCCTCATAATGTTAATAGACTTATGTTTTTGCGGCCAATTCGCGGCAACTGCAATCTTTTCATTGGTTAAAGATTTATGTGAGCATCCATCCAGAAGAATGGTAGAATTTGTGCTTATTTACTGTTATTATTGTGGTCTTTAGTAACACGGCATTGGGCGAATGGTTTATCGTTGAGTGTATCACAGTAGTACTTCTGTTACCTGGGAATTCAGCTGTGCTTACCGGTTTTGTTCAGACAGATGCTGATGCGATGCATTTAATGCATTTCTGACACCTGCGGCGGGAACGACAGTTCCTCACTTGTTTCCCCAGGTAGTTAAAATATAACTTCCGATGCTTTTTCTACTTCATTCCGGGATGCGATGTCGGCGTACTTTTGGCATTCAATGGCTATGTGCGGCATATCATAAAACGCGTATATTACTTGCAGTCTTTCCGTAGTAGTTCGGGCGTGGGAAACTGCCGATAATGCTGGTATCTTTCCTTAGCGATGCCCTTGAAATCTGACACTGCCTCCGTATAACACCCGTATCTACTTCTAAAATGTTCATTTTCTACTATTTGTTTTTCTCAAATTATACACGTTTTCGACAGATACACAGCGGAAGTTTATCTATCAAAATTGGAATTATAGACTTTTGTATGTGTCCTTATACTAGCCGATGTATTCGCGTATATAGATCTCCATCTTGTGAAAATGGAATTGTATTTGTTTAGAAATAGATATCAAGAGCATTGTTTCAGGGTCGATCCATTGTTTGTTTGTAAGGTCAAATCAAAACATAATGTACAAAGTGACGCCAACGCCATACATGTGCAAAATGAGGTTACGTTAATTGGTGCTCAGTCCTTAAAACAGCCCTTCCTTTTTTATTTTTCTAAAGTATCTCTTATTCTTTCAAGAAATACCGTATAATGCGACATGTAAAGCGGACGGGACTTATGACCAGTGCTCTACGACCAGTGCAGTGCAAAATCCTTAACCGCAAAGTCTATATGGTCATGATATTCAATAAATGATTTGTTAGTCATTATTATCAAAGAAGTAGAAGTTATAGCAAAAATAACATGTTGTTTTATATACAATATTCTATTAACTCTAAGTTTATCCTTTCTCAATATTCAAACTCAACCATAACTAGTTATCTTACAAAAGAATGCTTTAAACGTTGGTGTATTTATCTGATAGAAGAACTATCGGATCGTGTTTTAGTCGATAATTTAATGAATAGAGGAGATAGGCATTATTACTTATTTTTCTTTAATTTAGTAAATCAACCATTAATGAAAGCAGACACTTCGGCTTTGTATTCAAACATCACAAATACAGCTCCATAGGTATGCCAACACTTTTCGGATTCGATTTTGTTATTTGCATGTAAATATATGAATTATAACTGGACCAAAATGTCGAAAAAAAAAACACTTTTGAGATTGAAATATTTTGGACTCATGCTAAATAATTATATTTAATCATTTTAAGGTTACATTAAAATAAATTCATTTTTTTTAAACAAACCTAATAGACGTTACGGTATATTACAAACAGCAGAAGAGTGAACAGTATGAAAATAATGCTAGGAAATGTTATTATTATGTCTCAGCTTATGTTTATGGCAAGAAGAGCAAACAAGGTAATTTGTAAGTTTTTTTTTTTGGTGTTTTTTTTGTAACATTTGAATGTAAAAATGTTTTAAGTTTGACTAAAAGTTACAGAAATATATATGATTATGTATGATGTGCAGATTATTTACAATGATTCATTTATCATCAATAGTTTAATTTAATTCTTTATTCTTATTTGAATGACTCCTTTAACATTCCAAGATATCCTTTACAAAATAAAAGATTCTGCTGATAGACAGCCTAACCAGGGAGATGGTCTTAAACATAGATATCAGATATACTTTGTCTATTATGTAATATTTTAAATATGGACATCACTTCATAATAAAGAACGATTGCTAAAGTTTGCTACATTTTCTATATAGAGAAAAAAAAGAAAATTTAAACTTTTTTTTAAAACTTTGCATGATTATAGAGAATCATAAAAAAACATTTTTTATAGAAAAAGCTGGGGTCATCGTCCTACATTATGAGTTATCTGCCCCTGAATACAATATTTTAGCACTATGAGGCGATGTTCAAAGCAATCATGCAAAGTTTAAAAAAAATCTATAAGACAGTTTAAATTCTCCTTCTTCGTCTATATAGAAAAAGTTGCAAACGTCCTTAATATAGGAAAAGGTGTGCTTAAAAAATTTAGAACTTATTGATCTTGGTAATGAAAAGGTGAAACGACACATGTCAAATAAAAAGGTTTTGTACCTATCAAACCAAGGAAATCAATCCGCCTTTTGAGTAACTACAACAAAAGAATACATTGAATATAATTAATAATCAAAAAAGTAAATACATATATTTCAAGAAGATTATTGTGTCATTTACCACCCACCACTCCATTATTATTTGTACGTTTCCCTTACCTTCAAGAAATCCCGTACAATTCGCCATGTTCTGATAATGGACCCGAACACTGCACTACGACCGGTGCGGTCTGTGACGGTAATCCAAGCACGTGCGCATGTTCTTCTGAAAAATACCATGATTCAGTTAAAAATTCCTGTCTAGATAGTAAGTATTTTGCAGGTGAAATTTAATCAATATTGTTGCTTTAACTTCATTATTTTTTTTTTTTAATTGATTAATCCCTCTTCAATGTTTTGCTCCGCAGTATCTTAATATTATAGACTAAATCATTATCTGGACATAACATTCTAAATAAACGGTTAATATGTAAGCTTTAAAATATAATTTCTTTAAATTTGTGGTTATTTCAAATAGATGAAATATTGGAAAATAGGGAAAAAAAGATTCCCTTATATTTTAAAATAATTATGCTTGTGACGAAAACCTTACCCAAATTAAGATTGAAAATGTTTGTACATTTTTATTGTTTTAAATCCAATAGCTGTTTGAACAACATAAATAAGAATGATTTTGGACTACAGCACTTAATTCATTTTTCTCATATAGGTGATTTAACTTTGCATAGTTAATCATACAAAATTCTTTTTCTAGAGTAAAGTGTCCATTACTTTCAAGTATAATTTTGAAATTTAATAAATATTGTTGCTTTAACTCTATAAATATTTTTTTTCAAATTATTTTTATATTTTTTTTCTTTAATGTTTTATTCACTGTATCTTGATATTTAGACGTTATCAAATCAATTCGCCGTTTGAGTAACTACAACAAAGGATGCCATCGAATATGATTAATAATCAAAGAAGTAAATACATATATTTCAAAAAGATTATTGTTCCATTCACCACCCACAATTCTCCATTCTTATTTGTACGTATCCCTTACCTTCAAGAAATCCAGTATAATTCGTCTATGATTCAAATCAAAATGCCTGTCTAGAAAGTAAGTATTTTCCAATCAGATCTTTATATTTTTTTCTTGTATTTAATTTAAAATATTTCTTAAATTTTATTTATTCTTCTTCAGTGTTTTTATTCAGAGTATCTTAATATTATAGACTAAAACATTATTTAGCTATAAAGTTTTAACCTAATCCAGGATATGTAATCTTAGGAAAATATTTTATTTAATGTGAGTCTATTTCAAATAGATGAAATATTGGACAATAAGAAAAAACGATGTGATTATATTTTTTGTGTTAATATGCATGGGACAAGAACCCCATCCTAATTTAGTTATAAATCGTTCATTACGGCTTTCCGCAAACCTGCGGAAAACATACAGCGTTTGTTATGTTTATTATATTGGGTTTTTACTGTGTTTTTTTATTCTTATTATTCTTTTTATCTTTTTTTCTAAATTAATTCTTAATTTCTATATGTTATTTCTTATGCTTCATATGCTGAAATTTTGATTTCATTGATTTTCATATGCCTTTGACGTCATATGACGTCACACTTCGCGCTGTCTACAAACGTTTGTACGCGGTCTACAGCCATTATTTCTGGATCGATTTTCATCAAAATTTCACAGAATGTGTATGTTACGTTTTAATTGTGTATCCTTGTGCCTGTTTTTCCAAATTCGAAAAGTCAAAGGTTTTATGGCAAATCCAAGATTCGAACCATAGACGTCAAATTTCAAATGCCTATAAAATCCACTTCCAGATGAGTTAAGGAGCTGATTTTTTGACAGAATATAAGCCTCCAAGAGTTCTTTTCATTATGTGAAGATGTACGTCATTTGACGTCATATGACGACGTAAGATGAAAAATAATTTCTAATTTCTACATGTTAACTTCTATATGTTGCAAACGTCCGAGCACCTTGAAAATTTAAAAGTATATGCTACACATTAAACGTTTTGCACTTATATAAGTTTTATTTGCCTATGACGTGTTTTGACTTCAAACTTGACGTCGTCTAAAAATCTTTGTACGTGGGCTATAGCCGTTATTTCTGGACCGATTTTCATTAAAATTTCACAGAATGTGTACGTTACGATCTAGTTGTGCATTCCGATGTCCGTTTTGCCAAAGTCGATAAGGCAAAGGTTTTATGGCCAATCCAAGATTCAAACCATTGACGTCAAATTTCAAATACGTATAAAATCGGTTCCAGATGAGGTAAATAGCTAATATTTAGAGAGATTATAAGCCTCTAAGTTTGTTTTACAATCTGTGAAGATGAACGTCATTTGGCGTTATATGACGTCATAAAGTAAAAAAAGAATTTCTGATATATACACGTTAAGATAGATGTTTTAAAGTTTCAAGGACCATGGAAATTAATGGCGTATACTTCAAACTATGTGCTTTTGATTGCAATGTATTTCATATTCATGTGACGTCATATAACGTCAGATTTGACGTCAGGACAAAAAGGTTTCTCGCAATCTATAGTCTTTATTTTTGGACCGATTTTCATCAAATTTTCACAGAATGTATATGCAACACTGTAGTTATGTAAACCGTTGTCCAGTTTTCCAAATTCGAAAAGGTAATGGTTCTATGGCGAATCCAAGATTCGAACGATTGACGTTAAATTTCAAATACGTATAAAATAGCATCCAGATCAGTTCGAAAGTTGATATTTAGACTGAATATTAGTCTCGAAGACTTCTTTTAATTCTGTGACGACGAATCTCAATTGACGTCTTATGACATCATACGGTAAAAAAAGAATTTCTTATATCTATCCGTTAATTTCTCTATGTTGCAAAGGTCCCAGTGGCATGAAAAATTCAAAGCCTATATTTAAAATACTGAATATTTCATTTCATTGAATTTTTTATGCCTATGACGTCCTATGATGTCAACTTTGGCGTTGTCTACAAAAGTGTGTACGCGGTCTACAGCCATTATTTCTGGACCGATATTCATTAAAAATTTCACAGAATGTGTATGTTACGATCTAGTTGTGCATTCCGATGTCCGTTTTTCCAAAGTCGATAAGGCAAAGGTTTTATGGCCAATCCAAGATTCGAACCATTGACGTCAAATTTCATTTAAGAAAAGTATAAAATATTTTTTTTCCTTAGACTGACACTTGTTCCATTGAAATCGACGAAGAAACGAAATTCTTACGGGTAATTTTCTATGTTCAAGCGGAGCCAAATGTTGACAGTTTTGTCTTATAATTGATGCCTTTAGTGACGTCACGGTCACGTGGTATTTCTACACTGTAAGTTAGAGCATTTTCGGAAAATATCCTATTTTCACTATAAATTAATTTAGACATTTTCGGAAAATGTAATTGCCAATGGCCCATAACAATGAAAATTGTATGGCAAAATTTCAGACCATGTCTTTTTGAATGCAATGATTTTCAAATTCATATGACGTCATATGACGCCAAATGTGACGTCACCTAAAACGTTTGTACGCGTTTTGTAGAATCTATTTGTGAATGGATTTTCTTGTAATTTTCTCAATGGGTGTAAGTTACACTTTAGTCGTGAATCCTTATTTTCCTTTTCAAATATTGAATATACCAAGGTTCTTTGGTGAAACCAAGTTTCGAAAATATGACCTCAAAATAAATTTAAATATCTTAGAGCCCCCAGATGAGATAGAAAGATGAAATTTGCGCATGTTGTAATTTCAAAAGTTTCTTTAGAATTTCATAGGCCTGACGTCATTTAACGTCATGACATTCTTATATGTTTTCCTTTCCCTCGCAATAAATTCGAGGTGATCTGAATGGTCCAAGATGATGAAGATATAACATGTATTTTAGATGCTGAATCTTTAAATGCAATGAATTCATATTCATATTACGTTAGAATAGACGTCAGGTCAAACAGTTTGTATGCACTCTGCAGACATTTAAATGGATGGATTTTCATGAAGTTTTCACAGAATGTAAAGTATACACTCTCATTTCCTAATGTCTTCTTCGTATTCCGTATAAATGATTTTCAGTTTGATCAAATTTTAAACGAGTTGCATTTGCCGTGCAAACGGAATAGTTATTCTTCTTATTGTTATTATTATTCCAAATTATTCAAGAGTTAATTTATATATGTTCCCAATGGCCAAGCCACATGAAAATTAAAATACTTCGACAAAAAGTATAAATTTTTGAAATCAAATGTTTTCAATTTTCAATGACGTCAAATGACGTCAGATTTGACGTCAGCTTCAAAAGTTTGTTCTCGCTCTAGAGACTTCATTTCTGGTCCGATCATCTTGATATTTTCACAGAAGATGTATTTCAGGATGTAGATGTGCATCTTGGCATTCAAATTTCCAAATTCGAAAATATAAATATTTCATGGCAAAACCGAGATTTGAACTTAGGTCCTAAAATATATTTTAATTTTTCAAGGGCACCTAATGGGTTAGAAGCATGAATATTGGACAGCATATCTGCCTAGAGGTCTTCTTTCTACTTCCTTAAGGATTATTTTAAGTCACGTGGTTATGACGTCATAAAATCGACAAAAAGCATCTTTTTCAGATTTTTATCAATTGATTTATTTTTAATTTTCAATGACGTCAACCGAGTTTCGAACTTTGGTCCTAAAACTATAATTTAATGTTACAAAGGCTACTGATGTGTTAGAAGCATGGAAGTTGGACAGCTAATCAGCCCAGAGGTCTACTTCCTTTTCTCTGAAAAATTTCCTTTTCAGTCACGTGGTTATGACGTCATTTAAAGAACAAAATCCTATTTTATCAAAGATTTCTCTCGCTCTGGCATCAGATATTTTGAGTCAATTTTAATGAAATTGAATTTGCAGCGACAAAAACGTATCTTTTTACATTCAATTATTTTCAATTGGCGTCATATGTCATCAGTTTATTCGCGCACTAGAGCCTTTAATTTCGGTCCGATTTTCTTGATATTTTAATAGAAGATGTATTTTAGGATGTAGATGTGTACCTTGGCACTCATATTTCCATATACGAAAAGATTAAGATTTCAGTTTCGAACTTTGGTCCAAAAATTAAATTTAAATGTTACAAAGCCCCCTGATGCGTTAGAAGCATTTTAAAATTGGACAGCATATCGACATAGATATTTACATTCTATTTTCTGAATGAATTTCTTTTACGTCACGTGGTTATGCTCTGGTATCATGCATTTTGAGTCAGTCTTAATTTAATCTTTAGAATTGATAAAGTTATAATTGAAATGATGCATACTACAAGAAATGTTTGCTTTGTCACGTGGTTATTACGCCATGCATACTTAAGCAAGAATTATCTTAAAAATCATATAAAATCGCCAGTTAGACCAATGGACTTAAAATTTTCAAAAATGTCGAAACTTAGTACGTTCATAAGTTCTTGAAAATTTCAAGTGATTACGTCATCAAACGTGGCAGTTATTCATGTTTGATGGAATGCCTACTTGAAAATGTGAAAACATACCATATTTTTTTCTGGAGTAATAGAACTTTAGCTGCGTTATCAAACATAACATATTCATGTTTTTCGTAAAAGGGCTAATTTATGGAAATCTATTAAATTGAAGAAAGAAATGAAAGTGGTCATTGGGTTGGTTGAGAAATATCCGATTATTCTTTTGCAGGAATGAGTGCCTGTGTTAAATAGTGAATTGTGATACGTTTTTAGTAAATGAGTCGCATTTACGATGAATTAGTATAATATACTAGAGCCAAAAACCTATACAGATATCTCATTGCATTTGTTATCACGGCTTTCTGCAAACCTGAAGAAAATGACAAATACATGAAATTCTACCTATCGATTTTTTGTGTTTTCTAAAGGTTTAACGGTTTCTTTGTCTAAATCTGTAAAGATAAGCAAATACATGTATATAAAGCAGATGAATTGTTGAAAGTTTCAAGACGTTTATAACGTTAATTACTTAAAATTATTTTCATGATTTTGCTTACAACTCTGCCTTTGTTTCCATCTATTTTTCCAAATGTAAAAATCAATTTAAAGGTTGAAAGTCATGGATTTCAAAGTATTTTTTCCTTTTTACAAACTCAATTATTTGAATCAAATTGCAAAGATTATTTTTTAAGTCTTATGCTTACCAAGAAATAGATATTAGATAAAGAATACAAAAAAAAAAACCACACATTTAAAATCGATTGAATAACGTAAGAAAAAAATTCTTGAGGATAATATTATCTTAAAATTTTCCTGTTGTTTTTACTGCATGATGGTAAACGGTTGCGTAATAAAAAAAGATCCATATTTATGCTCTCTTAATATCTTCTTAAGAAGATATAAATGAAAAAGAAAAAGAAAGAAAAAATAAAAGCTTATTTTTGAACATATCGGCATGTATGTTATGATGTAGATATGCACCTTGGCATTCAAAATTCCTAATTCGAAAAGATTAAGATTTCATTACATACCGAGTTTCGAACTTTGGTCCAAAAATTAAATTTAAATGTTACAAAGCCCCTTGATGCGTTAGAAGCATGAAAATTGGAAAGCATATCGGCATAGAGGTTTACATTCTATTTTCTGAATGATTTTCTCTTACGTCACTTGGTTATGACGTCATCAAAACGAAAAAAACAACAACAGCAGTTCTCTTTAAAGATTTCTCTCGCTCTGGTATCATGAATTTTGAGTCAATCTTAATTATATCTTCGGAATTGATAGAGTTAAAATTGAAATGATGCATACTGCAAGAAATGTTCGTTTTGTCACGTGGTTATGACGTAATGCATACTTAAACAAGAATTATTGAAAAAATCATATAAAATCGCCAATTAGACAATGAACTTAAAATTTTCAAAAATGTCGAAACTTAGTACGTTCCTTGAAAATTTCTGTGATTACGTCATCAAACAAGGCAGATATTTATGTTTGATGGAATGCCTACTTGAAAATGTGAAAACAAACCTGTTCGCATCTTCGAAGATATTTTTTCCGGATTAATAGAATGTTAGCTGAACATGTCCTTGCAAAAAAAAAAAAGATATTTTTCTTTAGTCACTTGATTTTAACGTCGTTGAAATATAATAATCATTCATTTCAATTTGTATTCGCGTTCCAGCGTCATGAGTATTGATGCAACTCTTAAGCATACCTTTGCATACTTTATAAGCAAAATATATTAAAAAGTTCATAAGATTGGATATATTAACTTTCAAAAAGTTCTATTGCCGCACCTTATAATGCGCAAAAAGTCCAGAAAGTTTCAAGTGATTACGTAATCAAACATGACATATTCATGTTTTTCGTAAAAGGGTTAATTCATGAAAGGGGTCATTGAGTTGGATGCGCAAGATCCGATTATTCTTTTGCAGGAACGTGTGTTTTTGAGGAAGTGGGTCGCATTTACGATGAATTAATATAATTATACTAGAGCCAAAAAAACCTATACGGATATCTTATTGCATTTGCTATCACGGCTTTCTGCAAACCTGAAGAAAATGACAAATACATATATATCTACCTATCGATTTTTTATGTTTTCTAAATGTTAAACGGTTTCTTTTTCTAAATCTGTAAAAATAAGCAAATATACAAAGCACATGAATTGTTGAAAGTTTCAAGACTTTTTTAACGTTAATTACATAGAAATACGAAACTATTTTCATTATTTTGCTTACACCTCTGATTTTGTTTCCATCTAATTTTGCAAATGTAAAACTCAATCAATTTTAAGATATTATTGTTGTTTCTTACCATTTCAATAATGTGGATCAAATTGCAATGAATATTTGTTAAGTCATATGCATTCGAAGAAATAGATGTTAAATAAAGAATAAAAACTTTTAAAATCGATTGAATAACGTAAGAAAAATATTCTTGAGGAAAGTATTATCATTATATATATATATATTTTTTCTGCATGATAGTAAACGGTTGCGTACTCAAATTAAATCCATATTTATGCTTTCTGAATATCTTTTTTAGAAGATGAAAATGAAAAAAAAGCTTATTTTGAACATAAGTATATATTTATGATAATGATGATTTACGTATTAAATCAGACATTATTTTGCATCATTATTCCATTTTTGTATTAACTTATATATTCAATACCTTTGAAATAAGCAAACGGAAAGCCGCATCGTTTGTATCTTAAACAAACGACTTCTAGTACTTATTTTTTTTAAATCCAAAAGTTGTTTGAAAACATAATAAGGAATGATTTTAAACAACAACAACACCGAATGGATTCCTTCAAAAATTATTTGTTCATAATTTAATTGGCCCCTTACCTTTCTAGAAAAAATATATTAAATGTGTATCATATATCACAAATAGTTATACATACTTATTTGTACGTATCCCTCACCTTCTCCTTATATTTTTCTTCTTAAATATTTTATTCACAGTATCTTGACATTTAGACGTTATCAAATCAATTCGCCGTTTGGGTAATTACAACAAAAGATGACACTGAATATGATTAATAATCATAGAAGTAAATACATATATTTCAAAAAGATTATTGTTTCATTCACCACCCACAATTCTCCATTCTTATTTGTACGTATCCCTTACTTTCAAGAAATCCAGTATAATTCGTCATGTTCTGCTGATGGACAACCTCAACACTGCTCTACGACCGATGCTGTCTGTGACGGTAATCCAAGCACGTGCACATGTTTGTCAGAAAAGTACTATGATTCAAATCAAAATGCCTGTCTAGAAAGTAAGTATTTTCCAATCAGATTTTTATATTTTTTCTGGTATTTACTTTTAAATATTTCTTTAATTTTACTCATTTTTCTTCAATGTTTTTATTCAGAGTATCTGAATATTATAGACTAAACCATTATTTGGCTATAAAGTTTTAACCTAATCAAGGATATGTAATCTTAGGAAAATAATTTTATTTAATTTGAGACTATTTGAAATAGATGAAGTATTGGACAATAAGAAAAAAGATGTGATTATATTTTTTGTATTAATATGCATGTGACAAGAACCCGTCCTAATGTAGTTGTAAATCGTTTATACTTATTTTTTTTAAATCTAAAAGTTGTTAGAAAAACATAATTAAGAATGATTTTAAACAACAATACCGAATGGATTCCTTATATATACGTGTTTTCACTTTGTTTCAATTACCATCAAAAATTATTTGTTCATAATTTAATTTGCCCCTTACCTTTCTAGAAAATATATTAAATGTGTATCATATATCACAAATAGATATTCATACTTATTTGTACGTATCCCTCACCTTCAAGAAATCCAGTATAATTCGACATGTTCTGCTGATGGAAAATCTGAACACTGCTCTACGACCGATGCTGTCTGTGAAGGTAATCCAAGCACGTGCACATGTTCGTCGGAAAAGTACTATGATGCAAATGAAAATGCCTGTCTAAATGGTAAGTATTTTGCAGTTGAACTTTTATAAATATTATTGCTTTAACCCTATAAATATGTTTTTTCAAATTTATTTATGTTTTATTCCTCTTAAATGTTTTATTCACAGTATCTTGATATTTAGACGTTATCAAATCAATTCGATGTTGGAGTAACTACAACAAATTCCACTGAATTTGATTAATAATCAAAGATGTAAACACATATATTTCAATAAGATTATTGTTTCATTCACCACCAACAATTCTCCATTCTTATTTGTACGTATCCCTTACCTTCAAGAAATCCAGTATAACTCGCCATGTTCTGCTGATGGACAACCTCAACACTGCTCTACGATCGATGCTGTCTGTGACGGTAATACAAGCACGTGCACATGTTTGTCAGAAAAATACTATGATTCAAATCAAAATGCCTGTCTAGAGAGTAAGTATTTTCCAATCAGATCCTTGTATTTTTTCTGGTATTTACTTTTAAATATTTCTTGAATTTTATTTATTCTTCTTCAATGTTTTTATTCAGAGTATCTTAATATTATAGACTAAAACATTATTTGGCTATAAAGTTTTAACCTAATCAAGGATATATAACCTTAGAAAAATAATTTTATTTAATTTGAGTCTATTTGAAATAGATGGAATATTGGACAATAAGAAAAAGGATGTGATTATATTTTTTGTATTAATATGCATGTGACAAGAACCCGTCCTTATGTAGTTGTAAATCGTTTATACTTTTTTTTCCAAAAGTTGTTAGAGAAACATAATTAAAAATGATTTTAAACAACAACACCGAATGGATTCCTTATATATACGTGTTTTCACTTTGTTTGAATTACCATCAAAAATTATTTGTTCATAATTTAATTTGCCCCTTACCTTTCTAGAAAATATATTAAATGTGTATCATATATCACAAATAGATATTCATACTTATTTGAACGTATCCCTCACCTTCAAGAAATCCAGTATAATTCGACATGTTCTGCTGATGGAAAACCTGAACACTGCTCTACGACCGATGCTGTCTGTGAAGGTAATCCAAGCACGTGCATTTGTTCGTCGGAAAAGTACTATGATTCAAATCACAATGCCTGTCTAAATAGTAAGTATTTTGCAGTTGAACTTTTATAAATATTATTGCTTTAACTCTATAAATATTTTTTTTTTCATATTTTTTTATGTTTTATTCCTCTGAAATGTTTTATTCACAGTATCTTGATATTTAGACGTTATCAAATCAATTCGAAGTTGGAGTAACTACAACATTTCAATGAATTTGATTAATAATCAAAGATGTAAACACATATATTTCAATAAGATTATTGTTCCATTCACCACCAACAATTCTCCATTCTTATTTGTACCCTTACCTTCAAGAAATCCAGTATAATTCGTCATGTTCTGCTAATGGGCAACCTCAACACTGCTCTACGATCGATGCTGTCTGTGACGGTAATACAAGCACGTGCACATGTTTGTCAGAAAAGTACTATGATTCAAATCACAATGCCTGTCTAAATAGTAAGTATTTTGCAGTTGAACTTTTATAAATATTATTGCTTTAACTCTATAAATATTTTTTTTCCAAATTTATTTATGTTTTATTCCTCTTAAATGTTTTATTCACAGTATCTTGATATTTAGACGTTATCAAATCAATTCGAAGTTGGAGTAACTACAACATTTCAATGAATTTGATTAATAATCAAAGATGTAAACACATATATTTCAATAAGATTATTGTTTCATTCACCACCAACAATTCTCCATTCTTATTTGTACGTATCCCTTACCTTCAAGAAATCCAGTATAACTCGCCATGTTCTGCTGATGGACAACCTCAACACTGCTCTACGATCGATGCTGTCTGTGACGGTAATACAAGCACGTGCACATGTTTGTCAGAAAAGTACTATGATTCAAATCAAAATGCCTGTCTAGAGAGTAAGTATTTTCCAATCAGATCTTTATATTTTTTTCTGGTATTTACTTTTAAATATTTCTTGAATTTTATTCATTCTTCTTCAATGTTTTTATTCAGAGTATCTTAATATTATAGACTAAAACATTATTTGGCTATAAAGTTTTAACCTAATCAAGGATACATAACCTTAGAAAAATAATTTTATTTAATTTGAGTCTATTTGAAATAGATGGAATATTGGACAATAAGAAAAAGGATGTGATTATATTTTTTGTATTAATATGCATGTGACAAGAACCCGTCCTAATGTAGTTGTAAATCGTTTATACTTTTTTTTCCAAAAGTTGTTAGAGAAACATAATTAAGAATGATTTTAAACAACAACACCGAATGGATTCCTTATATATACGTGTTTTCACTTTGTTTGAATTACCATCAAAAATTATTTGTTCATAATTTAATTTGCCCCTTACCTTTCTAGAAAATATATTAAATGTGTATCATATATCACAAATAGATATTCATACTTATTTGAACGTATCCCTCACCTTCAAGAAATCCAGTATAATTCGACATGTTCTGCTGATGGAAAACCTGAACACTGCTCTACGACCGATGCTGTCTGTGAAGGTAATCCAAGCAGGTGCACATGTTCGTCGGAAAAGTACTATGATGCAAATGAAAATGCCTGTCTAAATGGTAAGTATTTTGCAGTTGAACTTTTATAAATATTATTGCTTTAACTCTATAAATATTTTTTTTCAAATTTATTTATGTTTTATTCCTCTTAAATGTTTTATTCACAGTATCTTGATATTTAGACGTTATCAAATCAATTCGAAGTTGGAGTAACTACAACATTTCAATGAATTTGATTAATAATCAAAGATGTAAACACATATATTTCAATAAGATTATTGTTTCATTCACCACCAACAATTCTCCATTCTTATTTGTACGTATCCCTTACCTTCAAGAAATCCAGTATAACTCGCCATGTTCTGCTGATGGACAACCTCAACACTGCTCTACGATCGATGCTGTCTGTGACGGTAATACAAGCACGTGCACATGTTTGTCAGAAAAGTACTATGATTCAAATCAAAATGCCTGTCTAGAGAGTAAGTATTTTCCAATCAGATCCTTGTATTTTTTCTGGTATTTACTTTTAAATATTTCTTGAATTTTATTTATTCTTCTTCAATGTTTTTATTCAGAGTATCTTAATATTATAGACTAAAACATTATTTGGCTATAAAGTTTTAACCTAATCAAGGATATATAACCTTAGAAAAATAATTTTATTTAATTTGAGTCTATTTGAAATAGATGGAATATTGGACAATAAGAAAAAGGATGTGATTATATTTTTTGTATTAATATGCATGTGACAAGAACCCGTCCTAATGTAGTTGTAAATCGTTTATACTTTTTTTTCCAAAAGTTGTTAGAGAAACATAATTAAGAATGATTTTAAACAACAACACCGAATGGATTCCTTATATATACGTATTTTCACTTTGTTTCAATTACCATCAAAAATTATTTGTTCATAATTGAATTTGCCCCTTACCTTTCTAGAAAATATATTAAATGTGTATCATATATCACAAATAGATATTCATACTTATTTGAACGTATCCCTCACCTTCAAGAAATCCAGTATAATTCGACATGTTCTGCTGATGGAAAACCTGAACACTGCTCTACGACCGATGCTGTCTGTGAAGGTAATCCAAGCACGTGCATTTGTTCGTCGGAAAAGTACTATGATTCAAATCACAATGCCTGTCTAAATAGTAAGTATTTTGCAGTTGAACTTTTATAAATATTATTGCTTTAACTCTATAAATTTTTTTTTTCATATTTTTTATGTTTTATTCCTCTTAAATGTTTTATTCACAGTATCTTGATATTTAGACGTTATCAAATCAATTCGAAGTTGGAGTAACTACAACATTTCAATGAATTTGATTAATAATCAAAGATGTAAACACATATATTTCAATAAGATTATTGTTCCATTCACCACCAACAATTCTCCATTCTTATTTGTACCCTTACCTTCAAGAAATCCAGTATAATTCGTCATGTTCTGCTAATGGGCAACCTGAACACTGCTCTACGACCGATGCTGTCTGTGAAGGTAATCCAAGCACGTGCACATGTTCGTCGGAAAAGTACTATGATGCAAATCACAATGCCTGTCTAGATAGTAAGTATTTTGCAGTTGAACTTTTATAAATATTATTGCTTTAACTCTATAAATATTTTTTTTTCAAATTCTATTTATGTTTCATTTTTCTTAAATGTTTTATTCACAGTATTTTGATATTGAGACGTTATCAAATCAATTCGAAGTTGGAGTAACTACAACAAATTTCAATGAATTTGATTAATAATCAAAGATGTAAACACATATATTTCAATAAGATTATTGTTTCATTCACCACCAACAATTCTCCATTCTTATTTGTACGTATCCCTTACCTTCAAGAAATCCCGTACAATTCGTCATGTTCTGCTGATGGACAACCTGAACACTGCCTTACGACCGATGCTGTCTGTGACGGTAATCCAAGCACGTGCACATGTTTGTCAGAAAAGTACTTTGATTTAAATCAAAATGCCTGTCTAGAGAGTAAGTATTTTCCAATCAGATCTTTATACCTTTTCTGGTATTTATTTTTAAATATTTCTTTAATTTTATTTTTTCTACTTCAATGTTTTATTCAGAGTATCTTAATATTATAGACAAAAACATTATTTAGCTATAAAGTTTTAACCTAATCAAGGATATGTAACCTTAGGAAAATAATTTTATTTAATTTGAGTCTATTTGAAATAGATGAAATATTGGACAATAAGAAAAAAAGATGTGATTATATTGTTTGTATTAATATGCATGTGACAAGAACGCCGTCCTAATTTTGTTGTAAATCGTTTATACTTATTTTTTTTAAATCCAAAAGTTGTTAGAAAAACATAATTAAGAATGATTTTAAACAATAACACCGAATGGATTCCTTATATATACGTGTTTTCACTTTGTTTCAATTACCATCAAAAATTATTTGTTCATAATTTAATTTGCCCCTTACCTTTCTAGAAAATATATTAAATGTATATCATATATCACAAATAGATATTCATACTTATTTGTACGTATCCCTCACTTTCAAGAAATCCAGTATAATTCACCATGTTCTGCTGATGGAAAACCTGAACACTGCTCTACGACCGATGCTGTCTGTGAAGGTAATCCAAGCACGTGTACATGTTCGTCGGAAAAGTACTATGATGCAAATCACAATGCCTGTCTAGATAGTAAGTATTTTGCAGTTGAACTTTTATAAATATTATTGCTTTAACTCTATAAATATTTTTTTTCAAATTCTATTCATGTTTTATTCTTCTTAAATGTTTTATTCACAGTATTTTGATATTGAGACGTTATCAAATCAATTCGAAGTTGGAGTAACTACAACAACTTTCAATGAATTTGATTAATAATCAAAGATGTAAACACATATATTTCAATAAGATTATTGTTTCATTCACCACCAATAATTCTCCATTCTTATTTGTACGTATCCCTCACCTTCAAGAAATCCCGTACAATTCGTCATGTTCTGCTGATGGACAACCTGAACACTGCCTTACGACCGATGCTGTCTGTGACGGTAATCCAAGCACGTGCACATGTTTGTCAGAAAAGTACTATGATTCAAATCAAAATGCCTGTCTAGAGAGTAAGTATTTTCCAATCAGATCTTTATACCTTTTCTGGTATTTATTTTTAAATATTTCTTTAATTTTATTTTTTCTACTTCAATGTTTTTATTCAGAGTATCTCAATATTATAGACTAAAACATTATTTAGCTATAAAGTTTTAACCTTATCAAGGATATGTAACCTAAGGAAAATATTTTTATTTAATTTGAGTCTATTTGAAATAGATGAAATATTGGACAATAAGAAAAAAGATGTGATTATATTGTTTGTATTAATATGCATGTGACAACAACGCCGTCCTAATTTTGTTGTAAATCGTTTATACTTATTTTTTTTAAATCCAAAAGTTGTTAGAAAAACATAATTAAGAATGATTTTAAACAACAACACCAAATGGATTCCTTATATATACGTGTTTTCACTTTGTTTCAATTACCATCAAAAATTATTTGTTCTAAAATATTCATACTTATTTGAACGTATCCCTCACCTTCAAGAAATCCAGTATAAGTCACCATGTTCTGCTGATGGAAAACCGAAATTGCTCTTAAGGTAATCCAAGCACGTGCACATGTTCGTCGGAAAAGTACTATGATGCAAATCACAATGCCTGTCTAGATAGTAAGTATTTTGCAGTTGAACTTTTATAAATATTATTGCTTTAACTCTATAAATATTTTTTTTTTCAAATTCTATTTATGTTTCATTCTTCTTAAATGTTTTATTCACAGTATTTTGATATTGAGACGTTATCAAATCAATTCGAAGTTGGAGTAACTCCAACAAATTTCATTGAATTTGATTAATAATCAAAGATGTAAACACATATATTTCAATAAGATTATTGTTTCATTCACCACCAACAATCCTCCATTCTTATTTGTACGTATCCCTTACCTTCAAGAAATCCCGTACAATTCGTCATGTTCTGCTGATGGACAACATGAATACTGCTCTACGACCGATGCTGTCTGTGACGGTAATCCAAGCAAGTGCACATGTTCGTCTAAAAAGTACTATGATTCAAATCAAAATGCCTGTCTAGATAGTACGTATTTTCCAGTTTGATCAAAAAAAAATTTCTTGCTTTAATTTTAAAGTTTTTTTTGTTTTAAATTTAATTATTCTTCGATGTTTTGATCCGCATTATCTTAATATCAAAAAACTATTTCATTTCTGGACATAACCTTTTAACTAAACCATTTATATGCAGTCTTTAAAATATAAACCGCAACACTGGTCTACGACCAATGCGGTCTGTGAATGAAATTCAATCACGTGCACATTATCGTCTGCAAACCTATAATACAGATCTAAATTCCTTTTTCAATAGTAAGTACTTTGCCACTGGATGTTTATATTGAATACATTGTCCCATTATGACTTAGCGATAGTTGCAATTTCTTATCAGTATATTTTTATACTGTACAATCAATCTTAATCATTACTACGTAGGCGTTTGATTATTATTTTGAATAAATTGACGGTTGTAATTGATAAAATATTTGAACATGTTTTAGGCGAGAAAGCATGTTTTCAGTATATAAATATATGAAATACACACCTGATAGATATATGCGTTGCATCTTTTACTTAAAAATCAAGAATCAATCATAAAAAAGGAACATACGTAGGTTTAATTATTAAAAGATTACAAAAGAAATTTTAAGCACGATCATCACCTTTTGTAAGGTAATGTTATTTATTAATCATTATACTCGTATAAATGACATCTGGAAATAATATTTGAAAACTAATTTTTGTCAAATATTTATAGACTAATTATTACTCAATATTCTAATTTTTTCTGTAGGATATATGTTTATGTCTTTCAGTATTCTCAACAAATACTTTGATATCATTCAGTCAATTAGATTAGAATTTCTGTTCAGCTCTTATATCTGTCATAAAATTTATTGCAAAAAAAATCCCAGGTCTTCGTCAAAGGTTATTGTTTGATTAAATGTAATAATCAATCAGGAGAAAAATAACACGTTGGTTATAAGTTTTTATTTCATAATTACTTTTTGTGTGGTCCACGTTCCGTTAATATCTTACCATTCAAGAAACCCAGTACAACACGACATGCATCGTGAACGGACCATCTGACCAGTGCATGACGACTGGGGCTGTCTGTGAAAATAGTTCAGTCACATGCAGATGTCTGTTGGGATACTTCCATAAGGACGACATGGATACGTGTGTTGAAAGTAAATTATCTTCTCATATTTGTTTTGTACTTGAAAAAGGCATGAAGTAAATTTAATGCTCAATATCTTTATATCTATGTATTAAAAATAATCTGTGCAGAATATATATATATATTCATGTGTGTGTGTGTGTCATATTATTGCTTTTTATAATGTTCTGTTTCAGAGTTTTATTTCAAGTTGGGGAACCTTCTTTTTAGAATTGATAAAGTTGAGGCGCAAAAAATAAACATAAGATGGAATGACACTCCAATGTCTTTCCCATCGTTCACAGCCATACATTTCAAGGTGTCGGATACAAATACAATATTGAAATCTGAAACAGTAAAGAGAGACATTGATATACAGACGAAAAGTATAATCAACCTGACTGCTGCAACGAAGTACACAATTGAAATATATCTTCTTAATGATACAGTGCCAAGTAATGAAAGTTTAGTGTTAATAACATATACAAGTAAGTATTATTTTGTTTCAATATTTATTCCCGTCTTCAATCTGTCATTCTTTCTCATTATCTCGGATTTTCTGGATTTCTTCTGACATCCTTCAACCCAAAATATTTTTCATTTATCAATGTTTCTTTTTTATATTGTTTTACGAACATTGAAATTAAACTATATAACGTATTGCATCATTTTCAGGGCCATTGCCAATATCACAAGGAAATATATCTAATGTTACTTTCAACAATTTTACTGTTGATATTGCGAATGAGGAAAGAAAACAATACACAGGCTATGTCCTTCTGGTGTCCTCAACAACGTCTATATCTGCGGGCAAATGTTCTTTATATAACGATTCTACCAGAAATTGTACCGAAGAAAGAAATAATTCAACACATTTCGATATAGAAGATTTAGAGCCAGGGACATTCTATACAGTTAGGATCTTTACCACCTTCGAGGGAATGGAGTCAATGACAGCATATAAAGTTTCTACATACACACGTGAGTAAACATTGTTATTCTCTTTTAACACTATAAATACCGTATAGAGGATTATTTCTGCAGATGAACACAGAACCTTAGAAATTAAATCCGTTGAAATTAACTAACGGTAGAAAAATGTTCGCAGAATGAAACTCTTCATATTCCCCCAAATCATTACATTCTGATTATCAACAAGAATCTGTAAATCACTAGCTTTCAAAAAACAATCAATGTAGTTTAGCACTATATTGCTGAATAATTTGTACTTACAGGAAATGGATGATAAGGAAAAAAAAATAAAACTCACACTAGAGCGGTCATACTTGTATAATAGCGGAAAATGACAGGTTTACCACTTTTCTCTGTAAAAGCAAAGAACGTGTCACCTTCCAGGGTGCGATTTTCTTCACCTCAGGGTCTTAAATACATGCCAATCAATGCAAACTGTGCATATTTTCGTAAAAATACCAATGCTTATGGCTTGCTCAGTGATCAAATTACCCTCGAAGATTTTTTACCTTAAAGAATCTGGTTTAAGAACTGGATTTGCAAATCTATTAAATTACAATTAAAAAGTCAAGTAATAAAGTTATCATTTCTCTTACTAACTTACACCCAAAGCAGCTGTTCAGTTGTGTCTATGTACAGTATGATGAACGGTGACTGTAAAATATGTAACCTAGAGTGATCTCCCTTGAGTGTAATTACTAAGAGAATGTTTCTGAATTAGAGACTTTAATTTGCTTGATAAACAAGGTAAGCAGCGCAGAAATTTTTATCCTTGTTCAAAGAAATAATCCGTATATAAAAACTAACCCAGTTTTATGGCAAAGCGGCAGAATATTACACCAACAGAAATACCCCGCTATACGGTACGTAACATATATTTCAAGGTATTTGTCGTTTAATAACATATGTATTGCATTGGGACAGATTAAATATGTTTTACTTTCAAAGACGTTATGATTTAAATAATATGCTATGTAAACGGTAATATACTTAAATAATGACATGTGTGTCAATTAATTTTGCAGTTCCTAGACCGCCAGTAAACGCTACTATAATAAAGATTAGGACAACAGAATTCACAATCGACACAATACAGACTGAAGGGAGCTTTTCTAAGTTCATGGTCATTATTGAGAGCGAAAATGGAAGCCAAATCGGAAATTGCAGCAATGTGTATAAAATTGGCAACTGTTCATTTCATAGAAATGAACTGCCTCAGAAGGTTTTTGGACTATTATCGGGAGTCTTATACAATATTTCCATTGAAACTTTAGCTGGGTCATTGTCATCTAGGAAGCCATTGATGATATCAAAATATACAAGTAAGTAGAAGGACTGAGTTTTGATAAATTAATTAAATTATTATTTTATCTAAATAATGATACTTTTGATAAGGTAGAAAAAGTAGATAAGCAAACTTTGCTAATTTCATAGCTAAGAAAGGGGTTTTACCAATATCACAAAGATATTTTTTCTTTCAGCATATCAAGTGATACATAATTGCACTTGATTATATATATGTTTAAGTTTCGTTTTTGTATATTTACACTTTCAGGGCCAAATCCACCGTCAAATGCATCCGTGAAAATCACAGGTGAAACAACATTTAATGTTACGATTTTGGGCGCATTAGATGATCGATATTCTGATTTCATCGTGACTGTTTTTGACAAAAACAATATAACCTCTGGTGAATGCTTTAATCAAAGTGAAAAATGCATTTTCAAAAAGGATATTGACACTGTCGCTATATCGCACCTGCAACCTGGACAACATTATCATATTTTCATACACACTTCAGTCGGAGACATTACATGCTTGACACCAATAAGTTTAAATGCAACAACAAGTAAGTGTTGTGTAATTACTTTCTCAAACTACAATAACTTATAGAGTATTTATTTTATTTGATATATTTATCGAAATGACAAGTGCCAGAATTTTGTTTTCGAATAAAGTGAAATATGTGATTGAAAAACCAAAATAAATACGATCGTGTTGCAATGAGAGCTTACCCCTTGACTTTTTTATTTTTGATGCAGTGACCATTATTTATTACCACCGTTGAAGATGGCCGATGTTTAATCTTTTTATGCATGAATGGACAATATTAGCAATGCATACATTACTCTTTGGCCAAATAAATCATATTGGATGAGGTCATGTTTTCGGATAACAAAAATTAGAATATTACGGGTACTTTCTATATAGAAATAAGAATGAAAGAGATCGTGACCTCCAATGTACGAGTTTCGAATAACGCTTAGTATTTTAATGAGATGAAGTGTGTGGTAACCGGGAGTTTACTGCAGTTGTTTCAGTTAGATGTTTAATGTTGAGTTGACACTGCATAATTCAATAAGAATGTGAAATTACAAACTTTATTTCAAACCCTATTTTGATATCCTTTTCAAATATGTATTAATATTTGATTATGAATTGCTTAATTTGAAACGTCACAATTGTTTTTCAGAGCCAGAACCTATATATAATATTACATTATATTCATCCACGACCAGCAACTTAACTGTATCATGGCCATCACTTTATAACCAAGATATTACGTATTACACAGTTAACTTTGTTTGTGTGTCACCCAATGACAACAAAAAAGCCATTAACCAAACAAAATGTGTACATGAAACAAAAGCTTCAGCTCAAAATCTTGATCCTGGAACTAAGTGCAAAGTATCAGTCACAGCTACAGTAGGAACACAAAAGGGAGAACGCTACACTCATCCTGATTTCTTCTACACTAATGAAACGGGTAATTATTCATTTTATTTTTTTTCTAATTCAGTGTAATGCAATACTTTGTTTAAAACTTGAAAATGTTTACTACAATGAAATTAAAATAAAACAACGAACGAACTTTTCAGTTACATGGCCAATTTGTTGATTTTAATCAAATGTATACATTCTTATTACAGCCCCGGGATATGTTGAAGATTTCAATTCTATCGTTATATCATCCACTAGAATTTATTTAAGTTGGAAAAGGCCACAAGATCGTAATGGAGTAATAAAAGGATATACACTCAATGTTTCAAAAGAAGACACTGTTGCGAAGGTTATCAGTATAAATTGTTCTGATACAGAAAATGTAAAATATATATATATATATATATATATATATATATATATATTTCCACTGTAAACGATGTAACGGGTTAAATAAAATGTGAAACCACTGCTCTTCGCGTTCCGGAAAAACAAAATCCGATATTCGACAGTAAAATTGAAACCTAACATTTTCGTTGTTTGCATATACACGCATGACGTATTATTTAATTACTCTTTCCCTTGACACCCAAACAAAAAATGTATAAACAACTTCAAATTGTAGTGTTGACATCTAAATTACTAAAGGAATGAGCTGATTTTTGTCTCGGATTTTGCGCCGTTACGAAACATCACTGTGTATACAGAGTATCACGGTTATTCAGTAACCATTCGATATTTGTTTTATTTTTGTTAAAAATAAACAAATTGCAGAGTTAGCGAAAGTTATGGTGAATCGATCGAAATAGGAAGAATCTAAATAAGATAACATTTCGGGGGAACATCGTCTAGCGGGGGTTCTTCGTATTGTTCAAAAATACGTCTACTCTTCTGCGGGAACCTCAAACAGCTTCGCAGCCACGTTACTAGAGTGTTACAAAGCAACGGAATCCGTTTTGTGTCCCCATTTTAACTACACGGGTCCTAATTTTTACATTCAAAGATTAAACGTTACGGATAGATTGATATTAAATCTGAACCCACAATTCGTTATTAAATTTATGCATATATATTTTTAAAAGATCCCCGACAAAAACCAAAGTTGCGACAACGCTCGATGTCACCATGACCAAACGTTCATCGCCTGTTTCCTTAAGGATTTGCATCCTTACAGAACATACACTATGTATATAAATGCAGCAACGATGTACACTGGACCGAACACTTCAATTACAAACCAGACGAAAGAAGATAGTGAGTATATCATAGAAATAAACAAGATGTTTTCATAAAAAAAAGTCCGCCTGAGCCAAACACCTTTGAAATCACCCTTAGCGGTCAGATTTTAGATAACTGACGTCAGTTAAAAGCCATTCATAAGTGAAGTTAGTATAAATAAACAAGTCAACTTTTGCTAAGCAACACCCGTTTTTTCCCACAGAGTCACATGAAAACACATACTTAATGTAATGTTATGTACCTGAAAGAAAGGGGTTAGCTGACCATCATTTTTACGCATAGTTTTTATCAAAATGATAGACAAGAGAATAAAAAAATCAACGATTTGGCCAATTCCTGTCATTATTTGGCAAAATTAACAAAAGTTTTTTGTTGTTTTTTGCAAGAAATTGCATTTTATAAATGGAAGTTAAATAATGTGATGAATACAGAAAAAAATGACCATAAACAGGCCAACATCGTTACAATTATCCCTAAAAGTGTTCAATTTAGAAAACGGGAATATTTGAATAATTAAAGTTCTAAATTTAGCTGACTTTAAAGGCATATGTGACAGTTTGCTACGTTTTCTATATAAACAAAGAAGGAAAGCAGATAACTCAAATAATGGCTAACAACACCTCATAAGGTTTCAAAATTAATGTTTAGTACTTTATTCCCTGTTTCTATACAAAATTTGTAGAAATTCTATGCGACAGATTTTATACAATAATAACCCATGCAGGTATATATAAATTGTCCTCAAATAACTCACTTTTTTCAAGAAAAATGCAACATTTTTACAGTTTTAAACATAACAAAACTTCTATAAGATCAAGTGGTTTCAACATTTGCATAATGACTTGAAATGATGTCACAAACATTAATAAGAAATAATATGAGATATCAGTTAGACTTATTTTGATTCATCTGCTCTTGAAAAAGGCCTAAAAGTGCTGAAATATCACATTCGGGCAGGGGGGCAGATAACTTAAAAATGACCCCCATTTTTTTCCATAATAATATTACTTTTTTAATCATGCAAATTTAAAAAAAAATCTATTGAACGGTTTAAATTTTCCTCCTTTCTCTGTTTAGAAAATGTAACAAACTGTCACATACGCCTTTAAAATTTAAGGTGTTTTCTCAAAATTCGCACTTTGGAATTTTGATTAATTCCCAGTCTTGAGGATCCGAAAGGCTTATTGTTTGTTATTGGTAGTAAGTTTGGTTCATAAACAATACTTCTGCACAGAAGCAAGATTTTTTAATGTAAAAACTAATATAGCACGCCTTTGCTTGTCTTAGCATGCAACTCTACGGCAAAATAGCGGATTGTGCTTAGCAAAAGTTGAATAGAGATTCGTAGTAAAGGAGTAATCCTTAACTTTCAAATCGATACCCTGTTCAGCTTACGAGAAATTTTTTGATAAGAAATTAAAGAAAATGAGAATACAAATCAGATCAGGCAAGGTTATGGTTCTTAGTTACTGCACTGCTCCTTCTTGTCATTATTTTATGTTCAATTTTTAAGTCCTTACCTTGTTTATTTTATGAATTTTGCTCCCGACAAAAAATGAAAAATAAGTTTGTTAATGTGATGTTAGAACAAATGGCTTTTAAACCAGGTTTTAGTGGTCTTCATCTTTTGTATCTGTATCCTATTTGTAATAAAAAACAAATGCCTTTAAGCGGGTTATATCTACGGGTGTAATATACAGCGGATTTGTCATAAGAATGGGTCAGTTATTTTTTCTACGGATTATTTTCCTGCGTTTTCTGACCCAGGAAGAATTTATTAACCTTTCTAAAGCAATAAATTAAAAACCGAAAATAGACACATTTCCTTTGTTTAAACTATTAGGATCACCCTGCGGGTGTCGTCTTACGTCGTCAGTCGTCAACAATTTGCTTTAAACGACATCATCAAAACCGTTTGGTAAAAATTGATGAAACTCAGCATGATTGATCCTTGGGTAGCCCTCCACAGAAGTTGCTAAAATAAATTTGATCCATGCAGAACTCCTGTTGTCTTTGCGACCAACATAATTTTACTACAACAACTTCAAAAACCTTCTGCTCTAAGACGAAAGGTCAGAATGTGATTTCTGTTGGCAAAATTGTCATCTCATAATGCTCTACCATAATTCCTTATATAAAGTTGATCCCTCAAAAGACGACGACCCTATTGGGTTGCCTTATTTCCTTATACAGATCTCTATCGAAATTCTTCTTCTATGAACTCAATTTTTTCAAATATATTTCCTGGAAAGTACTGCACTGTATCGGACCGGTAAGCAATAGTATCAGTTCATCCGTCTTTTTTTAATTGAAACAAATCTTCGTGACTGATGTATGAACGGTGGCACATCACAACGAAACACAAAGGTGTTTCGTAAAGGACAAATGCTCAATATGCATTATTATTATTTAAATGAAAACAACAGTAATATTTCAAACACATGTTTTCGAGTTCCTAAATTCAAATGATACTGTAAACGTGTAGGATATATCAAAACATTTATAGTCAGGTTCGATTTGACAAATATTGTGACCCATGAGAATATTGTTGCAGCAAGATTTTAGGTTGTATGAGATGCTAGGTAAATGATTTCCAATAAAGCATCTTTTCCTAGTACGTCTAAATTGGGAGTTCATGATATTCTCATAAAAATGTTGGATTAAAATGTTTCAGCTAGATTTTGTGCCCACTTAATCGAGAAAGCGAGTCGAGTCCAATGTTAAAATGAATAACTAAAAAATCCTAAATTTAAATAACCGTTTCAGCTTAGGAATTGATTATATGGATGTACTTTTTTATGAGCTGCAGTTTCGCTTGTAAACATACTGATTGCTGCAAAAACTCCAATTTCCCTACTGTGAGGGTTCATTTTTACTATATCCTACCTCTTTAAGCATATTGGTCACAGGAAAGTCAGTGCTTAAAGTTAGGAAAAAACACCATAAGCCAAAATTATCTACGCGGTCTCCATCTATTATATAACACTTGCAGTTCCCAAAGGGACATAAGTTTCATGTTTTAGAAACAAAATGTACAAGTTAATCATCCAGCTTTCTCCCAAAACCTCAATCAAAGTGACCCTATTTGTTCCCCAAATAATTCTAGCTGGGCCCAAACATTCATCCGAAATAGGAATAGGTTTTAGTTGCTAAAACCCATATCATGGACAGAGAATGCTGCAGAATTAAGAAAGAATATGATTCTGTATTTAAAAGATATGCAATCTGCTCAGAGGGAAATGTTCTGATAATGAAGCATAGACCGTCAAAATAGTACATCCATGAAGCCTGTAATTCTAGAACGACCATGGCAGTATTTATATCATCTGCCCGACGTACATTATGGAATCAACTAAAAAATAGAAACATAAAATGTTTTATTTAAAAAAGAAAACTGGGATGCAAAGTGTCTAGTTTATTGCGCAGATTCCAAATATTTACGCAGTAACAATTTACTATAATTCGCCTATTCGCAGATGACACTCGTCGTAAAAGATACCGTAATCTCAGCACTTGTCCTCAGCCATTTTCTGTCACAAATATCCTTTTGGTCAAAGAAATCCCATATCCGTCATCTTGACAACGTTCCTCCTATATCTCAGGTCAGCACCCATAAATATCTTAGGGTAACTTTCTCTTCAGATGACATATGGAAACATATCGTCAAACATCAACAAGGCATGACAGAGAGATGATTTTCTTAGAACAGTACAATTTATTATTAATCAATATGCTTTGAGAAAATGTATGTCATTTTCTTTCATAAGACATACTCGAGTATGCATGCGATAATTGTATTAAGGCTCTAATATATGGCATCGAAGACGTCCAGAATTGTTACCGGCGATCCAAACTTGTAGTACTGGCTTACTTACGCTGACCTTAACTTGGTGGAGACGAAACATCAACTCTTTCTGTTTTTAGATATAAAAATCGTATTTCTCTTGAGTATCTTACAAATTCAATTTCCTAACAACCAGAGTAGCGATATGCCCTACTTAATCGCTTAGATGTTCCAAACTTCCATTGAAACACCCAAGCCTGTGAAACGTATATCTGTCTTACTATTCGCCAATGGAATTCATTTCCTGAAATGGTCAGAAACACATCTACCGTAAGCGAATTCAAAGTCAAACTTCAAGAAAGAAATAACCTGTATAATGTTTGAAGTAAACAAAATAAAGTCAGTTACGCTTCTCTGAAATAAGGAAGTAGCTAATTAAACTATGATCTTCACTGAAGAAATATTGTATATTCCCCCTATTAAGTTCATGTAGCCTTTGAGACTGAGTTGCATCCAATGTTTAAGATATGAAGTAAAGCGTCATCGTTATATACACGATTTACATTTCTTCAGTAATAATCGTCATACTCTCAATACAAATGCAAGTGTATTCTTAAAAGTGTAGGGAAACATTGTAGCAACAAAGCGTTTTGATGCTTAAAGTTTGAGTGTCTGTGGTATATCGATCTTTTCATTTCGCAGCTGCACACTCTTGTAAAGGAATTAATAACACTTCTGGTTTCCAAATCCATTAAATTTAAGATTAAACTTTACTTATTTTACTTCGGTTATGAAACAAGTTAATCACTCTCAATGGCTCTGGTGTATCCAATCCATTACAACCTACTTTTGTTGTACTTTTGTTATTGTAAATATGCATTAGATAAATCTGTTTAAACTAAAATAAATGCTTTAGATCTAAATCGCAGCATTCGTGGGGAAATAGTTTATCTAGGTCACAGCCTACGATGATTTAACTTATCGGCGGCAAATGTTTTATATTAGGCAGAGAAAATAATGGCGCATTATAATAGGGATAATATTCATTTTAGCAAAATGCACTTCCTTTAACGACGAATATGTAAATATTGGTAGGATTGTAAACAAACTATGTATTTATATATTATTTCCCAAACAACTGTCAATAGCTCTCAATATTTCATCTAGTATTTGTTCATATATAACGTCGTAATAATGATATCAACATTTTAGCATTCCTAAATAACCTATTATCTATGCAAACATTTTATAAATAATACTTATTGGATTGGTTTCTGTCAAAATATATACCGAATTTATTTAATAAAAGTTCCAGGCAAGCCACGGAATCTTACTATCACGAATACCACGCACAACAGCATAACGTTGAAATGGAAAGAACCGTCGGAACGTAACGGCCGAATTTCACTGTACCATATGTGTTTAACATATAAAAATCGCAAAATGTGTGAAGCCATGGGTCAGAATGTTACCTGCCTAGATATTGAAGCCGATAAAAGAGAATTTCTTCTAAATAATCGATACCCTTTCTGGGATTATTCATTTAATATAAGTGCTAGCACAAGTGTAGGACAAGGACCCTTCACCGATGCGATCACCACAGCGACCCTAGAGTATAGTAAGTATTCTGTTGGTTTTCATCTAGAACATTTCTGTTTGTTTATATAAATTAAATAACTAAAATGTTTTATTGACTTCAGGATACGATCTCATTTCCATAAATAAACAAAAGGTTTACTCGTTAAAGCTTTCTTAACCTGGTCACCAACGTGTCGATGTTTCATTGATAAAACTATTTTGTTTTGTGGGGGATTAATTGTGAACAGTCTAAATCCATGCACAATTCCCACATTACCAAACCGAAGATGTAAGTCGAATTTATATTCCGGTTGGCGATCAAATTGGATCAAAATACCCCATATACCCATCGTAGTTGTTCAGAATATTTCTAGGTACACCAGTACGCAGAAATTAAAATTATTTTATTGTATTTGTAAACGAGAGAATTTCACTGAGACATTTTCAGAAAGAAGACACAATAAATAGTGAATAAAGATGTTACTTGCAAGAATCCCTTTTCTTAAATGTACTTACAGGGGGAATATATAAAGTCTACTTACATGCAAATACTAAAATGTTTATTGTTTTACAGATCCGGAAAAGGTTAGAAATGTTACCTCTGCCATCGAACCATATACAATCAGGCTTACATGGCTCCGACCCTGTTTTATAAATGGGAACTTCACAAAGTATAACATATGTTTGATAAATGAGACTATTAGTTCACAAACTTCGAAAACATGTTTCGATGCACAGTCAGAGGATATTACCATGCCGACACTGCCGTACAGAAAATACCGAGTGGAAATTTCAGCATTAAACAATCGGTATTCTAGTGAAACCGTGTCATCAGCCTTCAAAACACCTGTTGCAGGTAAACCATTCTTTAAGATAAATTGTGAAATACTTACGATTTACAGACATGTATACTCTTTTATATTATGCTAAATGATAAAATACTGTGTTTTATCACTGAGATAAAATACATACCTCAGTGTGTGAGTAATGTAGGTTTGCCGGAACTACTTTTTTACTTATAAACTTAATAATTGATTCTTTCGTCAGCAGTAAGCATAATATAAAATGAAAATTTGTTTGTTATGAGTAAACATGGAATATATCTAATCTCAAAGAGCTATAATTTTAACGATCTACGGGCTCGTGAAAATATGTAAATTGTATCACTTCTCGATGAGATATATTCCATATCCACTCTAAACAAGCAAATATCCTCTCTATATCCCCTTCAAAATGTCGCCATGTGATTGGCCAATACTGGTCATATGATCGTGGTTTATTTTCCATACGGGTACGCATCCGTGTTATTCCATATTGTTTTATTTTTATTGGTTATTTTTTCAAGAATTACAATAATGTTGTCGGTGAGATGTAAATGTTATACTGTTGGTTTGAGTTTCGCTTTCTTAGGGAATGCATTTACGGGGGGGGGGGGGGGGGGCGTATGATCCCGTACTTTAAAACTACATTGATTATTAGAATACTTGAAAATTACAATCTTCACAATAGATATATCATTGTTATAATTTGGAATAATTATTAGTTTTGATTATTGCATTTTATTAATACATTTATCATTTAAGAAGTAATATGAAGATTGCATTATGAATCCTAATCACATTGTTTTTATCTGTTCACTTTAGTATTGACATGAATTAAATTCATATATGATATAGAACTGCTTTAAAACAAAAAAATCAAAATATTATCTTAAAGTACATGTGCATGAACAAGCATTATTTTACTAAAAATATATCTGGTAATTTCCACACAATAACGTCCGAAGATCTTCTTTGACAGGCAGTTTATCGACTTAGACATACCTTTCTGATTGGCTAAGCAAACATTTCGTTCCAAGGTTAATTTAAGAAGTGTGTGTGTGTGTGTGTGTGTGTGTGTGTGTGACTTTTTTTCTCTAAATTCTGCAAAACACTTATCTAATCTATTTCAAAAAGAGAGAATGCTGGGGACCTGATAAATATGAGTTTGCAAACTGACAGACCTATAAAACTGTTTAAGCATACCAGGTATATTGGACATGAATATTGCTAATGAGAAATATTTCTATTTAACTTTGATCAGTACCTTGTTTGTTTGAAATATTAGCTGTTTTAATGAATTTATTTTGTATCGAGAGAAGGCTAACTAGTCTGTCATGTCGCGTGATATACCATGTAATAAATGTTGCAGTGTGTAGTGATATGTCTCGGCGTTTTCGTCTAACGAAAGAAAAAAAACTGTTACAGACCCAGAGAAACCAGCCTTGACAGCGGTCAAGACTGTCAATTCAACGGCACTCAAAGTAGAATGGGATGAACCTTCAATATTTACTGGACCAACAAAATATATCGTGAAAGCAGTAGATATCATCGATAAAACAAATGTTACAGAGAACACATCTACAGCTGATTGGGTTGGTAAGGATGTTTTCGTGATTATTAATGAACGACAAAAGTGTTTTTTAAACATTTGGACGCATATATCATTGACAGTGATTTATGCCTTCAACTGTGTAACTTTTATAATTTTGTTCATTCCAGATAATCTTACCACAAGCATTGTAGTTGCAAATTTAGACGAATACTGGGAATACTTGGTGACGGTTCAAATTGTTGTACCTGATGGTGAAAAGGAACTCACGGAATTGTCGGGTACACTTAAACAAAGAACAGCTGAAGGAGGTGAGGAATTTTATTTAAGATAAAATTCCAGATTTTCATTAAAGGAGAAATAAAATGATAACAGACAAATGTATAGGTTGGAAAGGGCGATTCATAAATACCGAACAGTTTTATTTTGATTTAATATAATTTGGGCATATGTTTGATAAAAAAATGACCGAAATTAGGAGACAAAAAATATCTAAATGAAATTCGGTCTGTAAAGAAAGTTATTTTTACTTTGAAATAAAATGTCAAGCTGATGTGACTGATATTTTTCATTATATTTGAAAAACTACTTTTTTGATGTGAGAGCAAAAACATGATCTATGGAATAAAAATCAGCTCTGTTTATCATTCTTTATGTAACTTACAAAAGCAAATTTCATGAATTGTAAACTTAAGCCATATACAAAATTATGGAAAACAATGTGATCTCAGCACGATTTTTTTTCAAAACCATTTAACCACATCATCATTAACTAGACAATATCAGAAATGACTTTGAGAGAGGTGGTACGTTTGATGATTTGGTCTTCTTTTTTTAATTTAGTCCCCAAAAATGTCACCAGCGTGTCAATTCATCCCGAAAAAAATGCAACCCATCCAAGATCAATTAATGTAATGTGGGAAGAACCGAGTCTACGAGATAAAAATGGAATAATTACAGCATACTACGTTCATTTTTCTGATATGCAAGGAAAGGTAATACTATTTTCATCGATTTTTATTGTTCATTCTTTGTTGTTGTTTTTTTTTTTTTTTTTTTTTTTTTTTTTCATTTAGCTTTTTCTCAGGTTGTGCTTATGTTAGACAGTAAGTGTCCTGCTTAACTATGATACTAAATTGTTAAAATGTAATAGAGTAAATAAATATCAGATGCCAAAGGATGTGAGTGGAATGCTCATCGAAAAATAAAAAAATCCAATTTATATTTACTTGCCGAATATTTACATTCGTTTCGGTTTTATCTGATATTTATTTAATGTATGATTTAACATAACATTTATAAATTAACAATTGACGGTTATCGAAAACTATATATGGTATGATTGATTGACAAGCCCTTGAGGGAATATATGTAAAGAGTTTAAGGGAGCGTTGAGCTTAACTTGCCGAAGACAATCAGATATCTTTTTTAACTAACTTCTTGTGTAGTTAACATTGTGTAGTTAACATTGATAAATTGGTCACATTACGGATTTCCACATTATCTATCATTGGATCTTACATGAAAAGATTACATCTGATATAATTCTTACCCATTTAAATTATTCTGACAATCAGTCACTGGACCTACTAATATATGATGAGCACCAAACCAAGTTGTTTTAACAGAACTATTTTAAGGATATGCTATGTCGCATTCTTGGATCAAATCAAAATCCCCACACATTCGAGACGGATATTCATACCACTCTGCCTGTTTATAAGATCAGAATAATTTGATAATAAAGACAATCTATACAGAAAGATAAACTAAAAGTAGCTAAGATTGTGAAATAAATGTTGTGGTGAATACATTTATCTTAAGAGATAAACGAGTGCTTTGACATGTACATGTAACTAATAGTGTGGGGGAACTCACATAATAGTAATTGATTTTTAACTCAAACTAGGGAATTGTTTTCATCTAGACCATGGCTATAAGGTAATCATTACCTTTTTTAACTGTATTAATTGTTCACTTTTTTAAAAAAGGTAACTGGAACGGAAAAAATATCCAATGACTCTAACAACTGCATAATTGAGAAAATATCACCTGGTATTTATACCATATCGGTAAGGACGCATTTTGGTTATGTTATATTTATTTTATTGATCATGTTTAATATGGCATTGATAAGCTGCAGAACATAGTTATGACATTAACATTCTGCTCTTAGTACGATGTTTTTTTGTTGTTGTTTTTTTGTTTATTTTTTTCATTCGTGATTAGCCACACTGTATTGATGTACGGCAAGTTTAAGCAATATTTCAGATTGTTGGTTTGATATCACTGGAATTCTCCATGAGTAAATTGCATAAAACAAAAAAAACTGACCTATAATTGCTGATAGAACTTAGACTTGGAAATTTCATATTTCTTAAATTCGATGATCAAACTTAGCCTAGATATCGTCGAAGATCTCATTTTTGTCTCTGCTCTAACCTCGTTCCCCTTTTTAGACTTGTTTCACGTGCGATTACAGATTAAGCATGAGCGCCGGACGAATTTATATACTGTATTGTATCATTGTTTTTACGCAAGTGTAACGATTTGGTGCAGAATTAGATTTAAATAGGTAATTAAAGGCAAGGAAGAAAGTCGGTTTATGTTTATTTTTATTATTTACATCTCGGTATCATAAAAATAGCTTTTTGAATACGATACATAAATTACCTAGTATGTAATAATTTGATATACTTCTTGATTAAGATATATGCCGAGACTAGAGCAGGGAATGGCACACAGGTAGCTATAAAAACAACTCTTGAACCTGGAGGTGAGACAATACACTAAGTAAACATTATGTTTACTTCCATTGATACACTCTACCATAGGTCACTGGACATATTTCAAAATTTTGCGCAATTAAATCTTCTCCATACATATGCAGACAAGTTATGATATTTGCATCAGCAATATTTCTATCATGTAATTGTAAATGATTACACATACTGACATATTTTAATACATCCACTTTAACGTCAGTTTTTGAAATACAGTACAACCTCGTGTCGATAGTACAGTACATCTAGTGTTAGAAATGAGCGATTAATTGAGAGATAGGGATATTCTTAAGTACATCTTCTTTATATATATATATATATATATATATATATTTATATATATATATCCCTTTTTAAGCACCACTGAAAGTCATGGAATCTGCTGGACATTTACTAGTGAAGATCTCAAACGAAGTTCCAGTGAGTGACAGGGAAAAAGAGATAGCAATTAGTCTCCCACTGTCCGAATTCTTATGTAATTGTACTAATGGCCCACCTGTTTTCTGGGGCGTCGTTGTTTCCGAAGCAAGGGAAGCGAAAGGTGAGTAACGATTTGTAAATGGAAGTGTGTTTAGATACATTGTTTAAAAGGAATGAAACACACATGTGGTATCGATATTGAATATATCAATCTAGTAACTTAGTTTAACGGATTTGCCTGTTTGAAAAGGAGTATAAAACAACTTTATCAAATCATGTTTTCCTTTACTATTTAATATTCCATGTAATATATTTGAAGGATCCATTAAAATATGTTGATAGAAAAAAGGACTTTTCTTCATTCCTTAAAAAGCCGCTGTTTTTAAACAGGGTAAAACAAAGGTTTTATACAGGTACTTGCTACTTAATTAGACCTTTATGGCCCTTTAATTATTCATGTCTTATTTAAATATAATTGTAGTTACCATCTTTTTACAGAAAAGTCATTTTTTGGACCTGTTAATGATTTTAAAATGAGAATGAATACGGAGTATAAAGTTTGGACAGATGTCAAGGACGCGGATGTCATTGAACCTTACGTTGCAAGTAACAGTACGATGCAAGATCATAAATGCTGTACTTTAAATGGTATGATTATTTATTTTGTATATCATAGTCTACGTAAAATATTAAATATTTTGATTCTCTTTAATCATGAAACAATTTGAAAAAAAGTATATTCACCTGAGCAACATTTTTACAATAAGCGGCAACTTCACAATCTTGATAGATATTAAGTGTATGTATGTCTCTTTGTATTGAAGTTATCAGGAGTGGCACGAATTGACCGCCCCAGCATTAACCAGCGGTATGTAACGGTAAATACCGAATGGTCAATACTACCAAAATGGTCAATACTGTTCATTAATAGTCAGTTGACTTTTCCTTTGAATATTTTTACTGATTTTAGAATTTTGTAATTTTGATCGTGCTTTATCATCTATTTAGTGGTACTTGGGCATAAATAGTAAACAAAGAAAGCTTTATTATAAATATTTATCCTTAATCAATAGATAGCTCGTTCTGGTCAATGCACACATGGGTCAATATTAGTAGTTTTGTATTGATTACTTACAAGTCTTTTCAGAGGGCCATTAACTACTTTTATACTACTAGTGGGCGCAACTGTAAGGCAATGAAAATAAAAATTAGAATCAGTCAATATGGATATGATGTCAATATAGACATGAAACCAATAAAATAGTTTGGATAAAATCTTGAAAGTAAAAATGATAATATGGTATGAAGTTTGTTTATTTCAGATACATTTCTGAAATGTCTATTTGTAAAACAAATATGAAGATATACTGGTTATATTAAAGGGAAACAATCATGGCAAGTAGGCATTTTGTCCAATAGACCAGTATTTATCACTGTTGGCCCGTATTGCCTGTATTTCGAGTATTTATTGCTTGATCGCTCAATACTCAATTAAGTAGTCCATAAATAAATCAACTTTGTAATTAATGTAATATCTGTAATTAATGTTCTTTGTTTTAGTCCGCGAAAAAAGAAACGTAAGCCCCAAAATTCCAACAACATTCACAGTTGGAAAGGAAGGTGATTGTAGTGGAAACCCTAACCGCATCTGTAATGGGGAACTGCGTCCGGGACGCTTATACAAGTATTTTCTTTTCTTTTGCGATTGAAATAAAAAAAATGTGCATCATATGTTGTAAAGATTAGTTGCTGTTTAAAAATGTACCGGAATTTCTCTCTGCATTTAATAGAATATGTTCTCATTTTTATCAGATGCTCAGAAAGTTATGTTTTATAATTATTATATAAAGGCAGTAAGTACACTCCTAGTGGAAAACTCAAATTGAAGAGTACTCATTTTGTTATCTTAACCTAGTGTGTAAAGCACAGGTCTTCCAATCTTTTTTAGATATTAAGGTCGCTGATCCCACCAGCAGATAACTTTTAACTTTTATTTTCTTTTGTTTTTGTCACACTACCTACGATTATTGATATGTGTATAACGTATTATGTTTAATACACATTTTTTACATCTTTTTAAAGATGTATCGAACCATGTTCTATGGATGTATCTAATTTTCATATTTTATATATATATATATATATATATATATATATATATATATATATATATATAATGCACCTATGTTTGTACACAAGCTCTTTACCATTTCATGCGAATTCGAATGGAAAATTGGGCGGAATAACGTCCGATTAGGGATGATCATATTCTAAATTTTGATATTGTAAATAGGGATTTCAAGGAAAGGAATTCAAAACCAAGCAATATAGTACAAAACTAAAACTTAAGTTGAAGTTTCCAATGGATGATAAAATGGTTCGATGTAGATTACTTCAACCTAAATGCATTAATTTTGAAAAGAAATGACACTTGACATGTATTCCCTCTATAGCCAGGGATAATAGAGGTCTCGGGGTAATTTGATTTTCAAAACCTTTTTATAAGAGTATTTTCTTTTCATCTTTTCGTATATGGGTATATCTTCAAAATTAAAACATTCACTTTTATCAGTGTAAATACATTATAGTCTATGTTGCTAATGCATGATCAAATATTGATAGTATAGTTAGAATTTTTAGGGAGGGGGACAAAGAAGGTAAAATAAGACATCTTTCACATTATTCATTTTAGATTATACGCTCTCATATAGTGTTTGACTGGTTGTAAACAAATTCATTTAAATCAAATACATAAAAAGTAATAACTTCATATATAGCTTCATAAATAATCACGCATTTATACAACAACTGTATTTTTGCTTTTAAACTTACATTCGACCATTTTTTATTCAGAACGAGAATTTTAACATTTTGTTGTTTTTGTGGCCGTTAGAAAAATAGTCAGTAAGACAGGTCACAAACAGTATTTCATTGATGTCGTACTGTCAATTAATGCAAAAAGTTCGTAAAATATATCATTTATTTCAGAGTGAAGATATTTGCGTGTACATATGGGGGGTGTACGGAGACTGAGTATTCTGAGGCAATTCGCACAGGTATATATTTAATCATTGAACTTAATATCATAGTTAAGGTGATAACAACAAATACCTTTTTTTTTCGTTTTTCATAATTATAGCAACTTGTCAATTTCCATTGATATTTTTTTGTGTTGAGAGTGGTTCAAATAACCGTTGGGGTATAAACTTCGATGTTCAAACATATCTATATTTGATAAACAGTGCAGTGCACTAGAATCAGAATTATACACATTTATAAATTTAAGAGTTATTTCCTTTTGTTAATATTCATATTTATTATTTTTGCCAAGGGCATAACTGGACCCTTGGTTGTTTCAAATTTACATTCATACATAGAGAAGATAAGGAATACAAAATAAACATTTTTTTTAATTTGCCTTTTTTGTAAATGCCTAATATCTAAAATCAAAGACCCTTTGGGATATCAACATCACATGTAACACCTCATAGTTTTGTCTGCAGTACATCTTAAATCAATTTATCATCTATTACTTCTGAATGTTGGAATCAGATGAAATTGAACAGCCTAGGTGACACAAGGTATATAATGACATTTACTCAATCATGATAATAATTTATTTCTCGTGTAATATTCTCTGATGTGTACTAATTATACTCTGTCAATACCGCAAAATGTCAACCTATTATCCAACACATGAGTTTTGGAGCATTCGTTTTTACCGATGTATTGTTTCAGATGTTGATAATTGCCACCTTTTTCATGAAATTCAGGGTACTACTTATTTGATTTTTTTTATGACTTAATATACCGTTCTGATATTTTTCAGAATTATATGTCATCTTCTTTATTATGTGTTTTTTCTTTTGATAATTATCTTCATCTATGTGCCAAGCCTGTCCAATGTGTGGTCAAGTTCCATTGAATTGGAAACCCAAAATAAATATATTTTAATTACGCATACAAAAGAAATAACGTGATTTATACAACAAATAAATTGTTTCCTGAATAATGACGATGTTTTTAATTACAGGTTTAAGTAAAGCGTAATCTGAATGTAATACTCAGTTTCCCTATTATAGCGCTTGATATCATTTCTTTTGTAGAAAAAATAACGCAGGGTAACTATCCATGATGGTATATGTACATGTAGTTGATATGCGTTTCTCCATAGTTACCGAAAATTAATACCAACGTGGCTAATCTATGTTAGGTGGAAGAGAAATTAAGTTTATTTTATGTATCTGCAAGTGTCTTGTAGTAAGCATAAATATAAAAAGAAAGTTTATGGTCGCTTATTTTAATGGTCGCTTATTTTATCCAATTAACTATAGTTTGTTTTAGATCTGGTGTTACATATATAGAAATATTTTGGCTTATTCGCGGTGTAAAAACTACCTTTGATTTGTCATAGAGTAGCCACATTGGTTGTAATGTAATCACTTAATCTTGAAGATAACTGAAGATTCTAACTGTGTAATCACTGCATGCAACAAATGTGAAATGACATACCAATATTTTGATGGAGTATCATGAGACTAAATGCATACATACATTAAGTAGAATCAGGTCTTTCGAAGATTAGAACAGAAGATATACTTTAGATATATATATACTTAAAATAAGTGACAAAACCCCACTCAAGTTTGTTATTATCATTATTATTATTATCATTATTATTATGTTTCTGATATGACATGCTGAAATAAATTCCCGCAAATAGATTTTGTGCTATTTATGAATTATTGTGAGATGCAATAGCGTTGTTCATTGAACTATATGCATAATTTACTCAGTACAAAAAGAAACGCAATTTAGGTTTAGAGTAAAATATTTCGAAATTCACAAGGGATAGAGGGCGAAGGAAAAGGTATCACAAGGATTGATCATTTATCAGATATTTACCACACGAATTTTTGCAACATCTCTACAACTTTTTTAAAGACACCATTTCAATTATCATGAGAGTTAATGCAAATGTCACAGGTTTAATAATTGGTGATGGTATCGCTACATCCCGGGCTATCAGTTCATGTGGAATGTTATTCCACTCATATATGGCATATTACATCTTGTTGAGCTCGGGAATAAATTCGTCCGTCGTTTCAGTTCATCCAAAATGTAAACAATTGGTGAGATATCAAAAGACATGTCGGGTTATTCGATGACAGAGGGGTTAATCGCAGCGAGGAAGTTTCGATTAAAAATTGCCGTGGTTAGGACGGCGAAATCTTATGCAAAATGATCGTAGGTTGTTCCTTACTGCATTTGGATGGATACGGTTCCTAAAATGATTGAAAATGATTTTTGTACTGAGTGAATATTAATAGTATTATATGATATGGGTATGTCATGAATATGTCCTGAGTGTCCAATACTTCTGGAATGAGAAATATAAGAAAATAATGCCAGACACTGTCTTAATATACTTTAAGAAATCTATCTATCTATCTATCTATCTATCTATCTATCTATCTATAGAGGGCACTAATGGTTTAAATAATTTTTGGGCTTATACAAATTTAAATCCATGATTGAAAGAAAGGAATATTACATATCTCCTCCTTTATTTAATCATGTGCATAGTCTTGGGCTTGACTGTCACTGCCAGTTTAAGGTTTCTATGTGTTGTAGCATTCAAATCAATCAAATTCCAATCCGTATCAAGGCATAAATAAAAGTAAATAAGAAAAATTTAAAAAAAGATTAATTTTTTGTTAAACTTTTTCACATTTTTCCTTTTCACCTAAAGACGCAACAAGTCATCATACTTGAGTTGGGACTTTTAATGTCGATTATTTTTATCTATTTATCATAAGACATACGAAAAGGCACAGTCTGCTTGTAGCATCGCCATTATTTTGTATATAGTGCCAGGCTACTAGTGTATTTCCAAATCCTTTAATGTATATGTATGCTTAGTTGATATGATTTCACTATTAACAAATATGCTAGTACTTCCTAGTAATTGAGTTCTTGTGAAAGGCTTAATGTAATTGTCATTCATCTACCAGTATGATGACATGTTATCCTTCAGCGAGACCACAAATCTTTATTGGTATATCAACTACCATACTCCAGACTTGAATGGGAGAAGAAACAATCCTAATA
>CM037781.1:24148596-24198596 GCA_021229015.1 Solen grandis | reverse complement strand
TTCCCAAAAAGGTCAAACTTTGGCCCCCTTAATGCCCCAAACAACTCCGATCTTCAAAAACAAATCATTGGAAAAAACCTTTAAAAATAAAACTTTTGTTATATCTCTAAAAGAAATAATTTTAGTTTTGGAGCTTTTTGGCGAAAAAAACCCAAAATAATCGAAAAATTGCCCTTGCCCTTTTTTTTTTTTTTTTAATTTTTAATTTGACCCCCTTTCAGCATAACAAACATAACTTGTGAAAAAAATCATGAAAAATTAAAAAAAAATACAGTCAAAGCGAAAAAAAAAATTTTTTAAATTTTTAAATTTCCAAAATTTTTGTGAAGTTTGACCGTTTCCAGAGGACAAAAATACATTTCCAAATTCCCACCCCTTATTTTGTGCTTTAAGTCTTGCAAACATTTGCAGCAAAAAAAAATTCTTCATCGACTCTAAAAAAGGTTGGTTTTTCGTGCCTCCCCCATTTGCACTTTTTTGCGAGGGTTTGAACTTTTTAAACCCTTTGTAGCTAAATACTTTCAGGGCAGTACCCCGAAACCCATATATTTTTTTTTTGGTTCAAAAGGAAAGAATGCAAAAAAACCCCTTTGAACGGCCTCAAAAAATTTTTGTTTTAGCCATAATAAAATTTATGCAAAACCCCCTGGGGGAAAAAAAGACATAAATAAAATTTTTTAACTTTTTGGGTCTTTCAAAAGTGCTAATAATGTTAAAAAATTTATACTTTTGCTTTTTTTTTCAGGGTGATATCCGTTCACAAAAAAAGGTTAGAAAAATAATAAAAATAGAATCGCTATCGCGATATTCTTTTTTTCAAAAGAATTTTTCGTTCACGGTTGCTAATTCGAAAACCATATTTTTCTTCCTCGCTTGTCAAATAGTAAATAATGAATTTCAAACATTTTGCCCTGTTTAACGACTTTTTCCCCCTGAAAATTTTTTATATTAACTGTAGTTATGAGTCGCAAAAATTAAAAAACCCTTTTTTAACCCAAACATTTTTCCCGCGTTGAGGTGTGTTACTTTATGAGGCGACAAAACATTTGTAATCGATAAACAAAAAAATTTCAAAGACAACACGAGTATAAAAGACAAAAGATAATGCCACTTGACACGCGCATTATTACGAAAATGAAATATCCCTAAAAATTTGAGGTCGTTTAAAAATTTCTGTCCCCGGGGGAAATGAATGCAAAAAAAAAAAAAAAAAAAAAAAGGGAAAAAATTCAGATTTATTTTTTTGTTTAAGAGTGTTTAAGCCCAAGGGGCCCCTGGGCCAAATGAAAAAAAATTTTTTTAAAATATATTAAGGTCCCGAAGCAGCAAATAGTTCAAAAAGTATACAAGTCGCACTAGTCAAACTTCTTTTCTTATAAATCCAATTTTTAAGCATAAAAAATGATTTTCTTTTTCCCCAAAAAAGGATAAAATTTTGACTGCCCAAAAAGCCAATCAAGCCATTTCAAAATTAAACATACGGAAAGCCCCCTTCAAAACTAAAACTTTTGTCCATTATCTTAAGAAATTTTTTTAGTTTTGGACTTTTTGGGTCCCAAAAAAACACAATAATGTAAATGCCCCTTTACCGCTTCATTTTTTTAAAAGTTTTAATTGTGAGGTACTTTGAAAAAAACAATACTAAGGTTGAATATAAAAGAACAATGGACAAAAAATAAGTCAAAGCGACAAAAAACAGTTTTTAATTTTATTTTTCCCCAATTTTAGTGAATTTGACCTTTCTAGTGGACTTAACTCACGGGGGAAAATGCTCTTTAGAAAAAACTTTTGTTAATTACTTTCAAAGAAAATTTTTTTTTTTTGGAGCTTTTGGACCAAATAAAAAAAAATAAACGTAATACCCCTTAAAATTTTCAATTTCTTTTTCCTTTTTTTTGGAGGTCCTTTTAGACTAACAAACATAACTTGTGAAAATTCATAAGAATGAACAAAAAAAAAGTCGGGCGACAAAAACTTTTTTAGAAAGTTTGTTTGTCAAAAAATTTAGTGAATTACGATTTTGGGGAAAACCTGATTTTTAATTCCCACCCCAATTTTTGTGGTTTATGTTTGAAATCTTTCAAAAAACAGAATTCTTCACTGATCTTAAAAAAAGGATTTTTTTCGTAAAACCCCCCATCTGCACAGTATTTTGCGAGGTTCAAATTTCAACCTTCCGTTAGTGCTCAAAAAGTTTTCCCCTCACCATCCCAAAACTTTATACTTTATTGGCTTCAACAAGGAACAAATGAAAAAAACCGATAGGATCGATTAAATTTTTTAATTTTTAAAAAAAAAAAAGTGCTTTCATGCGATGCCCCCCTAGCGCAAAATGAAAAACAAAATTGAAAAATTTTCCTTAGGCCTAGCAATATTCAAATAGTTAATTAAATATACAAATCCACGTCAACATTCTTTTTTTTTACCCCACATTTTGAAGTTTAAAACCGATTTAAAATTTTCCCCAAAAAAAGGATCAAATTTGGACTCCAAAATGCCCAAATCAAGTCCGATCTTCAAATCTAAACATCTTTAAAGAATTTTTTGAAACTAAATTTTTGTTTATATTTTTTATGAATGTTTTTTGATTTGAGTTTTTCAAGCCAATTGTTTAAAATTTCCATATGCCTTGCCTTTACTTTAAATTTTTTTCTTTTTATTTGGTGAACTTAAAAAAATTTTTTACTTAAAAGTAAAAATTTTCAAGAAAGAACTAAAAAAAAATCAGGAGAAAAAAAAAATTTTAAAGCATGCTTTAAAATGTTGTTTTTTCAAAAGATTTGGTTAAGTTTGCCCGGTACTGTGGCAAACCAGTTTCCCGAACCCCCCCCATTTTTTTGGGGGGTATTTTTGAAATCATAGAAAAAAAAAATTCTTTTATTAATTCCCTAAAAAAGGGGGCTTTTTTTTGCCCCCCCCTTTTTCACTTTTTTGCGGGGTTAAACTTTAACCTTCCGTAGTCAAAAAGTTTTATTACGCGTTTTTTTAAACTATAATTGATTATTTTTTTTAAAAGGAACCAAAAGAAAAAAAAACTCTAAAACGAACCTCAAATAACAAGTTTTACATTTTTTAATTTTTTTAAAGCGCCCCAGGGGCAAAATAAGACAAAAGAAAATTTTTAACGTTAGGATAAAAATTAGAAAAAAACGATTTAAAAAGTGAAATAAGTAAGTTGAACAAAAAAAAAAGTCGAGCAGAAAAAAGGGAACATGTGAAAATTCAAATTTTTTTAAAAGGGAAAAAAATTTTGGGCTGGGTTTTGATAAATGAAGTCGCTTCAAAACCAAACACCCCAAAGGAAAGTCTTTCCAAACCCAAACTTTTGTTCAAAAATTTCTAAAAATATTTTTAGTTTGGAGTTTTTTGCCCATAAAAAAATAAATTGGATATGACCCTTTTTTTGATATTATGCTTGTTTTTTTTCTATGATTTTATTTGTTTTTTAAAAATGCAAAAAAGGAAATAATGATGAAGATTAACAAAAAAAAAGGGGAAGAAAAAAAAAGGAAACATATGGATTTCAATTGTTTGATAAAAGGATAAATTTGCTGTGGTTTTTTGATAAATAAAACCCCTTTCAAAAAAAACCCAAAAGGGAAAAATTTCACAACAAAAATTTTTTTTTCTTTACTTTCAAAAATTTTTTAATTTGGAGTATTTTATCCGTTATAATAAACTTTTTTTATGCCTTGACCCTTTTCATATTATGCTTGATTTTTTTTTTAGTTTTTATTTTTTTTAAAAAAAACATAAACAGTGAAATAAAATGAGATTTAAAAAAAATAAAATCGGAGCAAAAAAAAGGGAAACTTTTGGATAAATTTTTTGATAAAAGGGGTCAAATTTGGACTGTGGTCATTTGATCAAATGAAGCCGTCTTCAAAAACTAAAACCAAGGAAAGAACCTTCACAGCCTAAAATTTTTTTTCATATTTTCATAAAATTTTTTAGATTTTGGGTTTTTAGCCGTTAAATAATTTAAAATTTGGGATTGCCCCGACCTTTGCATATTTGGGTAATTTTTTTTCTAGGTTTTATTTTTTTTTATAAAACGTTAAAAAGGAAAAAATGAGGAAATTAATAAAAAAAAAGTCGGGCTGCAAAAACCCTTTAAAAATATGCCTTTAAAATTTGATTTTTCGAAAATATTTGGGTTTTTTGACCGGTCTGGGACAAACCTGCATTTCAAAATCCCCACCCATATATTTTGTGCGTATTGTTTGCAAATCATATAAAAAAAAAATTCCCCTATCTACTGAAAGAGTGGAAAAATTTTTTTTGCAGACCTTCCCCTTTCACAGTTTTTTCGAGTTCGAAATTTAACCTCTGTACACAAATTATAATTTCGCAATTTTTAAAACTTCAATTTTTTAAGTAATAAAAAAAAAAAACAAGCAAAAAACCATTTCAATCGGATTAAATAACAGGGGTTTTTGCCCTTGCATTTTACAAAACGCCCCCCGCGGGAAAATTAAGATAAAAAGAAAAATTTTCTCGACGTTAGGATAAATTCAACCTAGGACAAAACTGGTAAAAAAAACAAATGGACTGTTTCCTTTTGTTGATATGCCGTTCAAAAAAAGAGAGGAAAAATATAAAAAAAAAAAAAAAAAATAAACAGAAAAGAAAAATAGGTTTTCGCAAGGATGCGAAAACCTAAAAAAAAAAAATAAAAAAGAAGAAAAAAGGTTTCCCCATGCGAGGGCGAAAACCTAAAATAAAAGTTTGGAGAAAGCCGTAATGACAAAGGCAATTGCTTTTTGGTCCTGTGTCCCAATTTTCATCTAAAATGACCTTCTCTAAATAAATGCAATTCCCCTTTAAACCGGGCACTATTTCCGCGTGGAAGCCCCGGATAGAGGGAAAACCCCAAAAACCCTTTTTTTTCTTCAATTGTAGATTTTCGTGTACAACCCTTTTCCCCAAAAAAATGAATATTGCCTGTTTTTTAAGGGAAAATCATTAAATTTTTAGGATTTTTGACCCGTGGTACGGAAACCCCGCAAATTTAAAACTTCTACGCCAATTTCCCCCTTTTTTTTGATTTTTTTAAATTTTTTTAAAAATATCATGACGTCATAATCACTGACCAAACAAATATTCCTTTAGTTACTCATTCATTTTCAGTGTTTAACCCCGAAGAAATTTAATTTTTTGCTAAAAAATTATGAAACTACAGCGTTTAATTCGTTAAAAAGTACATTTTCGCCTTTTCCAAAAATAAAAATTTAAAACCCCTCTTAAAAAATTAACATCACGGAAAAGCTCTTGAAGAACAAAAAAATTTTGTTATTATTTCAATGAAATATTTTTTTTGGGTCTTTGGGGCCGAAAAAAAAACAATAAGTAATCCTTGAAAACCTTTATTTTTTTTTAATTTTAACGTGAGGCCCCCTTTAAAAAAAACAATCTAAATTGAAAATATATGAAAAAAGAACTAAAAATTAAATCAAGAGCGACAAAAAATATTTTTTTAAAATTTAATTTTTCCCAAAATTTAGTAAGTTTTGAAGTTTTAGAGGAAAACCCTGCTTTTTTAAAATTTCACCCCCCATATTTGTGCGTAAGTCTTAATCATTTGCATAAAAGAATTATTTTATTTGATGTCTAACAAAAAAGGGGGTTTTTTGAGACCTACCCCCTCGCATTTTTTTTTTTTGGAGGTTCAAAATTTAACCTTCCCCTTTCTTCTCAAAAATTTTTAACCATCATACCCCAAAATTTTATTTTTTTTTTGGCTATTAAAAGGAACCCAAAGCAACAAAAACCCATTTGGTCAATTCATTTTTTTTGGGTTTAAGTGAAAGTGTTCCAAAAACGCCCCCCGGGGAAATGAGAAAAAAAAAAAAAAGTTCATTTTTTTTCCTTAGGTACCCGCATGCAGCAAATTTCAACAAGTTACAAAGGGGACGCGATATTATTTTTTTTATATTTTCAATTTGAAGATAAAATGATTTCAAAAATTCAAAAAGGATCAAATTTGGGCTGCCCTAAAATACCAAATCCAAATCCGATCTTCAAAAAAAAAACCCCAAAGGAAAGACTCTTGAAGAAAAAAAACTTTTGTTCTATACTCTCTTGAAAATTTTTAGTTTTGGAGCTTTTGGGGCCTAAAAACACATTTTCGTAATTGACCTTGCCCCTTTTCATTATTTTTAAAATTTTTAATTGTGGGCCCTTTTAAAATAACATACTAACTTGTGAAAATATCATGAAGAAAAACTAAAAAAAAAGTAGGAGCGACAAAAAACATGTTTTAAATTTTTTTAATTTTTCCTAAAATTTAGTGAAGTTTGACCCTTTTAGGGACAAACCAGCATTTTTAATTTCGCCCAAACCCATATTTTTTTGCATATATGTTTGTAAAAAATTTCAGCAAAAAAAAATTCTTCTATCTGATTCAACAAAATGGTGGTTTTTCGTGATACCCATCTGCACGTTTTTTGCGAGTTCGAACTCCAACCTTTTTTATAAAAAAAGATATATTAAAAAAAAAATAAAAAAAAAATCAACAAAAACCCATTTTCAGGCTTCAACTTTTTAGTTATAAGCAAAAAATATTTCAAGAAAGGCAACCACGGAAAAAGAGAAAAAAATTGATTAAATTTTTTTTATTAGGTACCTAGCAATGCAGCAAACTTCAAAAAGTTACAAGTCGCACTATCAACTTTTTTTTTATATATCACAATTTTAAAAAATAAAAATTTGGATAAAATTTTCCAAAAAAGGTCAAATTGGATCCCTAATAGACCAAATCAAGTCCCACTTCAAAAAATAAACATTAATAAAAGGGTCTTAAAAACTAAAACTTTTTCATATACCTTTAAGAATTATTTTTAGTTTTTTTGTATTGGGGCCAAAAAAAAAACAATAATGAATATGACCCCTTACCTTTTATTTTTTTTTTTTTTTTTAATTTGATCCCTTTAGAATAACAATCATAATTTGAAATTCATGAAGAATGAACTAAAAAAAAGTCAGAAGCGATAAAAAAATGTTTTTGAAAATTTAATTTTCCTAAAATTTAGGAAAAGTTTGCCCCTTTCCGGGGGCAAAAAATTTCAAAAACCCCCCCCTAATTTTTTCGTATATGTCTTCAAATATTTGCAGCAAAAGAATTTTCATGATCTCTAACAAAAATGGTAGGTTTTTCTTTTGACCTACCCTTTTTTTAATTTTTTTTAGAGGTTAAACTTTCAACTTTTGTAGGTCAAATTTAGGACAGTACCCCCGAAACCATATATTTTTTGGTATAAAAGGAACAGAAGCAAAAAACCCATTTAATCGGACCTCAAATAAGTGATTTTTTGCCTTAAAAAATTTCATGAAAAAAACCCCCCGGCGGGAAAGAAAGAATAAAAAAATTTTTTCAACGTTTGGATCTTTTTCAAAAACGTGGTAAAAAACGTAAAATTTTATACATGTGACTTTTTTTTTTCATGGGGATATGCTTCAAAAAAAAAAGGTTTTTGAAAAAAAAAAAAAAAAAAAAAAAAAAAAAAAAAAAAAGAAAAAAAATTTGGTTTCCCGCGAGGTGCAAAAACCCCAATAATAAAATTTGGGGAAACCGTAATGAAAAAGGCAATATGTTTTCGGTCCGGGGGTTTTTACACAATTGCATCCAAAATGCACCCATTCTCTCAATACCTCGAAATTTCCCTTTCAAAGGGGCATTTTTCCCTGTGGGAAAATCTAGAGGGTAACCCCAAACCCAAAACCCCCTTTTTTTTACTTAATTTTGTTTTTTGTTAAACCCTTATCCAAAAACTGAATATTGCCTGTTTGTTGAAGGAATCATTAAATTTTTTGGATTTTTGCACACCGTAGGTACGGCAATTGCAAATTTAACTTCATAGCCAATTCCCGATTTTTATTTTTTTTTTAATAATTCTTGCTTAATATGCATGACGTCATAACCCGGCCAAAAAATTTCCCCTTTAGTATACATCACTTAAATTTCGGCTTAATCAAAAAAAATCTTTTTTTTACTCAAAATTCATGAAAACCGTTTAATTTCGTTAAAAGTCACTTTCCCCTTTTGCCATAAAAAAAAACCCCTTCACCCCCTCTTCAAAAAAATTTAAATCAGGGGAAAAACTCTTTTAAAACAAAACTTTTGTTCATTACTTTTAATGAAAATTTGTAGTTTTGGAGCCTTTTGGGGCCAATAAAAACACAATAACGTAATTTACCTTTACCCTTTTTATTTATTTTTTTTTTTTTAATCGTGAGGCCCCCTTTAAAATAAAACATAAAAAGTGAAAATATCATGAAGAATAACTAAAAAAAAAGTAAGAGCGAAAAAAATAGTTTTTGAAAATTTAATTTTTCCTAAAATTTATGAATTGACCCCTTTTAGGGAAAACCCTTTTATTTCTTAAATTTGCCCCCATATGTTGTGGTAAGTCTTTCAAATCTTTGCATAAAAAAGAATTATTTTATTTGTGCTAACAAAAAGGGTGGTTTTTCGTAGACCCACCCCCTTGCAATTTTTTTTTTTTGCGAGGGGGTTGAATTTCAACCTTCCGTTTTGTCAAAATTTTTAACCACTCTACCTAGAAACTATCAAAATTTTTTTTTTGGCTAACAAGGAAACAATGCAACAAACCCCTTTGGATAGACTTCAATTTTTGGTTTAAGTAGAAGGGGGGCTTCCAAACTAAGCGCCCCTAGCGGCAAAATGAGAAAAAAAAAAAGATTACAATTTTTCCATTGGTACCCGAATGCAGCAAAAAGTTAAAAATTAAAAGCGCACTGTCGATATTTATTTCTTAATTTTAAATTTGAAGCAAAAAAAAGATTTACAACTATTCCAAAAAAAGGGGCAAAGTTTTTGGGCTGCCGTAAAATGACCAATTTTAAATCCCCTTCAAAAAAAAAACCCATGGAAAAAGCTCTTAAGAACTAAAAATTTTTTCATTACCTCATTTAAATATTTTTTTTTTTTTGGGGCATTTGGGGCCCAATATAAACAAATATGTAAATGACCTTGACCCCTTTTATTCATTTTTAAATTTTTTAAAATTTGAGGCCCCTTAAACTAACAAACAAATTGTGAAAAAATTGAAAAAGAACTAAAATAAAATCAGGAGCGACAAAAAAACATTTTTTGAAATTTTAATTTTTTCCCAAAATTTGTGAAGTTTACCGTTTTTGAGGAAAACCATGTTTATTTTGCCCTCATATTTTTTGCATATATGTCTTGTAAAAAATTTTCAGCAAAAGAATTCTTTATCTGATGCTAACCCCAAAAAGGGTAGGGTTTTTGTAGCCTACCCTCACTGCACAGTTTTTTGCGAGGTTCGAAAAATCTCAAAACCCCCGTTATAATCAAACTTTTCAGTCATCATACCCCTTAAATTTTTCCCATTTTTTTGGGGTATCAACAATGAACATAATGAAAAAACCCATTTGAAAAAGGCTTAATTTTGAGTTTAAGCAAAAGGATTTCAAGCAAACGCACCCTGCGGGAAAAAAAGAAACAAAATTGTTAAAAATTTTTCCCTTGGTCCCTAGCAATGCAGAAAAGTTAAATTTAAAGTATACAAGGATAGTCGAACTTTCATTTTTATATATCAAAATTTTAAGAAAAAAAGGTTTTAAATTTTTTTCCCAAAAAAGGGGGTCAAATTTGGGCTCCCGAAATATGACCAAAAATTTTCCATCTTCAAAAAAAAAAATTAATAAAAAGGGTTTTCAAGTCAAAAAACTTTTTACATATACTCCAATAAATTTATTTTTTTTTTTTTGAGCATTGGGGGCCAAAAAAACAATAACGTAAAAACCGCCCTTTTCATTTTTTTTTTTACTTTTTAAGGACCCCCTTTGACATAAAAAACTAATTTGAAAAAATATGAAGAAAAACTAAAAAAAAAGTCAGAACGTAAAAAATGTTTTTAAAAATTTTAATTTTCCCTAAAATTTAGTGAAGTTTGACCTTTTCCCCGGGGGCAAACCATATTTTTTTAAAATTGCCCCCCCATATTTTTTTTGGGGTATAGTCTTCAATCTTTTGCAGCAAAAAAATTTTTTATGTCTCTAAAAAAAATGGATGGGGGTTTTTTTTTAAAACCCCCTAATTTCACGTTTTTTAAAGGGGTTAAAAAAATTTCAATTCTGTAGGTCAAAACTTTAGCGACATCCCCTGAAATATCTATTTTTTTGGCTATAAAAAAGGAAAGAATGCAAAAAACCGCTTTTTAATCGGCCTAAAAAAGGGGTTTATTGCCTAATAAATTTCTGCAAAAGCCCCCTGGGGGAAAAAATAGACAAAAAAGAAAATTTTCTCAACTTTTGGTCATTTTCAAAACGTGGTAAAAATGTAAAATTTTCATAATGTACTTTTTTATCATGGTGATATCCGTTCAAAAAAAGGTTTTAAAAAAAATAAAAAAAAAAAAAAAAAAAAAAAACAAGAAAACATTGGTTTTCCCGCCGCGAGGTGCGAAAAACCCCCAAAAAAAAAATTTGGGGAAAAAACCCGAAATGACAAAGGCATAGCTTTCGGCTGGTGTCCCAAAATTTTCACCCAAAAAACACCTCTTTTTTAAAAATCCATCCCAATTACCTTTTAAACCGGGCATATTTCCTGGTAGGAAGCCGGATGGGGAACCCAACCCAAAAACCCGCCTTCTTTTTTCTTAACTTGTGATTTTGGTAAAGCCCTTTCCAAAAAATGAAAATCTGCCGTTGTTGAAGGAATCATCTGAAATTTTCAGGTTTTTGCCACCGTAGGCCCCGGAAACCTCAAATTTAATTCATACGCCACTTGCCCCATTTTTAGATTTTTTTAATAATTCTTTCTTAAATTGATGACGTCATAATCAGGGCCAAAAAAAAATTCTTTAGTATACATCCCCCTTACTTTTTTGTTCTTAATCCCCAAGAAATCATAAAATTTTTACTCAAAATATGAAACTACAGCGTTTTAATTTCGTTAAAAGTAACTTTTCGCCTTTCTGCCCTAACTCAACCCAAATTTAACCCGATTTTAAAACTTAACTCCGGAAAGAGCTCTTGAAAAACTAAAAATTTTTTTTTTTTAAAACTTTCAATGAAAAAATTTTGTTTTGGGCTCTTTGGGGCGAATAAAAAACATAAGTAAAGACCTTGCCTTTTTTTTATTTTTTTAAACCCTTTTTAAACGTGGGCCCTTTAAAAAATAACAAACATAAAGTAAATTCATGAAGATTTAATAAAAATTAACAAAGGACAAAAAAATGTTTTAAAAATTTTTTTTTTCCTAAAATTTATGAAAATTTTACCTTTTAGAGGAAACCATGATTTTTTTAAAATTTTCCACCCCAAAGTTTGTGCGTTATGTTTTTTAAATCTTTGCAGTAAAAAAAGAATTATTTTTTTTTATGTCAACAAAAAAGGTGGTTTTTTGTTTGACCACCCTCATCTGCCTTTTTTTTTTTTTCGGGTTGAAAATTTTAACCTTTTTTTACTTGCTCAAAATTTTTTTAAACCCCCCCCCACAGAAACTTCATTTTTTTTTTTGGCTATTAACAAGGAAAACAAAGCAAAAACCGCTTTGGGTCAACTTCAATTTTGAGTTTAAGTAAGAGTGCTTCCCCAACTAAGCCCCCAGCGGCAAAATGAAAGAAAAAAAAAGATTACAAATTTTTTCCTTAGGGACCAGCAAAGCAGCAAAAAATAGTTCAATCAAGTTACAAGCGCACTAGTCGACATTTATTTTTAATATACAATTTGAAGCATAAAAAAGATTTCAAAATCCCAAAAAAAGGCAAAATTTGGACTGCCGAAAATGACCAAAAAAAATCCGTTTTTAAAAAAAAAACCCCAAGGAAAAAACTCTTTAAAAATAAAATTTGTTCAATACCTTATTGAAAAAATTTTTTTTTTTTTGGGCTTTTGGGGCCCAATTTTAAAAACAATAATGTAATTGCCTTGACCTTTTTTTTCATTTTTAAAATTTTTTTTGGGCCCTTTTAAAAATAACAAAAATAACTTGTGAAAATTTATGAAGAATGAACTAAAAAAAAAGCAGGGGGCGACAAAAAAAATGTTTTGAAATTTTAATTTTTCCTAAATTTAGTGAAGTTTGACCCTTTTTAGAGGACAAACCATGCATTTATTTAAATTTTGCCCCTTTATTTTTTTTATTGTCTTTTTAAAAAATTTGGAAACAGAATTCTTCTTCGATGTCTAACAAAAATGGATAGGTTTTTTAACCCCCTATCTGCCAGTTTTTTGGAGGTTCGAACTTCAACCTTCCCCTTTCTAACTCAAAAATTTTAGTCATCATACCCCTTAAATTTTTCCTTTTTTTAGGCTTAAAATGAAAATAATGAAAAAACCGCTTTGAACAGGTTCAACTTTTTTGTTATAACAAAAGAGTGTTTCAAAAAACGCACCCTAGCGGAAAAATGAGAAAAAAAATTGTTTAAAAATTTTTCCTTAGGTCGCAATGAGCAAACATTAAATAAAGTATACAAGTCGCACTAGTCAAACTTTCTTTTTTATTATCACAATTTTAAAAAAAATGGTTTTAAAAATTTTTCCCAAAAAAGGGGAAAAACTTTGGACTGCCGAATTGACCAAACAAGTCCGATTTAAAACAAAAAATTTAAATGAAAAGGGTCTTAAGATCTAAAATTTTTTACATTACTTCAATGAATTATTTTGTTTTTGAGCTATGGGGCCGAATAAAAAAACAAAAACGTAAAATACCTTGACCTTTTATTTTTTTTTTACTTTTTATTGTGACCCCCTTTAGACATAACAAAACATAACTTTGAAAATTCATAAAGAATGAACTAAAAAAAAATCAGAGCGATAAAAAAAATTTTTTTTTAAATTTTAAAAATTTTCCAAAATTTAGTGAATTTGCCCTTTTCCGGGAAAAACTACATTTTTAAATTCGCACCCCATATTTTTGTGCGTTAATGTCTTGCAAATCATTTGCAGCAAAAAGAATTCTTCTATCTGATCTCTAAAAAATGGATGGTTTTTGTAGACCTACCCTCTTTGCACAGTTTTTTGAGGGTTCGAATTTCAACCTTTGTAGGTCAAATACTTTCAGCGACACGACCCCCGAAACCACATTTTTTTTGGCTACAAAAGGGAAAAAGAATGCAAAAAAACCCATTTGAATCGGCCTCAAAAAAGTGAGTTTTAGCCAATTTAAAAATTTTGCAAAAGCCCCTGGCGGAAAAGAAAGACATAAATGAAAATTTTCTCAGTTGGCTTTTAAAATAGGGGTTAATGATAAAATTTTATACATGTGACTTTTTTCTTTTGGGGGATATGCCGTTACAAAAAAGGGTTTAGAAAATAATAAAAAAAAAAAAAAAAAAAATAAAACAGAAGAAGAACATAGGTTTCCGCACTGCGAGGTGCGAAACCTAAAAAAAAAAAAAAAAAAAACAGAAGAAGAAAAATGGGTTTTCGCACGCGTGGGGGCAAAAACCCTAAAAAAAAAAATAAAACAGAAGAAGAACAATAGGTTTTGCACTGCGAGGTGCGAAAACCTAATATAAAATGTTTGGAGAAAGCGTAATGACAAAGGCAATTTATGCTTACGGTCCTGGTGTACAAATTGCATCCAAAAAGCACCCATTTCTCAAATACGCATCGCAATTCACCTTTCAACACGGGCACTATTTCCTGCGTAGGAACGTCCGGATAGGGGTAACCAACCCAATAACCGCCCTTTTTTTCTTACTTCAACTTGCTAGATTTTCGTTTTTACAAGCCCTTATCCGAAAAACAGGAATATCTGCCTGTTTGTTGAAGGAATCATCTGAATTTTTCAGGAATTTTGCACACCGGTAGGCTCGGCAATCCTGAAATTTCAATTTTACGCCAACTTGCCCATTTTATAGATTTTTTTAAAATCTTGCTTAAATATGCATGACGTATAATCACGTGACCAAACAAATATTCCTTTGCAGTTACATCACTTCACTTTTCAGTGTCTTAATCCTGAAGAAATCATAATTTTTGACTCAAAGTTCATGAAACTACAGCGTTTCAATTTCGTTAAAAGTACACTTTTCGCCTTTCTGCCCTAACTCAACAATTCAACCCCGATTTCAAAAAATTAACATCACTGGAAAGAGCTCTTGAAGAACTAAAACTTTTGTTTATACTCTCATTGAAATATTTGTAGTTTTGGAGCTCTTTGGGGCCGAATAAAAACACCCTAATCGTAATATGACCTTGACCTTTTCATTTATTTTTTAATTTTTAATTGTGAGGCCCTTTCAAACATAACAATACATAACTTGTGAAAATATCATGAAGAATGAACTAAAAAAAAAAGCAGGAGGGGAAAAAAACATGTTTATGAAATTTTTTAAATTTTTTTCCAAAATTTAGTGAAATTTGACCGTTTCTAGAGGAAAAACCCAGGATTTATTAATTTCGCCACCTATATTTTTTGCATATTTTTTCTTTTAAATAAAATTTTCAGCAAACAGAAAATTTTTCTATCTGATGTCTAACAAAAATGGATAGGTTTTTCGTAGACCCCACCCTCATCGCAGTTTTTTGCGAGGTTCGAACTCTCAACCTTCCGTTTCTAACTCAAATTTTTTAGTCACTCATCCTTGAATTTATCCAATTTTATTAGGCTATCAACATGAAATAATGCAACAAACCCCATTTGAATTCGGCTTCAACTTTTTTAGTTATAAAACAAAAAAGTGATTTCAAGCAAAGCGCCCCCTAGCGGGAAATGGAGAAACAAAATTGATTAAATTTTACCATTGGTACCTAGAATGCAGCAAACAGTTCAATAAAGTATACAAGTCGCATAGTCGAACTTTTATTTCTTATATTCACAATTTTAAGCATAAAATGGTTAAAATTATTCCAAAAAAGGATCAAACTTTGGACTGCCGTAATTGACCAAATCAAGTCCGATATTCAAAAACCCAAACATTAATGAAAGGGTCTTCAAGATCAAAAAATTTTTTTACATATACTCTTTTAAAGAATTTTTTTAGTTTTTGAGCTACTTGGGGCCCAATAAAAACACAATAATCGTAAAATGACCTTGACCTTTATTTATTTTTTAACTTTTTAATTGTGATCCCCTTTCAGAATAACAATACATAATTGTGAAAATATCATGAAAATTAACAAAAAATAAAGTCAGAAGCGATAAAAAAAAATGTCTTTGAAACTTTAACTTTCTAAAATTTAGTGAAGTTTGACCGTTTCCAGAGGACAAACCATACATTTCTTAAATTCGCCACCCCATATATTTTGTGCGTATATGTCTTGCAAATCATTTGCAGCAAACAGAATTCTTCTATCTGATCTCTAACAAAAATGGATAGGTTTTTCGTAGACCTACCCTCATTTGCACAGTTTTTTGCGAGGTTCGAACATTTAACCTTCTTAAGCTCAAATACTTTCAGCGACACGTACCTCGAAACCTATCATATTTTATTTGGCTATCAACAAGGAACAGAATGCAAAAAACCGCATTTGAATCGGACCTCAAATAAGTGAGTTATTAGCCATTAATAAATTTCATGCAAAACGCCCCCTGGCGGGAAAAGTAAGACATAAATGAAAATTTTCTCAACGTTAGGATCATTTTCAAATACGTGGTAATAACTGATAAAAATTTCATACATATGACTTTTTTCTATCATGGTGATATGCCGTTCACAAAAAAAGGTTAGAAAAATAATAAAAAAAAAAAAAAAAATAAAACAGAAGAAGAACAATAGGTTTTCGCACTGCGAGGTGCGAAAACCTAATAAAAAAAAAAATAAAACAGAAGAAGAACAATAGGTTTTCGCAACGATGCGAAAACCTAACTAGAACCGCAAAGCGGATCTTGGTTTTCCTTTTAATTTAACTAGTAAGAGACTGATTTCAACTGCAGACATAATTGATTGATATTAACTTTTTGAAATTGATCAAATGAAGTCAGATTTCAAAAACTAAACATCATTAGAACGATCTTTAGAATAAATTTTATTATATCTTTTAAAAATTTAAATTTTATTAATTTTTTTTATTTAAAGCATAAACAAAAAACATATGGATTTATAATTGTTTGATAAAATGATCAAACTTTGGACTGTGGTAATTTGATCAAATGAAGTCCGATCTTCAAAAACTAAACACCAATGGAAAGATCTCTTTACAGACTAAAACTTTTGTTCATATACTTTCTATAAAATATTTTTAGATTTGGAGCTATTTTATGCCGATAAAAATAATAATAATTGGTATATGACCTTGACCTTTGCATATTATGCTTGTTTTTTTTCTATGGTTTTATTTGTTTTATAAAAATGCATAAACAGTGACACAATAATGAAGATTGAACAAAAAATAAAGTCAGGAGCAGCAAAAAAGAGGAAACATATGGATATACAATTGTTTGATAAGAGGATCAAACTTTGGACTGTGGTCATTTGATCAAATGAAGTCCGATCTTCAAAAACTAAACACCAATGGAAAGATCTCTTGACAGACTAAAACTTTTGTTCATATACTTTCTATAAAAATTTTTTAGATTTGGGGCTATTTTATGCCGATAAAAATAAAAATAATTGGTATATGACCTTGACCTTTGCATATTATGCTTGATTTGTTTTCTATGATTATATTTGTTTTATAAAAATGCATAAACAGTGAAATAATGATGAAGATTGAACAAAAAATAAAGTCAGGAGCAGCAAAAAAGAGAAAACATATGGATATACAATTGTTTGATAAGAGGATCAAACTTAGGACTGTGGTCATTTGATCAAATGGAGTCCGATCTTCAAAAACTAAACATTAATGGAAAGATCTCCTCGAAAACTAAAACTTTTGTTCATATACTTTCTATAAAATATTTTTAGATTTGGAGCTATTTTATGCCGATATAAATAATAATAATTGGTATATGACCTTGACCTTTGCATATTATGCTTGTTTTTTTTTTCTATGATTTTATTTGTTTTATAAAAATGCATAAACAGTGAAATAATGATGAAGATTGAACAAAAAATAAAGTCAGGAGCAGCAAAAAAGAGGAAACATATGGATATACAATTGTTTGATAAGAGGATCAAACTTTGGACTGTGGTCATTTGATCAAATGAAGTCCGATCTTCAAAAACTAAACACCAATGGAAAGATCTCTTGACAGACTAAAACTTTTGTTCATATACTTTCTATAAAAAAAATTTTAGATTTGGGGCTATTTTATGCCGATAAAAATAAAAATAATTGGTATATGACCTTGACCTTTGCATATTATGCTTGATTTTTTTTCTATGATTATATTTGTTTTATAAAAATGCATAAACAGTGAAATAATGATGAAGATTGAACAAAAAATAAAGTCAGGAGCAGCAAAGAAGAGAAAACATATGGATATACAATTGTTTGATAAGAGGATCAAACTTTGGACTGTGGTCATTTGATCAAATGAAGTCCGATCTTCAAAAACTAAACATTAATGGAAAGATCTCCTCGAAAACTAAAACTTTTGTTCATATACTTTCTATAAAATATTTTTAGATTTGGAGCTATTTTATGCCGATATAAATAATAATAATTGGTATATGACCTTGACCTTTGCATATTATGCTTGTTTTTTTTTTTCTATGATTTTATTTGTTTGAAAAAAATGCATAAACAGTGAAATAATGATGAAGATTGAACAAAAAATAAAGTCAGGAGCAGCAAAAAAGAGAAAACATATGGATATACAATTGTTTGATAAGAGGATCAAACTTTGGACTGTTGTCATTTGAACAAATGAAGTCCGATCTTCAAAAACTAAACATTAATGGAAAGATCTCCTCGAAAACTAAAACTTTTGTTCATATACTTTCTATAAAATATTTTTAGATTTGGAGCTTTTTTATGCCGATATAAATAATAATAATTGGTATATGACCTTGACCTTTGCATATTATGCTTGTTTTTTTTCTATGATTTTATTTGTTTTATAAAAATGCATAAACAGTGAAATAATGATGAAGATTGAACAAAAAATAAAGTCAGGAGCAGCAAAAAAGAGAAAACATATGGATATACAATTGTTTGATAAGAGGATCAAACTTTGGACTGTGGTCATTTGATCAAATGAAGTCCGATCTTCAAAAACTAAACATTAATGGAAAGATCTCCTCGAAAACTAAAACTTTTGTTCATATACTTTCTATTAAAATATTTTTAGATTTGGAGCTATTTTATGCCGATATAAATAATAATAATTGGTATATGACCTTGACCTTTGCATATTATGCTTGTTTTTTTTTTTTCAATGATTTTATTTGTTTGATAAAAAAATGCATAAACAGTGAAATAATGATGAAGATTGAACAAAAAATAAAGTCAGGAGCAGCAAAAAAGAGAAAACATATGGATATACAATTGTTTGATAAGAGGATCAAACTTTGGACTGTGGTCATTTGATCAAATGAAGTCCGATCTTCAAAAACTAAACATTAATGGAAAGATCTCCTCGAAAACTATAACTTTTGTTCATATACTTTCTATTAAAATATTTTTAGATTTGGAGCTATTTTATGCCGATATAAATAATAATAATTGGTATATGACCTTGACCTTTGCATATTATGCTTGTTTTTTTTTTTTCAATGATTTTATTTGTTTGATAAAAAATGCATAAACAGTGAAATAATGATGAAGATTGAACAAAAAATAAAGTCAGGAGCAGCAAAAAAGAGAAAACATATGGATATACAATTGTTTGATAAGAGGATCAAACTTTGGACTGTGGTCATTTGATCAAATGAAGTCCGATCTTCAAAAACTAAACATTAATGGAAAGATCTCCTCGAAAACTATAACTTTTGTTCATATACTTTCTATAAAATATTTTTAGATTTGGAGCTATTTTATGCCGATATAAATAATAATAATTGGTATATGACCTTGACCTTTGCATATTATGTTGTTGTTTTTTTCTATGAATTTATTTGTTTTATAAAATGCATAAACAGTGAAATAATGATGAAGATTGAACAAAAAATAAAGTCAGGAGCTGCAAATAACCTTAAAAGTCATGCTTTTAAAATGTTGATTTTTCGAAAATATTGGTTAAGTTTGACCGCATACTGTGGACAAACCATGCATTTCCCGAATTCGCCACCCCATATATTTTGTGCGTATATGTCTTGCAGATCATATGCAACAAACAAAATTCTCCTATCTCATCTCTGAATAAAATGGGTAGGTTTTTGGTAGACCTACCCTTATTTCACAGTTTTTGCGAGATTCGAACTTTCAACCTCCTGTAGCACGAAAGTTTTATATACGCAAATTTTTGAAACCTATCATATTTTATTGGGCTATTTACAAGGAACATTGTGCAAAAACCGCATTTGAATCGGACCTCAAATAATGGAGATATTGCTTATTAAATATTTTCATATAAAACGCCCCCTGGCGGGAAAATCAAAACAAAAATGAAAATTATCTCGACGTTAGGATCATCGTCATGTACCTGGTTATTACTGATAAAAGTTTCATAGATGTGGCTTTTCTCACCTCGGAGCTATGCCGTTCACAAAAAAGGGTTAGAAAAATAAAAAAAAAAAAAAAAAGAAACAGAACGAGAACAAAGGGTTTTCGCACTGCGATGCGAAAACCCAAAAAAATAAAACAGAAGAAGAACAATAGGTTTCCGCACTGCGAGGTGCGAAAACCTAATAATAAAAGTTTGGAGAAAGCCGTAATGACAAAGGCAATATGCTTATCGGTCCTGGTGTACACAATTGCATCCTAAAATGCACCTCATTCTCTCAAATACGCATCGCAATTCACCTTTCAACACGGGCACTATTTCCTGCGTAGGAACGTCCGGATAGAGGGTAACCAACCCAATAACCGCCTTCTTTTCTTACTTCAACTTGCTAGATTTTCGTGTACAAGCCCTTATCCGAAAAACATGAATATCTGCCATGTTTGTTGAAGGAATCATCTGAAATTTTCAGGACTTTTTGCACACCGTAGGCTACGGCAATCCTGCAAATTTCAACTTCATACGCCAACTTGCCGATTTTATATGATTTTTTTAATAATTCTTGCTTAAATATGCATGACGTCATAATCACGTGACCAAACAAATATTCCTTGCAGTATATATCACTTCACTTTTCAGTGTCTTAATCCTGAAGAAATCATAATTTTTGACTCAAAATTCATGAAACTACAGCGTTTCAATTTCGTTAAAAGTACACTTTTCGCCTTTCTGCCATAACTCAACCAATTCAACCCCGATCTTCAAAAACTTAACATCACTGGAAAGAGCTCTTGAAGAACTAAAACTTTTGTTCATATACTTTCAATGAAATATTTGTAGTTTTGGAGCTCTTTGGGGCCGAATAAAAACACAATAATCGTAATATGACCTTGACCTTTTCATTTATTTTTAACCTTTTAATCGTGAGGCCCTTTCAAACATAACAATACATAAAATGTGAAAATATCATGAAGAATGAACTAAAAATAAAGTCAGGAGCGACAAAAAACATGTTTATGAAATTTTAATTTTTCCTAAAATTTAGTGAAGTTTGACCGTTTCCAGAGGACAAACCATGCATTTATTAATTTCGCCACCTCATATATTTTTTGCATATATGTCTTGTAAATAATTTGCAGCAAACAGAATTCTTCTATCTGATGTCTAACAAAAATGGATAGGTTTTTCGTAGACCTACCCTCATCTGCACAGTTTTTTGCGAGGTTCGAACTCTCAACCTTCCGTTACTAACTCAAACTTTTCAGTCACTCATACCTTGAATTTATCCTATTTTATTAGGCTATCGACAATGAACATAATGCAACAAACCGCATTTGAATCAGGCTTCAACTTTTTGAGTTATAAGCAAAAGAGTGATTTCAAGCAAAGCGCACCCTAGCGGCAAAATGAGAAACAAAATTGATTAAAATTTTACCATTAGGTACCTAGCAATGCAGCAAACAGTTCAATAAAGTATACAAGTCGCACTAGTCGAACTTTCTATTTCTTATATATCACAATTTTAAGCATAAAATGGTATAACAATTATTCCAAAAAAGGATCAAACTTTGGACTGCCGTAATATGACCAAATCAAGTCCGATCTTCAAAAACTAAACATTAATGAAAAGGGCTCTTCAAGATCTAAAACTTTTGTACATATACTCTCAATGAATTATTTTTAGTTTTTGAGCTACTTGGGCCGAATAAAAACACAATAATCGTAATATGACCTTGACCTTTTCATTTATTTTTTAACTTTTTAATTGTGATCCCCTTTCAGACATAACAATACATAACTTGTGAAAATATCATGAAGAATGAACTAAAAATAAAGTCAGAAGCGATAAAAAACATGTTTTTGAAACTTTAACTTTTCCTAAAATTTAGTGAAGTTTGACCGTTTCCAGAGGACAAACCATACATTTCTTAAATTCGCCACCCCATATATTTTGTGCGTATATGTCTTGCAAATCATTTGCAGCAAAACAGAATTCTTCTATCTGATCTCTAACAAAAATGGATAGGTTTTTCGTAGACCTACCCTCATTTGCACAGTTTTTTGAGAGGTTCGAACTTTCAACCTTCTGTAGGTCAAATACTTTCAGCGACACGTACCTCGAAACCTATCATATTTTATTTGGCTATCAACAAGGAACAGAATGCAAAACACCGCATTTGAATCGGACCTCAAATAAGTGAGTTATTAGCCATTAATAAATTTCATGCAAAACGCCCCCTGGCGGGAAAAGTAAGACATAAATGAAAATTTTCTCAACGTTAGGATCATTTTCAAATACGTGGTAATAACTGATAAAATTTTCATACATGTGACTTTTTTCTATCATGGTGATATGCCGTTCACAAAAAAAGGTTAGAAAAATAATAAAAAACTAGAATCGCAATCAGAATTGCGATATCATCGGTTTTCGCAATTCAATCACATTTTTAAACAATAAAAAATTGAAATGTATCATATTTGATTAGGCTTATGACAAGCAACACAACGCAAAAAACCGTAATTGAATCAGACCTCAAATAACAGAGTTATTAGCCTCTAGTGACTTTTACAAAACGCCCCCTAGGGATAATTATATCAAAGGGGAATAACACAAAAAGTGCACAAGGTAGACATATGGTCCTTGCGCACTGCACTTCGCGTCATTGCAAGGAACATACAAATGAAGTTTCAAGTCATTCAAACTTATGGTGACAAAGTTATGCTTCGGACAAGAAATTCTATCAAAGGGAAATAACTAAAAAAGTGCACAAGGTAGAGTTATGGTTCTTATGCACTGCACTTTGCGTCATTGAAAGGAACATACATGTGAAGTTTCAAGTCATTCAAATTTATTGTCACAAAGTTACCCTCCGGACAAGAAATTCTATCAAAGGGGAATAACTCAAAAAGTGCACAAGGTACAGTTATGATTCTTGCACACTGCACTCCTTGTCATTGCAAGGAACATACATATGAAGTTTCAAGTCATTCAAACTTATGATGACAAAGTTATGCTCCGGACAAAAAATACTGTCAAAGGGGAATAACACAAAAAGTGCACAAGGAAGAGTTATGGTTCATGCGCACACACCGCGTCACTGCAAGGAACATACATATGAAGTTTCAAGTCATTCAAACTTATGGTGACAAAGTTATGCTTTGGACAAGAAATTCTATCAAAGGGAAATAATTCAAAAAGTGCACAAGGTAGAGTTATGGTTCTTACGCACTGCACATTGCGTCATTAAAGGAACATACATATGAAGTTTCAAGTCATTCAAATTATTGTGACAAAGTTATGCTCCGGACAAGAAATTGTATCAAAGGGGAATAACTCAAAAAGTGCAGATGGTAGAGTTATGGTTCTTGCGCACTGCACTTGGCGTCATTGCAAGGAACATACATATGAAGTTTCAAGTCATTCAAACTTATTGTGACAAAGTTATGCTCCGGACAAGAAATTCTATCAAAGGGGAATAACTCAAAAAGTGCACAAGGTAGAGTTATGGTTCTTGCGCACTGCACTCCGTGTCATTGCAAGGAACATACAAAGTAACCCCTATACTATAGTCAGGCTACACAAAAATGATGTTAAGCAAAATCTCCAATAGCAGCAAAACGATAAACAAATTTATTTACATATTACATTTTAGTTTTTAGAAATGCAGTAAATTAGGATTTCTGCAGTTTAGTGTGTTCTTGTCTTCACTCTGAAAGGCGAAAGGTGAAATTACAAAACATGCCATATTGTCGTTGTGAAGAAATTAAATATGCCAGGCAAAATAACAAAATTTTAACAGGCGAATGAAAAAAAGTATCGTCTTTGAATGTTTCTTGTTAGCAGTACGAAACCTTTTATGTCAGAACCATTTATCTGTCTTATATTGTATCTTGACCCTAATAGGCGAAAGAATGAAAAGATGCCATATTGTCATTATTTCGCCTTTTGCTTTTTGGGTCAAAGACACAACATATGCCTGGCAAAATAACAAAATTTTAATAGGTGAAGGAAAGAAAAGTTTCATCTTTGAATGTTTCATGTCCTGGGTTATAAACATCAGACACCACGATATAGCAGATTTCCTGTTGTAGTGTTTTCGACTAACAAAAAAGTTGAAGGAAACAAAATAACAACACTTCTGGTTTTGCCATCCGTGGTTATTCTTAATCACTGAAGAATCTGCTGACATAAAGAACATACAGTAAATAATTATATGAAAATGTAATACTGAAAAAATTAGTATGGAAAAGTTCAATTTATATATGATATAAGCAAGTTCTTATGTAAGACATGCTGGAAACTGCTGACTATATGCACAAAGCAGGAAACTGGTGACCCTATATAGGATGAGAATCTGGAGGGAGAAACTCAAAGCATTCAAAGACGAAACATTTTGTCCTTTCGCCTTTAAAAAATGTATATTTCGCTTGACATGTTTCGTGTTGTCGTGTCCTTGCCCCGAAAGGCAAAATAAAGACATTGTGGCATTTTTCGTTATTTCGCCTTTCGGGCGAAATGGCAGAAATCAGCCACCACAGTCCCCTGATCATATATACAAATAGAAACCGGAGGGCGAAACCATAGTGCTATCTTATTATTTCGACTTTTCCTTTTGATGCGCAAAAACACGACAACACGAAATCTGCTACAGTGTCGTGTCTTCGCCTTTCAGGTTTAGGGTGCGAACACAAGAACACGACAACTAAAGGGCGCCAAAATGAAATGGTTTCTACCTGCAAACATGAAACATTCAAAGAGGAAAGTTTTTATTCAATTAGGGTACTTTTTTTTGCTTTGCCTGTTAAAATTTCATTATTTCGCCTGGAATATTTTGTGTTTTCGTGTTTTTGCACCGAAAGGCAAAAGGTAAAATAACGACATTATGGCATGTTTTTGTTATTTCGCCTTTTGCCTTTCGGAATGAAGACACGAACACACGAAATGTCTAAAATAATCCACCATTGAAGAAAGTTCAGTCAAGTATACAAGAAGCACAAGTCGAATACTTTTCTTTATGCATCACAATTTGAAGCAAAAGAAAATGTAACCAAAAAAGATCAAATTTTTACCAATATTACATCACCAAATCATGTTTTTTTTTTTATTTGGTGCAATTTGGTGCCGAATAAGAATACAATATTATAAACTTACTTCATATCCGTATCCTATCCTAGATCATGTGTATATAAGGATGTGTGTTACTGGTTGGTCAAATCACCTATAAGCATATATAATCTTTCTCCATTGAAACTTTAATACTTTGTAAAAATCCGTAACACAGTTGTTTTGATTTGCTTTCATGAGTCACCCGGTACCACATTTTTTCTACACGAACATGATACTCTGTTATTAGACTAGCATCAGTTATTGTTTATTAATTATCTATCTTGATCATATATTGTTTTTTTTCCAAGCTAATGTTTCCAACCTATGTAAGACTTATGCAATGTTTATAATTAAAATCCCTTAATATTGAAAATTCTATCTTCCAAGGTGCTATATACGCGTGAATCTAGCCTGTAGTTTATCAACTTTGTTGTTATGATTACGTAAAGTGTCCTCGTGTTCAATACAATACTGAATGATTTCAATACAACTGACTTTTTAATTTGAAATCCTATTTTTTAAGTATTTTCTACCTAATCAATTGATTACAGCAGTATTATAACTATGCTGTAGTGGTGTATTGTGATTTATATGTTACATCTATGACAGAGAGAGGAGAGAGGGTGGGGGGGGGGGAGAGAGAGAAAGTAAAACTGACGCTCTAACCACACTCATTGATTTTTTATACGTCTTGTAAAATCATCAGTGGATGGTTGTTTTGTCTGTCTCCCAATAATGTTAACCGAATAAATTGGCAGCGTTAGTATCGTGCATGGATCGTATCGTGTATATGAACCAAACGTGTAACGTGCGCGCACCGTGTACCGTGCGTTCCGTGTCCGTGCAACGTGCGTTCCGTGTCCGTGTAACGTGCGTTCCGTGTGCCGACTTGCACACAAGCCGCACTGTATATACACATAATAAAGTTATTATATATGAAATTCATAAAATTCGTAAATGATTGTTATGATGCAGATATTTTCTAAGGCTGAGATGTATTCAGAAATCAAGTAACCTTACAATCATATATACACTTTTAAAAACTTGTGTAGAAAGGTATATGCAAAGGTACACATTACTTATTGTTTGCAAAACTGACTCTAGCATAAAAACATTAATGTTGAGATTTTCATAGCTATATTTTTCATTATGCCCAATTAAATCTATGTGAGAGAGAGAGACAGACAGACAGATAGAGAGGTAAGGATGAGAGCAGAAACTTATAGTGATTTATTCGCTTCAATAACAGTGTACTGCATTGGTGGCTAAGATAAGTCAGTCTGCTTTTAAACATAGCTACCAATCTCCAAAGGCTGACCTACATAATTGATCAGCGGTACTCATTCTACTTGAGATAAGACAGTCTGCCTCTTTAGCTTGCATATACAGGTAATCCTCGTCAGGATAAGAAGCTTTTTTTTTCTCCAGAAACCATTAACTTTGTCATGTCATAGATACTACATTTCACAACCGATTTTGATCAAGATTATTTTACTTGAATTATAAGATTTTAAACTTCAGGATAATCGCACAAAAAAATAACTAAATTCAAACTTTGAAAACAAATTTACAATTTTTCCAAAGAGGATAAACTTTGAACTGCCATAAAATGACCAAATATAGCCCGATCTTCAAAAACTAAACATCATTTGAAAGGTCTCTTCAAGACCTAAATCTTATCCGCACATGTTAAAAATGAAATATTTTTAGTTTTTGAGCTATTTGAGGCCGTTTAAAAATCCAATAATCATGATATGACCTTGACCTTTGCAATATTTTTTTTTTCTCTGGAACATTCAGGACATTAAACTACATAAAGTGTGAAAATTTCATGGAAAAGGAACAAAAAATAAAATCAGGAGCAACACAAATGTGTTCAAGAAATGTTAATTTGTCCCAAAATTTAGTAAAGTTTGACCGTTTCTAGAAGACAAACAATGCATTTTTCAAAATCGCCAACCCATATATTTTGTGCGTATATGTCTTGCAAACCATATGCAACAAAAAGAACTCTTCTATCTCATCTCTGAAAAAACTGGATAGGTTTTTCGTAGACCTACCCTCATTTTCACCATTTTTTGTAAGGTTTGAACTTTCAACCTTCCGTAGCTCAAAAGATTTATGTACGCCAATCATTGAAATCTATCATATTTTATTAGGCTATCATCAGTGAACATAATGCAAAAAACCGCATTTGAATCGGACCCCAAATAACAGAGTTACTCCTCTTTTTATGATTTTATACAAAGCGCCCCCTAGCGGAAAAACAAAGACAAAAATGATAATTTTCTCAACGTAAGGATTAAGTTCATATAAGTAGAAAAAACTGGTAGAAATTTCATAATTGTGCCTTTTTTCTATCATGGCGATATGCCGTTCACAAAAACCGGCGGAAAAATAATAATAAAAAAACTAGAATCGCAATCGCGATATCATCGGTTTTCGCAAAAGCAATTTCATTCAGTTCACGAGTCGCATGATTCGAAAAATATTTCTTCGTTCAATGGCTTGTTTATAATGTTAACAGCGATCTTTCAAACACTTTTGTCGCAATGTTTAAGAAGACTTTACCCAAAAGAAGATTTTTGAGTATTACCTGTCAGTTATGTAGTCGCGATATCATCGGTTTTCATGAAAGCAATTCCATTCAGTTCACGAGTCGCATGATTCGAAAAACATTTCTTCGTTCAATTGCTTGTTGATACTGTTAACAGTGATCTTTCAAACGTTTCTGTTGCAATGTTTAAGCAAAAAATAAAGTCAGGAGCAGCAAAAAAGAGGAAACATATGGATATACAATTGTTTGATAAGAGGATCAAACTTTGGACTGTGGTCATTTGATCAATTGAAGTCCGATCTTCAAACACTAAACATTAATGGAAAGATCTCTTCAACGACTAAAACTTTTGTTCATATACTCTCTATAAAATATTTTTAGATTTGGAGCTATTTTATGCCGATAAAAATAATAATAATTGGTATATGACCTTGACCTTTGTATATTATGCTTGATTTTTTTCTACGAATTTATTTGTTTTATGAAAATGCATAAACAGCGAAATAATGATGAAGATTGATCAAAAAATAAAGTCAGGAGCAGCGAAAAAGAGGAAACATATGGATTTACAATTGTTTGATAAGAGGATCAAACTTTGGACTGTGGTCATTTGATCAAATGAAGTCCAATCCTCAAAAACTAAATATTAATGGTAAGATCTCTTCACAGACTAAAACTTTTGTTCATATACTTTCTATAAAATATTTTTAGATTTGGAGCTATTTTATGCCGATAAAAATAATAATAATTGGTATATGACCTTGACCTTTGCATATTATGCTTGATATTTTTTCTATGAATTTATTTGTTTTATAAAAATGCATAAACAGTGAAATAATGATGAAGATTGAATAAAAAATAAAGTCGGGAGCTGCAAATAACCGTAAAAGTCATGCTTTGAAAATGTTGATTTTTCGAAAATATTGGTAAAGTTTGACCGCATACTGTGGACAAACCATGCATTTCTCAAAATCGCCACACCATATATTTTGTGCGTATATGTCTTGCGAATCACATGCAACAAACAAAATTCTTCTATCTCATCTCTGGAAAAAATGGGGACTTTTTTTGTAGACCTACCTTTATTTCATCGTTTTTTTCGAGATTCGAACTTTCAACCTCCTGTAGCACGAAAGTTTTATATACGCAAATAATTAAAACGTATCATATTTTATTAAATTTCTGACAAGGAACACAATGCAAAAAACCGCATTTGAATCGGACCTCAAATAACAGAGTTATTAGCCCTTAGTCATTTTTACAAAACGCCACCTAGCGGCAAAACTAAGAGAAAAATGAAAATTTTCTCAACGTTAGGATCAAATTCAGACTATAGGACAAAAGTGGTAAAAAAATCAGAAATGTGACTTCTTTCTATCATGGTGATATGCCGTTCACAAAAAAAGGTTAGAAAAATAATAATAACTAGAACCGCAAAGCGGCATCTTGGTTTTCGCTTTTAATTTGACTAGTAAGAGTACTGGTTTCAACTGCAGACATAATTGATTGATATTAACTTTATTCGAATATTTTTGTAAATTGATCAAATGAAGTCGATCTTAAAAAAAAGAACGATCTCTTCACGAACTAAAATTTTATTCCCTCTTTAAAATATTTCTAGATTTGAAGCTATTTTGTGCCGATAAAAATAACAATAATCGGTATTATGACCTTGACCTTTGTATATTTTCATCGTTATTTACTATGAGTTTATTTGTATTATTTAAATGCATAAACAGTGAAAAAATGATGAAGATTGAACAAAAATAAAGTCAGGAGCTGCAAAAAAGAAGCAACATATGGATTTACAATTGTTTGATAAAAGGATCAAACTTTGGACTGTGGTCATTTGATCAAATGAAGTCCGATCTTCAAAAACTAAACACCAATGGAAAGACCTCTTCACAAACGAAAACTTTTGTTCATATACTTTCTATAAAATAGTTTTAGATTTGGAGCTATTTTATGCCGATTAAAATAATAATTATTGGTATATGACCTTGACCTTTGCATATAATGCTTGATTTTTTTTCTATGATTTTATTTGTTTTATAAAAATGCATAAACAGTGAAATAATGATGAAGATTGAACAAAAAATAAAGTCAGGAGCAGCAAAAAAGAGGAAACATACGGATATACAATTGTTTGATAAAAGGATCAAACTTTGGACTGTGGTCATTTGATCAAATGAAGTCCGATCTTCAAAAACTAAACACCAATGGAAAGACCTCTTCACAGACTAAAACTTTTGTTCATATACTTTCTATAAAATAGTTTTAGATTTGGAGCTATTTTATGCCGATATAAATAATAATAATTGGTATATGACCTTGACCTTTGCAAATTATGCTTGATTTTTTTCTATGATTTTATTTGTTTTATAAAAATGCATAAATAGTGAAATAATGATGAAGATTAAACAAAAATTAAAGTCAGGAGCAGCCAAAAAGAGGAAACATACGGATTTACAATTGTTTGATAAAAGGATCAAACTTTGGACTGTGGTCATTTGATCAAATGAAGTCCGATCTTCAAAACTAAACACCAATGGAAAGACCTCTTCACAGACTAAAACTTTTGTTCATATACTTTCTATAAAATATTTTTAGATTTGGAGCTATTTTATGCCGATATAAATAATAATAATTGGTATATGACCTTGACCTTTGCATATTATGTGTGATTTTTTTTCTATTATTTTATTTGTTTTATGAAAATGCATTAACAGTGAAAAAATGATGAAGATTGAATAAAAAATAAAGTCAGGAACTGCAAATAACCGTAAAAGTCATGCTTTTAAAATGTTGATTTTTCGAAAATATTGGTAAAGTTTGACCGCATACTGTTGACAAACCATGCATTTCTCAAAATCGCCACACCATATATTTTGTGCGTATTTGTCTTGAGAATCATATGCAACAAACAAAATTCTCCTATCTCATCTCTGAAAAAAATGGGCAAGTTTTTCGTAGACCTACCTTTATTTCATCGTTTTTTTTTAGAGATTTGAACTTTCAACCTCCTGTAGCACGAAAGTTTTATATACGCAAATAATTGAAACGTATCATATTTTATTAAGTTTCTGACAAGGAACACAATACAAAAAACCGCATTTGAATCGGACCTCAAATAACAGAGTTATTAGCCCTTAGTCATTTTTACAAAACGCCACCTAGCGGCAAAACTAAGACAAAAATGAAAAATTTCTCAACGTGAGGATCAAATTCAGATCTTAGGACAAAAGTGGTAAAAAAATCAGAAATGTGACTTTTTTCTATCATGGTGATATGCCGTTCACAAAAAAAGGTTAGAAAAATAATAATAACTAGAATCGCAATCAGAATTGCGATATCATCGGTTTTCGCAATTCAATCACTTTTATAAGCAACAGAAATTGAAACGTATCATATTAGATCGTTTTAGATTTGGGGCTTTTTTGTGCAAATAAAAATGACAATAATTGGTATATGACCTTGACATATTATGCTTGCTTTTTTCTATGATTTTATTTGTTTTATAAAAATGCATAAACAGTGAAATAATGATGAAGATTGAACAAAAAATAAAGTCAGGAGCAGCAAAAAGAGGAAACATATGGATATACAATTGTTTGATAAGAGGATCAAACTTTGGACCGATCTTCAAAAACTAAACACCAATGGAAAGATCTCTTCACAGACTAAAACTTTTGTTCATATACTTTCTATAAAATATTTTTTAGATTTGGAGCTATTTTATGCCGATAAGAATAATAATAATTGGTATATGACCTTGACCTTTGCATATTATGCTTGATTTTCTTTCTACGAATTTATTTGTTTTATAAAAATGCATAAACAGTGAAATAATGATGAAGATTGAACAAAAAATAAAGTCAGTATCATCAAAAAAGTGGAAACATGGATATACAATTGTTTGATAAGACGATCAAACTTTGGACTGTGGTCATTTGATCAAATGAAGTCCGATCTTCAAAAACTAAACATTAATGGAAAGATCTCTTCACAGACTAAAACTTTTGTTCATATACTTTCTATAAAATATTTTTAGATTTGGAGCTATTTCATGCCGATAAGAATAATAATAATTGGTATATGACCTTGACCTTTGCATATTATGCTTTATTTTTTTTCTATGATTTTATTTGTTTTATGAAAATGCATAAACAGTGAAATAATGATGAAGATTGAACAAAAATTAAAGTCAGGAGCAGCAAAAAAGCGGAAACATATGGATATACAATTGTTTGATAAGAGGATCAAAATTTGGACTGTGGTCATTTGATCAAATGAAGTCCGATCTTCAAAAACTAAACATCAATGGAAAGATCGCTTCACAGACTAAAACTTTTGTTCATATACTTTCTATAAAATATTTTTTAGATTTGGAGCTATTTTATGCCGATAATAATAATAATAATTGATATATGACCTTGACCTTTGCATATTATGCTTGATTTTTTTCTATGATTTTATTTGTTTTATGAAAATGCATAAACAGTGAAATAATGATGAAGATTGAACAAAAATTAAAGTCAGGAGCAGCAAAAAAGAGGAAACATATGGATATACAATTGTTTGATAAGAGGATCAAAATTTGGACTGTGGTCATTTGATCAAATGAAGTCCGATCTTCAAAAACTAAACACCAATAGAAAGATCTCTTCACAGACTAAAACTTTTGTTCATATACTTTCTATAAAATATTTTTAGATTTGGAGCTATTTTATGCCGATAAGAATAATAATAATTGATATATGACCTTGACCTTTGCATGTTATGGGTAATTTTTTTTTCTATAATTTTATTTGTTTTATAAAACTGCATTAACAGTGAAAAAATGATGAAGATTGAATAAAAAATAAAGTCAGGAGCTGCAAATAACCTTAAAAGTCATGCTTTTAAAATGTTGATTTTTCGAAAATATTGGTAAAGTTTGACCGCATACTGTGGACAAACCATGCATTCCTCAAAATCGCCACACCATATATTTTGTGCGTATATGTCTTGCGAATCATATGCAACAAACAAAATTCTCCTATCGCATCTCCGAAAAAAATGGGGACTTTTTTCGTAGACCTACCTTTATTTCATCATTTTTTCGAGATTCGAACTTTCAACCTCCTGTAGCACGAAAGTTTAATATACGCAAATAATTGAAACCTATCATATTTTATTGAGTTTCTGACAAGGAACACAATGCAAAAAACCGCATTAGAATCGGACCTCAAATAACAGAGTTATTAGCCCTTAGTCATTTTTAGAAAACGCCACCTAGCGGCAAAACTAAGACAAAAATGAAAATTTTCTCAACGTTAGGATCAAATTCAGGTCTTCGGACAAAACTGGTAAAAAAATCAGAAATGTGACTTTTTCCTATCATGGTGATATGCCGTTCACAAAAAAAGGTTAGAAAAATAATAATAAAAAAAATAAAACAGAAGAAGAACAATAGGTTTTCGCCCTGCAGAGGCGAAAACCTAAAAATAAAAAAAAAAATAAAACAGAAGAAGAACAATAGGTTTTCGCAAGCGATGCGAAAACCTAAAAAAATAAAACAGAAGAAGAACAATAGGTTTTCGCACTGCGAGGTGCGAAAACCTAAAAAATAAAACAGAAGAAGAACAATAGGTTTTCGCACTGCGAGGTGCGAAAACCTAATAATAAAAGTTTGGAGAAAGCCGTAATGACAAAGGCAATATGCTTATCGGTCCTGGTGTACACAATTGCATCCTAAAATGCACCTCATTCTCTCAAATACGCATCGCAATTCACCTTTCAACACGGGCACTATTTCCTGCGTAGGAACGTCCGGATCGTGGGTAACCAACCCAATAACCGCCTTCTTTTCTTACTTCAACTTGCTAGATTTTCGTGTACAAGCCCTTATCCGAAAAACATGAATATCTGCCATGTTTGTTGAAGGAATCATCTGAAATTTTCAGGACTTTTTGCACACCGTAGGCTACGGCAATCCTGCAAATTTCAACTTCATACGCCAACTTGCCGATTTTATATGATTTTTTTAATAATTCTTGCTTAAATATGCATGACGTCATAATCACGTGACCAAACAAATATTCCTTGCAGTATACATCACTTCACTTTTCAGTGTCTTAATCCTGAAGAAATCATAATTTTTGACTCAAAATTCATGAAACTACAGCGTTTCAATTTCGTTAAAAGTACACTTTTCGCCTTTCTGCCATAACTCAACCAATTCAACCCCGATCTTCAAAAACTTAACATCACTGGAAAGAGCTCTTGAAGAACTAAAACTTTTGTTCATATACTTTCAATGAAATATTTGTAGTTTTGGAGCTCTTTGGGGCCGAATAAAAACACAATAATCGTAATATGACCTTGACCTTTTCATTTATTTTTTAACCTTTTAATCGTGAGGCCCTTTCAAACATAACAATACATAAAATGTGAAAATATCATGAAGAATGAACTAAAAATTAAGTCAGGAGCGACAAAAAATATGTTTTTGAAAATTTAATTTTTCCTAAAATTTAGTGAAGTTTGACCGTTTCTAGAGGACAAACCATGCATTTCTTAAATTTGCCACCCCATATAGTTTGTGCGTATATGTCTTTCAAATCATTTGCAGTAAACAGAATTCTTTTATTTGATGTCTAACAAAAATGGATAGGTTTTTCGTAGACCTACCCTAATCTGCACATTTTTTTTTTTTTTTGCGAGGTTCGAACTTTCAACCTTCCGTTACTTGCTCAAAATTTTTCAACCACTCATACCTAGAAACTATCATTTTTTTTTAGGCTATTAACAAGGAACACAATGCAACAAACCGCATTTGGATCAGACTTCAACTTTTTGAGTTATAAGCAGAAGAGTGCTTCCAAGCTAAGCGCCCCCTAGCGGCAAAATGAGAAACAAAATTGATTAAAATTTTACCATTAGGTACCTAGCAATGCAGCAAACAGTTCAATAAAGTATACAAGTCGCACTAGTCGAACTTTCTATTTCTTATATATCACAATTTTAAGCATAAAATGGTATAACAATTATTCCAAAAAAGGATCAAACTTTGGACTGCCGTAATATGACCAAATCAAGTCCGATCTTCAAAAACTAAACATTAATGAAAAGGGCTCTTCAAGATCTAAAACTTTTGTACATATACTCTCAATGAATTATTTTTAGTTTTTGAGCTACTTGGGGCCGAATAAAAACACAATAATCGTAATATGACCTTGACCTTTTCATTTATTTTTTAACTTTTTAATTGTGATCCCCTTTCAGACATAACAATACATAACTTGTGAAAATATCATGAAGAATGAACTAAAAATAAAGTCAGAAGCGATAAAAAACCTGTTTTTGAAACTTTAACTTTTCCTAAAATTTAGTGAAGTTTGACCGTTTCCAGAGGACAAACCATACATTTCTTAAATTCGCCACCCCATATATTTTGTGCGTATATGTCTTGCAAATCATTTGCAGCAAACAGAATTCTTCTATCTGATCTCTAACAAAAATGGATAGGTTTTTCGTAGACCTACCCTCATTTGCACAGTTTTTTGAGAGGTTCGAACTTTCAACCTTCTGTAGGTCAAATACTTTCAGCGACACGTACCCTCGAAACCTATCATATTTTATTTGGCTATCAACAAGGAACAGAATGCAAAAAACCGCATTTGAATCGGACCTCAAATAAGTGAGTTATTAGCCATTAATAAATTTCATGCAAAACGCCCCCTGGCGGGAAAAGTAAGACATAAATGAAAATTTTCTCAACGTTAGGATCATTTTCAAATACGTGGTAATAACTGATAAAATTTTCATACATGTGACTTTTTTCTATCATGGTGATATGCCGTTCACAAAAAAAGGTTAGAAAAATAATAAAAAAAAAAATAAAACAGAAGAAGAACAATAGGTTTTCGCACTGCGAGGTGCGAAAACCTAAAAAAAATAAAACAGAAGAAGAACAATAGGTTTTCGCACTGCGAGGTGCGAAAACCTAACTAGAATCGCAATCAGAATTGCGATATCATCGGTTTTCGCAATTCAATCACTTTTTTAAGCAACAGAAATTGAAACGTATCATATTAGATCGTTTTAGATTTGGGGCTTTTTTGTGCAAATAAAAATGACAATAATTGGTATATGACCTTGACATATTATGCTTGCTTTTTTCTATGATTTTATTTGTTTTATAAAAATGCATAAACAGTGAAATAATGATGAAGATTGAACAAAAAATAAAGTCAGGAGCAGCAAAAAAGAGGAAACATATGGATATACAATTGTTTGATAAGAGGATCAAACTTTGGACCGATCTTCAAAAACTAAACACCAATGGAAAGATCTCTTCACAGACTAAAACTTTTGTTCATATACTTTCTTTAAAATATTTTTAGATTTGGAGCTATTTTATGCCGATAAAAATAACAATAACTTGTATATGACCTTGACCTTTGCATATTATGCTTGATTTTCGTTTCTATGAATTTATCCGTTTTATAAAAATGCATAAAAAGTGAAATAATGATGAAGATTGAACAAAAAATAAAGTCAGGAGCAGCAAAAAAGAGGAAACATATGGATATACAATTGTTTGATAAGAGGATCAAACTTTGGACTGTGGTCATTTGATCAATTGAAGTCAGATCTTCAAAAACTAAACATTAATGGAAAGATCTCTTCAACGACTAAAACTTTTGTTTATATACTCTCTATAAAATATTTTTAGATTTGGAGCTATTTTATGCCGATAAAAATAATAATAATTGGTATATGACCTTGACCTTTGCATATTATGCTTGATTTTTTTCTACGAATTTATTTGGTTTATGAAAATGCATAAACAGTGAAATAATGATGAAGATTGAACAAAAAATAAAGTCAGGAGCAGCGAAAAAGAGGAAACATATGGATATACAATTGTTTGATAAGAGGATCAAACTTTGGACTGTGGTCATTTGATCAAATGAAGTCTAATCCTCAAAAACTAAATATTAATGGTAAGATCTCTTCACAGACTAAAACTTTTGTTCATATACTTTCTATAAAATATTTTTAGATTTGGAGCTATTTTATGCCGATAAAAATAATAATAATTGGTATATGACCTTGACCTTTGCATATTATGCTTGATATTTTTTCTATGAATTTATTTGTTTTATAAAAATGCATAAACAGTGAAATAATGATGAAGATTGAATAAAAAATAAAGTCAGGAGCTGCAAATAACCGTAAAAGTCATGCTTTGAAAATGTTGATTTTTCGAAAATATTGGTAAAGTTTGACCGCATACTGTGGACAAACCATGCATTTCTCAAAATCGCCACACCATATATTTTGTGCGTATATGTCTTGCGAATCACATGCAACAAACAAAATTCTCCTATCTCATCTCTAAAAAAAATGGGGACTTTTTTCGTAGACCTACCTTTATATCATCGTTTTTTCGAGATTCGAACGTTCAACCTCCTGTAGCACGAAAGTTTTATATACGCAAATAATTGAAACGTATCATATTTTATTAAGTTTCTGACAAGGAACACAATGCAAAAAACCGCATTTGAATCGGACCTCAAATAACAGAGTTATTAGCCCTTAGTCATTTTTACATAACGCCACCTAGCGGCAAAACTAAGACAAAAATGAAAATTTTCTCAACGTTAGGATCAAATTCAGATCTTCGGACAAAACTGGTAAAAAAATCAGAAATGTGACTTTTTTCTATCATGGTGATATGCCGTTCACAAAAAAAGGTTAGAAAAATAATAATAAAAAAAATAAAACAGAAGAAGAACAATAGGTTTTCGCACTGCGAGGTGCGAAAACCTAAAAAACAAAAAAAAAACAGAAGAAGAACAATAGGTTTTCGCCCAGCGATGCGAAAACCTAACTAGAATCGCAATTAGAATTGCGATATCATCGGTTTTCGCAATTGAATCAGTTTTTAAACAATAGAAATTGAAATGTATATTTTATTAGCACAATGACAAAGAACACAATGCAAAAACTAGAAATATCACTAAATGTGATTAATACCCCTGCAATGCTGGTTTAGAAATGATGAAGTTATTAGGATTAAGAAGAGTATGAAAAATCATATTTACATTAGTTTTCTACCCAGATTTTTGGCTGGGTTATACAGGTGCAAACCCAGGTTATAGAATGGTGAATGTCACGGCCTCTTTATATTTGGTATACAGCATTAACACGTGGTCCCATATCGTGGGATTCGATTTCAGGTCTGTAATGCTCATAACATTTTTATTGTAAACTTCTCTTCCTCTTATTGCGCTTGACTATTATAGAGTTTTGGTTATTGTGCATTGCACTTCCTCTTATTGTGCTTGATCATTGTATGAAATTGTTTTGAATTCCAACCGAAGTTTAAAAGTTCAGCTCCAGACAAAGAAAAGTAACAAAGGGCAATTACTCTGTAATTACAATAGATAGAGTTATGGTTCTTTTGCACTGCACTTCCTCACATTGAACTTTAAAGACAATGTTATACATTATATGTGAAAATTTCATGAAGATTGAACAAAAAATAAAGTCAGGAGCTGCAAATAATTTAAAAGTAATGCTTTAATACAATGATCCCTGAAAGAATCAAACTTCAGACTGCCATAAAATGACCAAATCAAGGCCGATCTTCAAAATCTAAACATCATTAAAAGAACTCTTTTAAAACTAAATATTTTGTTCATATATTGTTTATGAATTGTTTTTAGGTTTTGAGCTATTTCAAGCCAAATAGATATACAATAATCCTAATATGACCTTGACCTTTACAATACATTTTAAACTTTTTTATTATATGAAATTTAATGACATAGTTATACATAACATGTGAAAATTTCATGAAGATTGAACAAAAAATAAAGTCAGGAGCTGCAAATGATTTAAGTAATGCTTTAATACAATGATTTTTGAAAGGATCAAACTTCAGAATGCCATAAAATAACCAAATCAAGTCCAATCTTCAAAATCTAAACATCATTGGAAAGAACTCTTATAAAAATAAATGTTTTGTTCATATATCGTTAATGAATTGTTTTTAGGTTTTGAGCTATTTCAAGCCGAATAGATATACACTAATCCTAATATGACCTTGACATTTACAATAAATTTTTAAGTTTTTTATTATATGAACTTTAATGACATAGTCATATATAACATGTGAAAATTTCATGAAGATTGAACAAAAAATAAAGTCAGGAGCTGCAAATGATTTAATTAATGCTTTAATACAATGATTTTTGAAAGGATCAAACTTCAGAATGCCATAAAATGACCAAATCAAGGCCGATCTTCAAAATCTAAACATCATTAAAAGAACTCTTTTAAAACTAAATATTTTGTTCATATATTGTTTATGAATTGTTTTTAGGTTTTGAGCTATTTCAAGCCAAATAGATATACAATAATCCTTATATGACCTTGACCTTTACAATACATTTTAAACTTTTTTATTATATGAAATTTAAGGACATAGTCATATATAACATGTGAAAATTTCATGAAGATTGAACAAAAAATAAAGTCAGGAGCTGCAAATGATTTAAGTAATGCTTTAATACAATGATTTTTGAAAGGATCAAACTTCAGAATGCCATAAAATAACCAAATCAAGTCCAATCTTCAAAATCTAAACATCATTGGAAAGAACTCTTTTAAAAATAAATATTTTGTTCATATATTGTATATGAATTGTTTTTAGGTTTTGGGCTATTTCAAGCCGAATAGATATACAATAAACCTAATATGACCTTGACCTTTACAATACAATTTTAAATTTTTTATAATATAAAACTTAAAGACATAGTTATACATTACATGTGAAAATTTCATGAAGATTGAACAAAAAAATAAAGTCGGGAGCTTCAAATGATTTTAAAGTCATGCTTTTAAAATGATGATTTTTCGAAAATATTGGTTATGTTTGACCACGTACTGTGGACAAACCATGCATTCCTCAAAATCGCCACACTATATATTTTGTGCGTATATGTCTTGCGAATCATATGCAACAAACAAAATTCTCCTATCTCATTCCTGAAAGACGTGGATAAATTTTTCGCAGACCTACCCTCATTTCACAGTTTTTTCGAGATTCGAACATTCAACCTCCTGTAGCACGAAAGTTATATATACGCAACTTTATGAAAGCTATCATATTTTATTAAGTAACTGACAAGGAACGCAATGCAAAAAACCGCATTTCAATCGGACTTCAAATAACAGAGTTATTAGCCCTTAGTCACTTTTACAAAACGCCCCCTAGAGGCAAAATTAAGACAAAAATGAAAATTTTCTCGACGTTAGGATCAAATTCAGATCCTAGGACAAAACTGGTAAAAAAATCAGAACTGTGACTGTTTCCTATCTTGTTGATATGCCGTTCACAAAAAAGAGACGGAAAAATAATAATAAAAAAAAAAAAAAAAATAAAACAGAAGAAGAACAATAGGTTTTCGCAAGCGATGCGAAAACCTAACTAGAACCGCAAAGCGGCATCTTGGTTTTCGCTTTAACTTGACTAGTAAGAGTACTGGTTTCAACTGCAGACATAATTAATTTATATTAACTTTATTCGAATATTTTTGTTAATTGATCAAATGAAGTCCGATCTTCAAAAACTAAACATCATTAGAACGATCTCTTCACGAACTAGAACTTTTGTTCATATACTTTCTATAAAATATTTCTAGATTGAAAACTATTTTGTGCCGATAAAAATAATCGGTATAATGACCTTGACCGTTGCATATTTTCATCGTTATTTACTATGAGTTTATTTGTATTATTTAAATGCATAAACAGTGAAAAAATGATGAAGATTGAACAAATATAAAGTCAGGAGCTGCCAAAAAGAAGCAACATATGGATTTACACTTGTTTGATAAAAGGATCAAACTTACGACTGTAGTAATTTGATCAAATGAAGTCCGATCTTCAAAAACTAAACACCAATGGAAAGATCTCTTTACAAACTAAAACATTTGTTCATATACCTTCTTTAAAATATTTTTAGATTTGAAGCTATTTTGTGCCGATAAAATAACAATAATTGGTATATGACCTTGACCTTTGCATATTATGCTTGTTTTTTTTCTATGATTTTATTTGTTTGATAAAATTGCATAAACAGTAAAATAATGATGAAGATTGAACAAAAAATAAAGTCAGGAGCAACAAAAAAGAGAACACATATGGATATACAATTGTTTGAAAGAGGATCAAACTTTGGACTGTGGTCATTTGATCAAATGAAGTCCGATCTTCAAAAACTAAACATTAATGGAAAGATCTTCTCAGAAACTAAAACTTTTGTTCATATACTTTCTATAAAATATTTTTAGATTTGGAGCTATTTTATGCCGATATAAATAATAATAATTGGTATATGACCTTGACCTTTGCATATTATGTTTGATTTTTTTTCTATGAATTTATTTGTTTTATAAAAATGCATAAACAGTGAAATAATGATGAAGATTGAACAAAAAATAAAGTCAGGAGCTTCAAATAACCTTAAAAGTCATGCTTTTAAAATGTTGATTTTTCGAAAATATCGGTTAAGTTTAACCGCATACTGTGGACAAACCATGCATTTCCCGAATTCGCCACCCCATATATTTTGTGCGTATATGTCTTGCAGATCATATGCAACAAACAACATTCTCCTATCTCATCTCTGAATAAAATGGGTAGGTTTTTGGTAGACCTACCCTTATTTCACAGTTTTTGCGAGATTCGAACTTTCAACCTCCTGTAGCACGAAAGTTTTATATACGCAAATTTTTGGAACCTATCATATTTTATTGGGCTGTTTACTAGGAACATTGTGCAAAAACCGCATTTGAATCGGACCTCAAATAATGGAGATATTGCTTATTAAACATTTTCATATAAAACGCCCCCTGGCGGGAAAATCAAAACAAAAATGAAAATTTTCTCGACGTTAGGATCATCTTCAAGTACGTGGTTATTACTGATAAAAGTTTCATAGATGTGGCTTTTCTCACCTCGGAGCTATGCCGTTCACAAAAAAGGGTTAGAAAAAAAAAAAAAAAAAAAAAAAAACAGAAGAAGAACAATAGGTTTTCGCACTGCGATGCGAAAACCTAACTAGAATCGCTATCGCGAGATCATCGGTTTTCACGAAAGCAATTCCATTCAGTTCACGAGTCGCATGATTCGTAAAACATTTCTTCTTTCAATGGCTTGTTGATACTCTTAACAGCGATCTTTCAAACATTTTTGTTGCAATGTTTAAGCAGACTTTTTACCCAAAAGAATATTTTTTAGTATTACCTGTCAGTTATGTAGTCGCGATATCATCAGTTTTCATGAAAGCAATTCCATTCAAGTCACGAGTCGCATGTTTCAAAAAACATATTTCTTCGTTCAATGGCTTGTTGAATACTATTAACAGTGATCTTTCAAACATTTTTGTCGCAATGTTTAAGCAGACTTTTTACCAAGAAGAATACTTTTAAGTATTACCTGTCTGTTATGTAGCTGCAAACTTGAAAACTTTTTTTACGAACTTCGGGTACTGCAACGTTACATGTGTATGTTGCTTTATGATGTCAAGAAACGACAATTGTACTCGATAAACAAGAATTGCAACGATAAACAACAGTTGAAAATGACACACGACAATGCAATATGCCACTCAACACTATTACAAACTAATGTTGCATTGAATCACTATCATTTTCATGAAATATCGCATTTATTTTTTAGTGTTGTTTTAAATTGATGTCACCAAGGAACAGAATGCAAAAAAAAATGCATAAAAATCAGACTTCAATTATTTTAGTTATAAAGAGTGATTTCAAGCCAAGCGCCCCGTAGCTGCAAAATGAGAAACAAAATTTAGTAAATATTTTCTAGTAGGTACCAAGCAATGCGGCAAATGGTTCAATCAGGTATACAAATCGCACTAGTCAAACATTCTATTCCTTATATATCACAATTTGAAGCATAAAAACTGATTTACAATTGTTCTAAAGAGGATCAAACCTTGGACTGCCGGAAAATGACGAAATCAAGTCCGATCTTCAAAAACTAAACATCACTGGAAAGGGCTCTTCAAGAACTAAAACTTTTGTTCAGATACTTTCAATGAAATAGTTTTTTGTTTTAGAGCTATTTGGAGCCGAATAAAGACATAATAATAAATTATATGACCTTGACCGTTGCAATTTCATTTTAACATTTTAATTGTGAGGCCCTTTCAAACAAAACAATACATAACTTGTGGAAATATCATGAAGAATAAACTAAAAATAAAGTAAGGAGCGACAAAAAACATGTTTTTGAAATTTTAATTTCTCCTAAAATTTAGTGAAGTTTGACCGTTTCTAGAGGACAAACCATGCATTTCTTAAATTCGCCACCCCATATATTTTGTGCGTATATGTCTTGCAAAGCATTTGCAGCAAACAAATTTCTTCTATCTGAGGTTCGAACTTTTAACCGTCTGAAGCTCAAATACTTTCAGCGACACGCATCCTCGATATCATTTTTTATGCGGCTATCAACAAGGAACAGAATGCAAAAAACCGCATTTGAATCGAACCTCAAATAACTGAGTTATTAGCCATTAATAAATTTCATACAAAACGCCCCCTAGCGGGAAAAGTAAGACATAAATGAAAATTTTCTCAACGTTAGGATAATCTTCAAATACGTGGTAAAAACTGATAAAAAATTCATAAATGTGGCTTTTCTGATCACGAAGATTTGCCGTTAACAAAAAGGGGTTAGAAAAGTAAAAATAAAAAAACTAGAATCGCAATTAGAATTGCGATATCATCGGTTTTCGCAATTCAATCTCATTCTTTTCAAACATTGCAATTCACGAATTGTATTACAAAAGCAAATGAATTTCTATGCGTGTGTTGATACTTAAGAGTACAAAATTGCTGCTTTTATGTAAAAAGGTGCATAATCTGTGATTTATTCAAAGATATAAGCTTTAATCGGACTTCGGTACAAAATTTGTTACAAAGTTTGAAGATGATTGCAAAAGAAATGTTTTTTTTTTTTTCATATACCCACACAAGTCTGCAAAGTCTATGCAAGTTTCGAACATTTAACCTTCTATAGCCAGTAGAAAAAATCATGTTTTTGGTTCTTAGATTTATCACATTTATCAGGCTTTCAACAAGAATATCAACTTTCTTAGTTATAACAACAAGAGTGGTCAGAAGACAACATAGCTTGCCGTAACAGCATTTTTTGTCTCAGATTTAAGTTTTTGAAAAGTAGGTCAAACTCCAAGGTCAAGGTCACAAGCCAAAAGTCATAGTTCCAAATGATAGATCTTGAAATGGGCTGTCTACATGTAAAATATCTAAGCTCTATCTCTTAGAATATAAAAGATATAAGCCAGGTTAAAGGTTTGTTCACGGACGACAACGACGAAAATGACGCCGGGGGTTTGACATTAGCTCTCCGGACTTTCTTCCCAGATATCAAGCAAAGTGCCCCTTAGCGGAATATGATAAACAAAATTTATTTACATATTGCAATTTAGGTCTTAGAAATGCAGTAAATTAAGATGGCTGATATCTGCCATTTCTTATTTTCGTGTACTAGCCCTTAAAGGTGAAAGGGGAAATAACGCAATTTTATATTAAATGATAATCCTTAAATAGTTTAATATATTCCAACTCAAAAATGATGTCAATTTATTTAATATATGTACTGGTATATTCATCCAGAGAACAGGTGGCTTTTAACGGCGGAAACTAGGCTTAGCCAAGGTACCGTAAAATATGGTGTTAGAAACACTTTCCAAATATATGTAAAGGAATTAAATTTCAACATATATTAAAATACCTGGAATTGTTGTAAGAGTTTCTATTATTACAGGACCTGTAATACAAATGGGTAACATTTGGAAGGACTAAATGTGAAAATCCCTTTACAGGAAAAAAAATAATATATATATATATATATATATATATATATATATACATGTATATATTCCTACACTGATGAACATATATGTAAATTTTTCATATCATATATATGATCCCTGACTTAGTGGAAATGTCCAAAAAAGGGATCATCCTAGTCCAGAAGACACATTTCTGATAACATGTACGATGAATGCCATCAATTACACATATAAAAATAATCAAGTATGTTTTGTCTTTTATTCTAGTTGCAAAAGGTATATGACAAACTTGACAACAAAAAGGCAACCGTAATAGTAACCAATATCAAGTGAGTATACAATGTTGAAGCATAAAACGATAATGTTAGCTTTCAACATTTTTATCAAAACTGTATTGGATACAAATTAAATCACCGTCCCCTGTGGTCGAGTGGTTAGAGCGTCCGCATAGGGAGCGGGAGGTCGTAGGTTTGATCCCCGACCCTGACATACCAAAGTCGTTAAAATGGTACTGGTAGCACCAAGCTTGGCGATAAGCACGTATACAGGATAGTAACAAGACTAGTTGACCATCATTAGTTGTCAGGGTGTGGTATTTGACGTTTAACCCAACAAACAAATTAACAAACACACGCTCGAATAGAATCATTAAAATACTATTTGTATAATTCACTGGAAATAGTAAGTATTATGTTATGATAATTATACTTAGTACGTTGTATATACATAAAGGCTAATCATTTATCCTGCAATGTTTTTTTTTAGTTTCACAAATTGAGATAAGATCATATTTGCTAAACAGGAATATATAATTGAACTACATACTAAAGGAATAGTAAACTTGTAATACGTTTCACAGATCGCGTGTGGAAAGAACACGTAGAAATACACATGGTTTTTATAATAATATTATTATCTTACAGAAAAGGAAGTATAATCGTCGAATACAATGTCGAGGTGGAAGATGATGCTTTGTCCGACCTGGCAGCAGTACATGCTGAACTGGCAGTCGGAACAAAGTTCACTGTTGACGGTTACAGCGGCGCTACAAAAAGCTTGTCAGTCGGCGGAAAGACAGGTGCTTTTTAATGTATACATTCTTTCCCTCCTATATACCATTCCGCAACCTCTTGAAGTAACAATTTAATAATTAATGAATTACCTTACTTTTGGAAAATTCTAAGCACATGGGTACTACACATCAAGCGTATATTCAAATTGTAAGTAACATACATTATAGTATTAATTTGAACCTATGCAAAACTTTTGAATACCAACTTTATAAGCGTGTATTTGTCATAGGGTGTATAATATTTATATTTAAATATAACACGTTATCCCATTTCAGGTTTAAGCAATTTAATAAAACAATAAAGCACATTGAAAACGTCTTTGTTCTATATAATGAATTACCTTTGATAATGTACTTGTAATATTCACTTACTGTAGAGTAGCAAATAGGTATCGTAGTGCTGTCGCAATTAAGATAAGTGTAGCGTAATTGAGTTTTCTCCCTTTAACCATTCCTTATTTTTGTAATTGAACTTTCTAACCTTTTTAACCTCTTTAACCTTTTTCAGCACTAGATCGATAACCAATCGCAATGACTTCCGTAATTTATTTGAAAAGATAAACATCGCCATTTTGACATGCTCCAAGAAACTGTGAATTGTTTATATATATTTATATATATACAGGGAAGATCGGAGTCATATAAACACGATTCTGTCGTATCTTGTGTCGTCCTTTAAACCCACATTCCGACTGAGCTGGACTGCGACAGTGGCGCCCAACGTTTTCAACCTTACCAAGATCCATAAATAGTGTTTGGAGTATTCAGGAGCAACGGTACCTTGGGATCGTCTCATCACCGCCTGGCAATATGTTCAGTTATCAATGAAGATTTCGTGAGTGCACTCGTTTTTAATTATTATAAGGCCTTAACATACATCAATATATAAGGCCTTAACATCATCTTCATATATATATATTATGCATCCAACCCTGAAGTAATCTGAAGGAGAATTTCTTCTATTGATCAACCCAACTTCTGAGGAGACTGGACTGTGCATAGTCATGCTGAACTGAAAAAAGAGAAATATGTTATAATATATTTATATTGTAATACATATTTAAAACTATTTTCTTTGTGTGACATTTATAGCTACTTATCTATAATCACACATATCATTAAGAAGTGTAGATTTATAGAGAGAGAAAAGAAAGAAAGAAAGAAAGAAAGAAGGAGGAAAAAAGAGAGAGAGAAAGAAAAAAAGAATATACCCATTCATTGTGTTTATGGTATCATTTGTATTTCATATATATTTAATATCATTTAATTTTCAAATTTGTTTTAGTATGTTTCTATTGTATTTCTTTTAATTTTAATTGAGTTTTTGTACAAGGCTGATTTCTTTTTGAGCAGGGACGATTTGACACATCCCATACTTACCCATGCATGTATAAGCAAAACAACCATAGCATTATATCCTTATAACCAAACTAACTTTCTCGAGTGTGTCTGTAGTGTAGTGGTAGAGTGTTTGACTGAAACACTGCATGACCCGAGTTCGATTCCAACTTTGAGCAAATTTATTTTGCTTGGTTACATGTAATATTGGTTCATGTATAATGCTCGTAAACATTATTCGTGGAATCAAGGGTGTATATTTAGACTTGTAGATGAGTAGTTCTGAGGGAATAGAGACCTGTAGATTCGTAGACGTGTAGAGGCATAGGCTTGTTGTAGAGAGAACAGTTGTATAGACAATTTCTACTGTATCACGGTGTTTATTATAGATTGTATATCAGTATAAATCGCATGAACAAATTCAAGATTACTGAAGTCTAGAATAACTGATGCCTTGAAAATAAATAGCATTTCCAAGGTTTCATATGAAATAAACAAACAGCTGTATCGCGATATTTTCTACGCGTTTGATTGAGAGTATTTCACAAATAGTTTGTAACATATGGATATAACACTATTGTGAAAGAAATCTTACCGCTATCGGACTTAGTTCGACACGTTTATGTGATTACGTAATAGTCACACTTCGTTGACCGCGTTCGAGTTAAACTGTCGATAAGAACTAGGAAAACATTACAGTGGGTCTGTTGCCACGATAGCGCAACTGGTAGAGACGCCGACGTGCCTACCTAGTTGTTTTGTCCAGGGTCAGTAGTTCGGACCTTGCAGAGAGAACGTATTTTGCATTTTTTTTTTGAATATGTGATTGAGTTGCTTTTGTTCCTTGTATTAGTTTATTTCGTTTGGATGTAATTGTTTTTTGTTTGACTTAAGAAAAACATTTACGGAGTATATTATTAAAAGAAATAGGTATAGATTATTTTTTTTTATAATGTAAACTTGTCAGAAATTGGAAAAAAACAACAAATTAATAACATTACACATATAAGATTTTTTTTTTTTAAGAAAGTTATTTTGTTGGAACTTATACTTAGCAAAGATTCATTGTTTATCTGAATATAGATATACATACGCAAAATACTATCAAAATGAATTAATTGATTAGGAAACTAGGAAACAAATTAAGAAATAAAAATATGCCTTAGATAATTAGGTATGATTTAATTTTTATTAACTTTTGTTTGCAGCTATTATCACAGGAATAATTTATTGTTATTTTACATTAAAACTTTTTGGTGTATATACATGTACATGTAACATTATTAAAAGTTACTCCAATCATGGAAGATACTGTATCTGAGAGAGAGTACAGGAAACTTAGGAGAAATGCTATAAGGCAACAATTGCTAGAAAGGTATGAAGAAGGAGACAGACTGTTAGCAAATGCTCAGATGACATATAGCATGCAACAGCCTTTGGACAGGATTAATGTTGAGGAGACAAACAGGAATGAGATAGTAGTACAAGAAAGACAAGAGAGTCAATGTTATGATCAAAGGAGAACGGGTATGGAACCTATGGGAAATCAAAATAGTTCAACGCATAGATTGGTTGATGACAGTGGAGATAGGAGTGAAGAAAGAGCTAACAAAGCTTCGAATTTACATGTCAGTGAACATCACACGGATACTGAACCTCCAGAAGATTTTCATACGAAGGATGTAGCACATGGCAGCATTGACTTTACACAGGAACTGATTGAATTGGATAAAAAGCTTATCAATTTAAGACAGAATGTGAATGGAAATAGTATCCTTACAAGCACGAGGAAGCAGGAAACACCAATGCATCAGGACTCTTTTCAGAAAGAGCTGATGAAAACAAAGGAAATACTGTGTCAGAGTAAAATCAATCCATTTCTCGAGCCTAATGACACTAATAAAAAAGGCAAAGATAGAATGGATTTTTCACAATTTAAACAGGCCACTGTCAATCAGAATTCCTTTAATAAAGGACTTGATAAAGATGAATGTGGTGCTGCTTGTTCAAGCACAATACCTAAGAAGTTTGATCAGACAAGAGATTATGATCAAATGTATGACAGACGTGTCAAACAACATAGTGAACCTTGTAGAGAAGGTGATGTTGAAGGAAATATACGGAAATACAGTTTTGTTGGAAGCCCTATTTCAGTGCGAGAAAATTATGTAAATGAAGATTTGGTTCTGCCACGACATAGCGTTGCCGATGGGTCAGACAAACATTTCAATGCAGTTGACAAAACAAGATGTTTAGGTCCTATGAAATCAGACAATGACAGAACACAGAATATCAAACAAGGAGTACAGTTTGAAGGCCTGCGTGTTGCCAATATGTATGAAACAGACCAAGAAGACTTAGAAGTGTATAGACGTATGAATAAACGATTAGTGGAGGAGGAGAGACTAAGGATTGAGAGTGAGAGGGAAAAGAACGAGACAGACAAATAGAGTAGTGAAGGAGCAAGAGGAACAGCAGGCGTTGGAAAGGATATATAGATTGAAAATTGCTGAGGAGGAGTTAAAACAGCAAAGATCTGAAAGGATACTGTTTGAAAGGGTTAAAAATTGAGCTCGAGAAGCTTAGAGAACAGAATTATTGTTGTTGAAATCACAAGAGGAGGAATTGTCTAGCAGAGTTGGTATAGATAGTTACAGAGACAGACGTGTTGACTACACTAGAGAACATCAAGTGATGCCAACTTCGCATTTAGAACCAATGATAAATCCAAGTGGTTTTGGGAAACCAAAGATTCCTCCATTTGATGGAAATGATTTCAAGGATTGAGGTCGAATGTATAATGAAAAGTAGGATGCATCCAGAGTTTTTGATAGCTCAGACAATGAGAAATTCACTGAAAGGTCAGACTAGAAAAGTCCTACTGACGATAGATCCGATGGCAAGTTCATCTGAAATATTGAAGAAATTAGAAGATATTGATGGTACTACGCAAACTAAAGATTCAATCATGCAAGATTTCTTCAATGCCAAACAAGATGAAAAAGAGTCTACGTCTGATTGGGCACTGCGTCTTGAAACACTCATGCAATTGGCAATAGAAACGGGTGAAATATTAGATGGAAGAAAGAATGATTTACTCAAACAACGATTTTGGAAAGGGTTGATGAGTGAAAAGCTTCGAAACAATACAAGAGTAACTTATGAGTCCGAAGCAACATTTGAGGTCTTGCGGAGAAAAGCTAGAGTCGAAGAGGATGAAATCAAACGCACATCTCCTGGTTTGAAACCAATTAAACCTACGGATCCTCAGAATTCCCACTTGAATTTGAAAAGAGAAGTTCGAGTTAATGTTCAGAAGGATGAAATAACTCTACAGCAGCAAAATCTGAAAACGTCGTCATCGTATATTGATGAACAGATGAACATGATGCAGTCTCTAATGGACAAAATGAATGCATTGGAAAGGGAGTTGGCAAATTTAAAGAGAAGAGATAGAGAACCTACAACCTCTGAGACCATGCAGAGAGATGGTGGTAGAAGTGATTTTTCATATAGAGGAGGTTATCGAAGAGGTGGAAGACC
>CM037781.1:24116850-24148496 GCA_021229015.1 Solen grandis | reverse complement strand
AAAGGGTTTCCTTGAAAAACCAAGGGTATAAAAAAGCGTTTGTAGTACCCTATGCCAATACGCTTAAACCACGTTACTTTCATCTTATACGAAAGACTCGTTGATTTTAAAAACGGGCTGTAGCGTTTTCTTGTTTCATAGGCTCTTAAGTGCTTTAAGAGTAAAATATCCGAATTTTCCGCAATAGAGAGCCCAATGCCAAAACGCAAGGATCTAAAGACTATTTTACTTATAGGTTCGGGACCCATCGTCATTGGACAAGCGTGCGAGTTTGATTATTCGGGCACTCAAGCAGTTAAGACGCTTAAAGAGCTCGATTACCGTGTCGTGTTGGTTAATTCTAATCCGGCTACGATTATGACCGATCCGGAGTTTGCCGATCGTACCTATATCGAACCGATCAATGAGAGTGTTATCGCAAAGATTATCGAACAAGAACGGGTGGACGCAATTTTGCCGACTATGGGCGGACAGACGGCACTGAACGTAGCGATGAGTATGCACGAAAAAGGGATACTTAAAGGAGTCGAATTTCTCGGCGCCAATCCCGAAGCGATTAAAAAAGGAGAAGATCGCCGGCTTTTTAAGGAGGCGATGCTTAAAATAGGCATGGATCTTCCGATTAGTCGTTATGCGTATACCATGGATGAAGCGATTGTTGCGACCGAAGTAATCGGTTTTCCGTTAATTATTCGCTCTTCGTTTACCCTAGCCGGAGGCGGTAGCGGAGTTGCTTATAATATTGACGAGTTTAAAGTGAACGCTCAACGCGGATTCGATGCTAGTCCGATCGGTGAAATTTTAATCGAAGAGTCGCTTATTGGTTGGAAAGAGTACGAAATGGAGGTTATTCGCGATCGAAACGATAACTGCATTATTGTTTGTTCTATTGAAAACGTCGATCCTATGGGCATTCACACCGGTGACTCTATTACCGTAGCACCGGCACTTACGCTAACTGACAAAGAGTATCAGCGTATGCGTAATGCATCGTTTGATATTCTTCGAGAAATCGGAGTCGATACCGGCGGTAGCAACGTTCAATTTGCAGTTAATCCCCAAACGGGACGTATGGTTGTAATTGAGATGAATCCGCGCGTAAGTCGATCTTCTGCTCTTGCATCTAAAGCAACGGGGTATCCTATTGCTAAAGTGGCTACACTCCTTGCAGTCGATTATACGCTCGATGAAATAAAGAACGATATTACCGCAACGACCGCAAGTTTTGAGCCGGTTATCGATTATATAGTAACAAAAATTCCGCGTTTTACGTTTGAAAAGTTTCTTGAGGCCGAAAGCACGCTTTGTACAAGTATGAAGAGCGTCGGTGAAGTGATGGCTATAGGCCGTACGTTTAAAGAGTCGATTCAAAAAGCACTTAACTCGCTTGAGATCGATCTGAAAGGATTTGATGCTATAGGCGAGGAGACCGACAAAATTATTAGCGAAATTCGTCGCCCCAATGCTATTCGTTTACTTTACGTCGCAGAGGGATTTCGTCGAGGCATGAGCGTAGAAGAGATTTTCAATTTGAGCAAAATCGATCCGTGGTTTTTGTACCAAATCGAGGAGATTGTTGCGCATGAAAAAAGTATAGATCTTGCACTATTAACCGATGCTAAACGTATGCGTATACTAAAAGCAGACGGTTATAGCGATGCAATGATTGCCCACTTAATTAATAACGATAATCAAAGTACATTAAGCGAAAACGATATTTACGATGCGCGTAAGGCAATGGGCATTGAGCACGATTTTTTCGAAGTCGATACCTGTGCGGCAGAGTTTGAGGCGTTAACCCCTTATCTTTATTCGTCTATAAACATTACGTCGGTACCGACGTATAAACCCGTAGAAGATAATAGAGAAAAAGTACTGATTTTAGGCGGCGGTCCAAATCGTATCGGACAAGGAATCGAGTTTGATTACTGTTGTGTGCATGCTGCATTTGCTTTAGGCGAAATCGATACTAAAAGCATTATGTATAACTGTAACCCCGAGACGGTTTCAACCGACTACGATACCTCCGACGTTCTTTATTTTGAGCCCATCGATTTTGAGCACGTGCGTCGCGTTATAGAGATTGAAAAGCCAACCGGCATAATAGTCCATTTCGGAGGACAGACGCCGCTTAAATTGGCTAAACGGTTAACGGTTATCGGATCAAATATTATCGGAACTCCTGCTGAAGCGATTGATCTAGCAGAAGATCGTAAAAAGTTCTCTGCGTTTGTAAATAAAAATGCTCTAAAACAGCCGCCAAACGGAACGGCAACGACTAAAGAAGAGGCGTTTACGATAGCTCAAAAATTAACGTATCCCGTTTTGGTGCGCCCTAGTTACGTTTTAGGCGGGCGCGCAATGCGTATCGTTTATAATGAAGAGGAGCTACGCACCTATATGGGTGAGGCCGTAAAAGTGAGTAACGAATCGCCGGTATTGGTTGATAAATTTCTTGATCAAGCAACCGAATTAGACGTTGATGCTATTTGTGACGGTAACGAAGTTTATGTCGGTTCGATTATGCAACATATCGAAGAGGCCGGTATTCACTCGGGCGATAGTGCTTGCGTTTTGCCTTCGTTTTCCATCTCGCCTACATTGATCGTCGAAGTTGAACGTCAGACAAAAATTATTGCATTAGGGCTTGGCGTACGCGGTTTATTGAATATTCAATACGCTATTTACCAAGACGAGGTCTATCTTATCGAGGTAAATCCGCGCGCTTCGCGTACGGTTCCGTTTGTATCAAAAGCAACCGGAATTCCTTTAGCAAAAGTAGCAACGCGCGTTATGATGAATCACGATCTCAAAAGCGCACTGGCTTTTTACGATAAAAAAGGTATCGTGACGAAAAGTAACGGCGTACTTAAGCCCCGACTTAACGATCATGTATCGGTTAAAGAAGCAGTATTTCCGTTTAATAAGCTTTACGGCGCAGATTTAATTCTTGGACCGGAGATGAAATCGACCGGAGAGGTTATGGGCATTTCCAACAGTTTCGGACTTAGTTTTGCCAAAAGCCAGTTAGCTTCGGGCAATAGTATTCCTCGCAAAGGAACTTGTTTTCTCTCGCTTCGAGATTACGATAAACGGTATGCCGTAGAGATTGGACGAAATTTTATCGATGCAGGTTTTAGCGTTATTGCAACATCCGGTACGCATAAAGTGCTTGCTCAAGCAGGCGTTGCCTCAACTCAGGTGTTAAAAATTAGCGAAGGACGACCCAATATAGTCGATAATCTTAAAAACGGCAATGTAGCAATGGTGATCAATACTAGCGATAATCGTGCCAGTAAAGCCGATGCTAAAAAAATTCGTCAAGAAGTTATTAAGGCAAACATTCCTTATTTTACCACCGTTGCTGCCGCGCGCGCAACTATTGAAGCACTTATCGATATGCAAAATAGGCCGGTGAGCGATGCTAAAGCACTTCAAGAGTATCTATCAGGGCAATAAAAAGAGTAGCGTGCCAAAAGTTTTTTTAGTACAGACCGATACGACGGTAGGGTTTTTATCACAAGATAGCGAGCGCCTTGCCCGCATAAAATCACGTCCTGCGACTAAGCCGTTCATTAAGACCGTCTCCTCTTTGAAAATAATTAAATTCGAAGCGAGAGTTCCTAACCGTTTTAAGCGAGAGGTTCGGCGCGCTAAGCGACGCACCTATGCTCTTAATAAAAAATCGGCAGTACGTCTTGTTAGCGATAATCCCCACCACATGTTTATTAAAAAAGAAGGATGGTTTTTTTCTACGTCTGCCAATGCACCTGCTAAATTGTTTCACTTGGAGTATGCACTGCAAAAGAGCGATGTAATATGTGAAGATTTTAGAGGATTTAGCGAAACGACGGCTTCGCCGATCTATCGTCTTTCAAGACATAAAAAGAGGAGAATACGATGAATGAAATAGTTGCGGTCGGTAAGAAGGGTATGGCGTTAATATTATCTACTATAAAAAAAGTATTTAACGTAGTTGCTTTCAATTAAACATAAATTTGAGCCGGATATTCCTTTTCGTCTTATTGAATCGATTAAAAGGAGTTGGGACAACGATGCGCATTGGCATATTTACGGTCGCTTTGATTTTGTCGACGGTATCGACAAAGAGCCGATTAAGTTTATCGGGTTAAGTATCGATACGTTTACCGGTTACCGGTCTTTTAAAAACGGCTATTTTGCGGTGGGCGCAACTTAAAGTCAATAACACGGACAAAGATGTCGACGGTGAGGTTATCGATGGGAGAGACGGATCGTACGGGGGCTATAAACCAATCTGCCAAGAGTATATCGAGTTTCCAAAAGATAGCGTAGGTAATCATTATCAAGCAAGAGTATTGTATACTTATGAAGCGTGTGCCCTTAGTTATCGTCGAGGCGGTCGTATTTTAGACACTATGATTAACGTTGATTCGGATGTATTTTAACGTAAATTATGCGAAAAATATTTTTAAATAAGCTCCATCGTGTAGAAGCTTATCGTTTGAACAAACGAACGAAACGGTCAAACAAAAAAGAGTATATCTTTTTTGGAGTATGCATATGATTAATTTTCAATTAAAAACACGTACCAAATTTGCTCTTTTGTTACTATTAACCGGTCTTATACCGCTACTTATAGCGATGCTTATAGCGTTTTACGTCTCTTCTAATAGCGTAATGGACGAGAAAATTTATGAGTTAACTTTGATAAATTCTATTCAAGAGGAGCAGCTTCTTTCGTTTTTGAACGAGCGCGTAAACGATCTTGAAATTCTTGCAAAGAGCGGTGAAACCCGTTACGCACTCTATCAGTTCATCGACTATTATGAGCGTAACGGCATAAACCAAGACGGTACTTTTAAGATTGCAACGGCTGAATACAAGACACTCAATGCCGTAGCCGATTTTTTTGAGACCTATCAAACGACTTATCGTTACGATGACGTATTTTTAATTGATGCACGCCACGGATATGTAATGTATAGCACTAAAAAAGGGCGTGATTTTGGCATAGATTTGCGCGATCAACGTTATAAAAATTTAGGACTTTCCAAAATTTACCATAAAATTTACCGTTCCGAAAAAACCGAATTTATCGATTTTGATCTTAATAACCGCAACCGTAACGAGCCGGCGGCTTTTTTAGGCACACCCGTTTACGACGGCGATGAATTAAGCGGTATTTTGGTTATTCGGTTCTCGGTAGAAGAGTTTACCGATGTTGTAGCCGGCCGAATCGATATTATGCGAAGCGAAGAGACCTATTTAGTAGGCAAAGATCGGCTAATTCGTACCGATACTTCATTTGCAACGGTGAAAGAGGCACTTTTAAACCCGTCTGAACATCGACTAAAACATCTTCCCGTAAGTGAAGCAATTGCGGGCAAAAAGGGAGTAATCGAGAGTTTTGACGTTTCGCTTAATCCAACGTTGGTTGCGTATAACGGAGTCGAATTTTTAGGCACCGATTGGGTAATTATATCGCAAGTAGGCTTAGATGAAGTCAATAAAATTGCCGAGAATATTCGCAATATACTTATTACCGTTCAGGTGGTTTTTGCATTAATGATTTTTAGCATTTCTTATCTTTTCGGCAGTCGCGATCCATTACAACAACTCAATAAACTTCTTGAGAATATGGTCGAAGAACAGCAACGTCGACTTGTTGCCCAGTCTCGCCACGTGGCAATGGGGGAGATGCTAGAATCTATTGCACATCAATGGCGCCAACCCCTAAATGCGCTCTATTTACTATTGCAAAATCTTGAACTAAAGCGAGCGCAAAAAGATCTAGACGACGACTTTATGCAACAACAGATCAAAGAGAGTGAAAATCTTATTGATTTCATGTCCGATACAATCGATGATTTTAGAAATTTTTTTAGAAAAGACAAGGTTACCGTCTCTATGACCTATGAAGAACTTTTTAGAGACGCCGAACTCTTTTTTCGTCATGGACTCAAACAACACGGCATCGAATATATTACGGTATTCAAAAGTGATAAAAAGATAGATCTTTTTAAAAACGAGATGATTCAAGTATTGATGAATATTATAAAAAATGCACAAGACGTTTTAACGGAGAAGTTTTTAGGTAACGGAGGGAAAATAGTAGTTAGAGACTACAAAAAATCGGGATTTATCGTTGTAGAAATTTCCGATAACGGCGGAGGAATCGATCCTAAAATTTTGGATAGAATTTTTGAGCCTTATGTTTCGACTAAAGGCAAAAACGGCACGGGGTTGGGACTTTATATGGGTAAAACTATCGTTGAAGACCATCATAACGGTAAAATAGAGGTATACAACAATAATGAAGGTGCCGTTTTTACGATCGCACTTCCTTTACCCTCGTAGAACATTATATACGCTTTTATTAACGGGATTTTTTTTGGTTTTATATGCACATAAAGATAAGTTAATGCTCTTGTTTCTTAATATAGTCCGATTTAAAATTAAATAATAAGCATTGCATCTCCGTATGATAAAAAACGATAACGCATCTCAACGGCATGTCTGTAGAGCTCCATCGTTTTAGCAAGACCTACAAAAGAGGCGACTAGCATGATAAGAGTCGATTTTGGAAGATGAAAATTAGTAACAAGATGGTTAACCCGTAAAGGAGTATTTTTCGGATGCAAGAAAAGATCGGTTTGACCTGCTTGTTGCAAGGTTCGAACGTAGAACTCTACCGTTCTAGCTACGGTTGTTCCGATAGCAGTAATAGAAGTGTTACCGTTAATCGTATCTACGGCAGTATCGGAGATGCTATATCGTTCCGAGTGCATAGAGTGGTCGGCAATCTTTGTTGCTTTTACCGGCTTAAAGGTTCCGGCTCCTATATAAAGGGTAATATAATCGTGCCTATAAGCAGTCGTTATCTTTTTAAAAAGTTCATCGGTAAAATGTAGCGATGCCGTCGGTGCTGCAACGGCTCCCTCTTTTTGCGCAAAAACGCTTTGATACCGTACTGAATCGAAGTATTTGTCTTTGCGATCGATATAAGGAGGAAGCGGAGTATGTCCTATGTGCTTTAGTATTTTTATTAGTTGATCAAAAGTTAAGACGGTACCGTTTTGCCAAAAACGCGCAATGCGCGTACCGTCTTTTAAAAGCTCTTCTATCCGTGCCGTAAATAATTCATTAAAAACGATCTGCGTTCCTATGCGTACTTTGCCCCGCACAAAAAGATTGATACGTTCATGGTCAACCGGGTGATTAATAAGAAGTTCCACTTTTGCGCCACTCTTTTTTTGTCCGAAAATTCTTGCCTTTACGACTTTCACGTTATTAAAAATAAGAGCAGTATCGTTGGGTAAAAAATCTAATATTTTAGAAAACTTCGTGTTAGTAACAGTATTGTTTTGTCGGTTATATACCAGTAGTTTAGCGCTATCTCTAGGCGAAGAGGGGTATTTTGCTATGAGCTCTCGAGGAAGCTTATAGTCGTAACTTTGCGTACTTAAAGGATTCATCGGTTAATTTGTCTGTTTTTTTACGTTTTCGTTTTTATCTTCATTTTCATCGTTATGTTCCGGATTGATAATTTTCGCAATTAGAATAGAGATGCCGTAAAGCAAAATGAGCGGACCGGCCATGAGTAGTTGGGTAAGCACGTCAGGCGGAGTGAGCAGCGCAGCAAAGACAAAAATAATAAACACCGCATATTTGAAAAATTTTTTGAGCGATTGATCGGTTACCAACCCTAATATTGCTAGAAAAAGAATAACGATAGGCATCTCGAATGCGACACCGAATCCCATCATAATTTTGGTAAAAAAACCGACGTAATCTTCTATATTAATATAAGGAATAAAAGTATTTCCGCCAAAAGCGATAAGAAACGTAAATCCAAACGGAGTTACTACATAATAGGCAAAAAGAGCTCCGGCAACGAACATGATCGTTCCGCCGACCACAAAAGGGATAACCAGTTTTTTTTCATGGGCATAAAGACCCGGGGCAATAAAGAGCCACAATTGCAGTAAAATTACCGGGACAGAGAACATAATAGAGGCAAAAAAGGAGACTTTCAATGCAACAAAAAAAGCACCGCCTACCTGGGTCGTGGTAACTTTACCCTCTTCAATTAAATTACCGCTCTTTTGGGTAGTCGTTAAAGCATCGTTAAGAGGCTGAATGATCCACTCTAATATAGGCTCATGGAACGAAAACGATACGATAAACATAATAAAAATCGTAGCAACGGATATAAACAGTCGCTTTCTTAATTCGACTAAATGCGGTTTAATATCGCTAAGCATCTACCTCTTCCTCGTTAGTAGATCTATTCTTCTTCTTTTTCTCAAACGTTACGGTTTGGCGTTTTGGATCTTTGGGCGCGGGTTTTTGGGGTAAAGCGGTCGTATCGTCTACTTTGATCTCTTCTGCGGTAATTTTAGCAAGTTCGTTGCCGGCTGATTCAAGCTCTTTTTTATAAGCAAGAGCTTCTTCTTTGAGTTTAGCAATATCAATCTCCTCTTCAAGGCTTTTTTTAGCGGAGATGATAGCATCTTTAGTCTGCTTGAAAAATTTTGCCGCTTCAACCAGCGTATGCGGCAGCTTATCCGGACCGATAAAGAGAATAGCAACAACAACGATTAAAACGATTTCGGTAAAGCCCATTCCGAACATGGAATTCCTTGTTTTGAAGTATGCGATTCTATCAGTTATGTACTTGTAAAACAATTAACAACCGATACGTGAATTTAAAGATATTTTATATGCTCCTTAAGCGAAATATACAAAGCTATTTTAACACCGTATTTTCAACGATAAGCTTTATATGCTCTATTGCGTTAAAAAGAGCGCTACTTCATCGCTTATAAGGTAATTGTTGTTATAAAGACGTCCGTTTTTCAAAGAGAGTTTTTTTTCATCGATAAGAATCCGGGCTCTTTGTCGCTCTTTTTCGTTTAGTAGCGCAAGGGTTACGCCTACGTTACCGCGCAAACCTAAAAACAGTCGTTCGAGTTTTAATTCATCTTCGCTTAAATGCTCGGTTTGAACTTGCAAAGGATCGTTAATGTAAGCCCCAATAGAGTTTTGGGAATAAAAGCGTTTTTTATCGAGAAAACCTACTGCTCCGCTTCCTACGCCTATATAGTTTTTTAGTTGCCAATATCCTTTATTATGGAGGCTTTGATAGGTCCCGAAATTTGATACTTCATACTGTTTGAAACCGCGTTTTAGTACTGCTTGAACAAACCATTGCGAAAGATCTTGTCGCTCCGGTAATATTTGGGGATTATTATGAAAAAAGGTACCCTCTTCAATAATCAAAGAGTAACCGCTAAGATGATTGATAGGGAGTGAAAATGCTTGATTTAAATCAGATTCAAGAAGTGCTTTAGTATCGCCTAAAACGTTGTAGATAAGATCGATAGAGAGATTTGCATAACCTATTTTTTGAGCTGTTATAACGGCATTAGAAGCATCATTGCTTTTATGGGCTCGTCCCAACTTTTTAAGTTTTTCGTCATTAAAGCTTTGCACTCCGAAGCTAATTCGGTTAATGCCAAGTTCTGCCATACCCTCTAGCCACTCTTTTGTTGCGCTGTTGGGGTTGGCTTCTGCGGTTAGTTCATGCATATCGTTCATATACGGTGCGAGTGTTTTGAAAACGGATTCATAGAGTTTAGAAACAACGGTAGAGGGAGTACCGCCTCCGATAAAGAGAGTTTTAATAGATCCGGGTGTACAATTGAAGCGCTCTAGTTCAAATTTAAGTTGCTTGTCAAGAGATTGCATGTAGGCCTGTTTTAATGCAAATTTGTCGGCATAGCTATTGAAACTACAGTAACGGCATTTGCTGTCGCAAAAAGGAATATGTAGATAAAGAAGCAACCGTTTATCCTTTTTTAATTACCTATTTTGTAAAATGGTATCCGTTTTTACGTTAATAGTATTAGTCGGGGTTAAATTTGGCTTTATCGTAAGCACGTAGACGGTAGTTAAACGAAAAGATAAGTGTTTTACGATTTTCTTTGTTTGCTATTTAATCATGAAAAGGATTTTTGTAGATGCAGTTCACATTGTTTGCAACCAAAAAGAACTTAGCAGCGTTTTTTAAGCTCCGTTGAGAAAGTGCCTAAAATGAATATTCAAAAAAGAGAAGACATCGCGGGTAAAGCAAAACGTTACCGTTTTAACGTAGCTGCCGTAGTGTTGTCTGTTTCTTACCCCAAACGGTGCGATATTTTTATTGCCGAGCGTACCGATATTAAAAATGCATGGCAATTTCCTCAAGGCGGTATCGATCAAGGAGAGAATGCCCTAGAAGCACTCTATCGTGAACTTGAAGAGGAAATAGGCACTAAAGAGATTGACGTTATTGCCCAATATCCTACTTGGGTTAGTTACGATTTTCCCGAAAAAATTGTAAAAAAGATGTATCCTTATACGGGACAGAAACAGAAGTATTACTTAGTAAAACTCAAGCAAGGCGCAAAGATTGATTTAGCAACAAAAGAACCGGAATTTGCACGTTATAAGTTCGTAAATTCCGATGAGATATTCAAATATATTGCCCATTTTAAGCGCCCGATATATAAAAAAGTGCTTACTTATTTTAAAAACAAGAGATACATATAAACATGGTCATCGTTCAAAAATACGGGGGGACAAGCGTTGGAACCTTGGAGCGAATCGAAGTCGTTAAAGAGCGTGTTATCCAAAGTGCACGGCAAGGGCACAAGCTAGTAGTAGTCGTTTCGGCAATGGGCGATCAGACCAATAAACTTATAGAGCATGCTAACTACTTTAGTCAAAATCCGCAAGCTACGGAGATGGATCTACTCTTAAGTGCAGGTGAGCGCATTACATCGGCCCTATTGGCTATTGCCTTAAACGAAGCAGGATTTTTAGCAGTTGCGCTTACGGGACGCGGTGCGGGTATTTTTACGGACGGCGTCCACACCAAAGCACGTATTGAGCACATCGATCCAACGGTAATAAATAGCCATTTAAAAAACGGTGAAATCGTAGTGTTGGCCGGTTTTCAAGGAGTAACCAAAGAGGGCAAGGTAAGCACTCTTGGGCGAGGGGGCAGTGACTTAAGTGCCGTTGCCGTTGCCGGAGCGTTAAGGGCCGATTTGTGCGAAATATATACCGATGTCGACGGTGTTTATACAACCGATCCGCGTATTGAATCAAAAGCTAAAAAGTTACATAAGATTAGTTACGACGAGATGCTTGAGCTAGCAAGTCTTGGAGCAAAAGTACTACAAAATAGATCGGTTGAAATGGCTAAAAAGCTTAATGTTAGCCTAATTGCCCGTTCAAGCTTTAATCATAATGAAGGAACACTTATTACAAAGGAAGAAAATATCATGGAAGCACCTATAGTTAGCGGTATTGCATTAGCACGTTCGCAAGCACGCGTCAGTCTAATCGGAGTTGCCGACCGTCCCGGAATTGCTGCAGAGATATTTAAATCGTTTGCCGATGCAGACATTAATATCGATATGATCGTGCAGACGATAGGGCATGAGAAAAACGGCGGCATGACCAATATTGCTTTTACTCTCGACGAAACAGAGCTAATGAAGGCTAAAAACGTTACTCAAACTTTTAAAGCGAATAAAGATATTCAAGATATCAAGTTTGACGACGGCATTTGTAAAGTCTCTATCGTAGGCGTGGGAATGCGTTCTCATACCGGCGTTGCTTCCATAGCGTTTGAAGCATTGGCAAAAGAGAGTATCAATATCATGATGATTAGTACGAGTGAAATTAAAGTTAGCATGATTATTTCGGATAGATACGGTGAGCTAGCCGTGCGTACGTTACATGACGCTTACGAATTAGAAAAATAGATGCAAGATTTCGTACAGTGGACGCTTGATATTATTCGTACCGACGACGGCATGATGAACTGGATGGAAGAGCGTCGCTTTGATTGGGTACCCGTGGCACGAAATGCACTTCGGCATATTTTAGACGGCAAGACTATTATTTTAATTACCGATTATGAACGTCGTTGGTTTCAAAAATACGTAACAAGCCGTTTGAATCGTGAGACGATGGATTATCCTATTGTTCCTATCGTGGTACTTGAAGAGATCTATCCGCATTATAGTACCGTTAACGGGGATGAAAAAATCGATATATTAGAAGATATGCTTTCGCTTTCTTATGCCGATAACTACTTTTTTTGGTACGTAGGCAAAGGAAGCGATAAGCGTGCCGATATTGCCAAGCGCGAAGATAATAATTTTTTATGGATTTTCGACGAAGATTTTCAAAACAGTTTTTATTTGCGATCGACCGATTCATTATTAGATATTAAACTATTGCAGCTATTCTTGCTTTTTGAGAAGACGCTTCATGCGGCTCTCTTTGATGAGATAGAACTCTTAGAGTGATGCAAGTTCTACGCCAAAAAAGCCATATTCTTGTTGCCGAAGATATCTCTTTGGCCGTTGTTGTGCTTCAAGAGCAACTATCAAGCGATCGTTTGGTGCTTTTTAAGCCCGAAAAAGATGATTTTTTAATCGAAGATGCCAAAAGGGTTACCCACGAAGCCTATATTGCCGAGGCGAATTATAAATATATCGTACTTAGTGCATCTACTTACAGTACCGTCTCGCAAAATGCACTCCTTAAATTGATTGAAGAGCCGCCTCGAAATATCGTTTTTATTATTATTGCATCCTCTAAATCGGCACTGCTTCCGACCATTCGCTCACGCCTACCGGTTGTAGTTTGGCCTAGTAAGAGTAGTGACGAGAAGCTCAATTTTAGTCTTAAAAATTTAACTACCGATCGCCTGTTCGAATTTGTCAGAAGCATCGATCGTAAAAAACGACATGAAGCCAAAGCGATTCTTGAAGCCCTTTTTGAACAAGCCGTAACGGTAGAAAAACGTATATTAAACGAGGTACAATTAAAAGCTTTTGACGACGGGTATCGCCTATTGGATCTTAATGCTCGACCGGCCGGTGTTTTTATGAATATTTTATTGACGTTTCTAAAGAGTAAATAGTGCACATCGTCAAACTTGCAACCGACGGTAAAACTAAAGCGGTGCTAAGACGAATCGGAGTCGATAGAGGCGGCGAGACGATCTTATCTTCTAAAATGAAACTACACTATCTTTATATCTCCGATATGCATGTTGCCGCAGCTAATATTTTAAAACAAGATGCACTCTCTATCGGTGCGGATGTTGCAGTTCCAAAAGGAGTCGTTACGTGCGATCGTGAGCGGGTTGATGCTCTCTTGGTCGGAACGACAAAACATATACGAACCCTCGCAAAAAAAGAGCTTGCCCAACCTTTCGGGCTGAAAATAGTTGCTCGAGAATTGCAACGCATAATGAAGCCTTACGGTACTTATGAGCATAAAATTATGGGCATTATTAATGCAAACGACGATAGTTTTTTTAAAGAGAGTCGTTTTAAGGATCGTAATGCTATTGAGAAAATAGAGCAAATGATAGCAGACGGCGCACATATAATCGATATCGGTGCGATTTCGTCCCGTCCCGGATCCGGTTTTGTGACTTTAAAAGAAGAGTTAAGGCGTATTTGCCCTATTATTGACGGGCTTTATGCGCAAAAACTCCACGAAAGAGTCAAATTGAGCGTCGATAGTTATACCCCGGAAGTGATCCGTTATGCACTTGATCGCGGTTTTTGTATCGTTAACGATATTACGGGATTGAGAAACGACAAGGTGTGCGAACTTATTGCCCATTATCAAGCAACGGCTATTATTATGCATATGCAAGGTACTCCGCAAACCATGCAAGAGAATCCAAAATATGACGATGTTTTGCATGAAATAAACCTATTTTTTAGTGATCGTTTACAAAAAGCGCGAAGATTCGGCATTGAAAATATCGTATTAGACGTAGGAATCGGATTTGGAAAACGCTTAGAAGATAATTTAATGCTTATTAAACATATCGAACACTTTAAGCAACACGGTGTCGAGCTTTTAATCGGCGCTAGTCGTAAATCTCTTATAGAGCAGATCACTCAAGCAACAACGTCTAAGCGCCTTCCGGGAACTTTAGCAATTCATCAAGAAGCGTTAAATCGCGGCGTTTCGATATTGCGGGTGCACGATGTGTTTGAACATGTCCAAATGCTTAAAGTATGGCAAGCATTGGGATCTATTTAAGGGCATTTACGCGAAATTGAACCACAAAAGGCCTTTTTACAATCAAATCAACTCGCAAGCTCTAATAAGATCTGCTCCATACACTGCCGTACATTCCATGGCAACGGCATCTTTATATTTTTGAATATGAAGCAATATACGTAAATCGGCTCCTTTTTGGGCGCTCTTTACGTTATGCCCTTTGCTGTTTCGTTTCTAGAAAATTCGCCGCCGCCGTTTTTAACGGCAGGCTTTGTTTTTATTATTAACACAATTATTGCATTTACTATATTTAAGTTTGAATTAAGTAATAGTAAGTTACCATCTTGATCGCTAGCACAATTATCGCGTTTGCTACGGGTACGAGCCGGGGTACTTTTACTGTTATGATATCTATCGGCGTTGAGCTTGGCACGGTAACGGATGTTAATTATCTATTTAGTTATCGGTGCGATTATTACAAACGGAGTATTTGGCGATCGCTGTTCAGTTATCTCCGGTACCGCTATTGTTTCGCCAACGGCAACGGTATGCGATCGAGCCGATCACGTTAATACGCGCTTCTTTATGTACTAACTGAGCGCACTGATTGCTCTAGAGCCGGTTTTGATGGGGCTTGAATTATTAGTATAACTTTACGATTGCTTCACGATTATGCTTTACAATCGAAAGGACAAAAAGATGCGCAAGTTTACAAGTTAATGCTTATCGTAACGCCAAAGCGTTTAAGATATAAATATCCGTAAATGAAGGATTGTAATCATGAAAAAGTTTATTTTACCGTTATTTGGGGTGTTATTACCTCTTACGTTCTTACAAGCAGATACCGTTATCGTTAAAGTAAAGGTTGAAGATTCAACACCGGTTTATAAAACGGTGACAAAAAAGATTCCGCGTCAAGAGTGTCGCGATAAGGAGTATGAAGTCGCGGTTAGTTGCGGCAATGAGTATGGCGACGGTAGCGATGATAACACGATTGGAGTAGATACTGTTATAGGGGCTACTACAGGGATTATTTTGGGAAACCAATTTCGTAACCATTCCGATGCAGCCAAAGTTATCGGTGGAATCGGCGGAGCGATTTTGGCAAACAAAATGCGCCAAAACCGTGAAGATGCCAAAGCATACTGTTACGAGACACGTGTTCGCAAGCAATGCTCAACGTATTATGACCGTCAAAGCGAGGAACGTATCGTGAGTTATAAAAATTGCGGTTACGTAAACGGACAGAAAATTTGTAAACGCACGCACCGTAAATTAGATCTATTTAACGTTTACGTAACTACCGATTAATAAAGCGATATCGACACGGTTGTTAAATTAACGTTGGGATATTTCGAAAAATTATTTAAAAGCTATTTAGCCGGTCGGCATAATTAAAATCGATAGCTTAGGGCTTTATGTTTTATTTACCCGCATGCACGAACATTTGTGGTATCATTTTAGCATTAATAGTTTGAGAGGTTTTACGTATGTCGGTGCCAAAAGGAATTGAAGCATTAGGCTTGGAGAATATTGAAGAGATTTTTTATAATTTAGAGTATGAAGAGCTCATTAAACGTGAAGTAGACGACGGTGAATGCCAAATTGCCGATTCGGGTGCGGCAATGGTCGATACCGGAATTTTCACCGGACGTAGCCCAAAAGATAAATATTTTGTCAAACAAGATCCATCCGATAAATTCATTGCATGGGGAGAGGTTAACCGACCCATCGATAAAGATATTTTTGACGAACTTTTTGCTTACGCGAAACATCAACTCTCAAATAAAGATATCTATATTACCGACGCATTCGTAGGCGCAAGTTCTTCAAGCCGCCACAGTATTCGTATGGTCTCCGAGATTGCATGGCAGTCTCATTTTGTTAAAAACATGTTCATTCGTCCGACCAAAGAGGAGTTAATAAATTTTAAACCCGATTTTACGCTCTATAATGCATGCAAAACGGTGAACCGTAACTATACGAAACACGGACTTAATTCAGATGTTTTCATTGTATTTAATATTGAGCAAAATATTGCCGTTATAGGCGGTACTTGGTATGGCGGCGAGATGAAAAAAGGTATTTTCTCTATGATGAACTACTGGTTGCCGCTTGAGAATAAATTACCGATGCACTGTTCGGCAAATATCGGAAAAAAGGGCGATGTTGCCCTTTTTTTTGGTTTAAGCGGAACGGGCAAAACAACTCTTTCGACAGATTCGCACCGCGCGTTGATCGGCGATGACGAACACGGATGGGACGATAGCGGCGTATTTAACTTTGAAGGCGGGTGCTATGCAAAAGTTATTGATCTTGATCCTAAGAGCGAACCGGATATTTACAAGGCGATTAAAACTAATGCATTGTTAGAAAACGTCGTTGCCGACGTTGGCGGCAAGGTCGATTTTTCCGATACCTCTAAAACGCAAAATACACGGGTATCTTACCCCATCGAACATATCTATAACCATGAAAAAAGTCTTCAAGGCAAACATCCTGAAAATATTATTTTTCTTACCGCAGACGCATTTGGCATACTTCCTCCGATTTCTAAATTAACCAAAGAGCAAGCAATGTATTACTTTCTAAGCGGTTATACCGCAAAAGTTGCCGGAACCGAACGCGGCATTAATGAGCCTCAAGCGACTTTCTCTGCTTGTTTCGGTGAGGCTTTTTTGCCGATGCATCCGACCGTTTACGCAAAACTTCTCGGTGAAAAGATCGATAAACACGGAGTACACGTCTATTTAGTCAATACCGGTTGGACGGGCGGACCTTACGGCGTAGGTAAACGTATGAGCATCACCGATACGCGGGCTTGTATCGACGGAATTCTTGACGGCAGTATTAAGCATAGCGAATTTCAAACACTTCCGGTGTTTAATCTTAAAATTCCAAAAACGTTAAAAGGAGTCGATACAAACGTGCTAAACCCGATGCACGCTTGGAACGATCAAGATGCATATCTTATAATGCTTAATAAACTTGGCGAAATGTTTATCGAAAATTTTAAAAAGTATACGGTTCAAAATAGTGATTTTGACTATTCAAAGGCAGGTCCGACACTCTAGTTTTTTGTTTTTCGCCTCCTTTTACGTTAGATCCTTGTTTGGGCTTGCATCCTCTATTAGGGCGTTATCAATCTCTTGTTTTGGGTTAATATTCGATATTTCCTTAAGGCTAGTAGCCTGTGTTATTAAATTTCCGCGCCCGCTAGATAGCTTTTTAAATGCTTCGTCGTAGATACTGTTTGCATTCTCAAGACTTTTACCTATCTTTTTGAAATCTTCTACAAAAGCGTAAAATTTTTTATATAGCTTCTCTGCGCGATGATAGACGTCGGAAATATTTTTGGTTTGCCTTTGCGCTCGCCACGTATTTTCAACGACTCTAAGGGCTACGAGTAAGGTAGTCGGACTTACTAAAATAATTTTTTGTTTAAATGCATCGTCGTAAAGGTTAACGTCACTATTGATTGCTAACAACAATGCTCCTTCGATCGGCATAAACATAAAAATAAAATCAAGCGTATTGACCCCTTTTAACTCTTCGTATTTTTTATTGGCTAAGCCCTTAATGTGCTCTTTGACCGACTTAATATGGTTTCTTAAATGAACTTTTTTTAATGTTTCGTCTTCTTCGGTCATATACTCTTTATAGGCGTTTAGAGACGTTTTTGCATCTATGATAATATCTCTTTTATCCGGCAAGCGTATTATTGCATCGGGCGTAAATGTTCTATTTTCGTCATCTTGTAAGTGCACCTGTTTGTCATATTCGTGTCCTAATCGCAACCCGGAGCTCTCTAGTACTCTATCTAATATTATCTCTCCCCAGTTTCCTTGTTTTTTATTGTCTCTTGTAAGTGCAACCGTAAGTTTATGCGCCTCTTTACCCATTGTCAAATTTAGCTCTTTAAGAGACTTAAGTTCGTTTTGCAAGGCGCTTCTATCTTTTGCCTCTTTATCGTAGACGTCTTCAACTTTTTTTTTAAATTCGCCTAATTGTTCTTTGACGGGCGTTAATATTAGATTTAGATCGTTTTGATGTTGTTCGCTAAATTTTTTACTATTATCCGTAAAAATTTTAGTAGCCAAATTTTCAAATTCTATTTTAAACTTTTTCTCGCTGTCTGCAAAAAGTTTTAGCTTTTCCTCTAGAGCTACTGCTTGCTCTTTTAGTTTTGTTTGAAGCGATGAGATCTCTTCCCTATCTTGGTTACGTTGTTGTCGTAGTGTATCGTTTTGCTCCTCTAGTTTCGGTAGCTTTGCTGCTCTTTCGGTGAGTGTTGCTAGTTGAACTTTTAACTCTAAATCGTCCGAACGAGACGACTCTAACTTTTTGCGCAACTCCCTATTTTTAACTATCGTAAAGCCTAAAAGAGCTAATAAAACAACCAATAATAGTATATACGAAAAATACATAAACCTCTCCTTAACTTAATCCTCTATCGCTTCGCGTTTCTCCTCTAACTTTAAGTAACGCTCGCTATCTTCTTCATATCGGGCTTGTAGCGTCGCTAGTTCGTCGGATAGTTGTGCTATTTCCCGTTTTTGGTAGCAGTTTGGATCGGATAAACACCGACTTATCTCATCTATGCGTAACTCCGCATATTTAATCTGCTTAAATAGTTCTTCAAGAGATCTTTTCTCTTTATAGCTAAATTTTATCTTTTTTTCGGTCTTTATACGCTCTTGTTTAGGCTTGAAAGTTTCACGCTCCATATTCTTTAGGGTACGTATCTCTTTTTCGAGCTCAAGGTATTCGCTATAGTTTTGATAAATCTCTTCAATGTAGCCGTCTCCTTTGAAAACAAGAAGTTTATGCGCAATTTTATCTACGAAATAACGATCATGGCTTACCGTAACGATAGAACCGTTAAAGTGTCGTAACTTCTCCTCAAGAATGTTAATAGTCGCAATATCCAAGTCGTTAGTGGGCTCATCTAAAATAAGACAGTCGACCTTGCGGGTAAACAGTAAAGCAAGTGCAACGCGATTTTTTTCACCTCCGCTTAAAACGCCTATTTTTTTATCAAGAAACTCTTTGGGAAAGAGAAAATTTTTAAGATAGCCGTAGACGTGCATGTTGTTTCCTTGTACGTCGATTCGATCACCTCCGTTGGGACAAAAGGTCTCTATAAGATTCTTGTCGTCATTAAGCATTTTGCGATCTTGGTCAAAATATCCTATATTAAATTCGCCTCGTTTATATATACCGCTATCGACTTTTATTTGCCCCGATAACAGCTTAAGAAACGTTGATTTTCCGCTACCGTTGGGACCTACGACGGCAATGCTCTCTTTTTGCGTAATGTAGGTTGTGAAATTGCTAATAAGCGGTCTATCTCCTAGCGTAAGATTTACGTTTTCTAATTCAAATAACATTTTTTGTTTATTAACGCTTTTGTTGCGGTTAAACCGTTTTTGTTCGCGCTGTAGTTCAATATGCATTTTACGAATAACCAAAGGATTTTTCTTGACATCTTCACGTATCGCAATCAAGCGTTTTTTTCGTCCTTCGTTGCGTTTTAAGCGGGCTCGTACTCCCGCGGTAAACCACTCGTTTTCGCGTTTAAAGAGACGCAATAAATTTTCGTGCCGTTTTCGTAGTGCTTCTAACAAAGCGCTTTTTTGTTGAAGATAGTTACTATAGCCGCCTTTAAATCGGCGTAATTTTTTATCTTCAATCTCAATAGTAGACGTGGCGACACGATCGATAAAGTAGCGATCGTGTGAAATAAAAAGCAGAGTAAACTTCTCTTTAAGCAAGAGTTCTTCGAGGAACTCTACCATATAAACGTCAAGATGGTTAGTAGGCTCATCAAGCAATAACACATCGGGCTTTTGAAGCAAAAGTCCGGCAAGGGCTACACGGCGTTGCTCGCCTCCGCTTAGTAAGCCAATCGGCGTATTTTCAAACCGTTTGATCCGAAATTTGCCCATGACGCGCTTGATCTTATCGTCAAGATTCCACGCATTATGATGATCAAGGTAGGTAACGACGTCGGCATATTCGTCCATAAGTTCGCAGTCGTCAAACTCACAGGCTACTCTTACGGATAGTTCATCGTAACGTCTTTTTGCTTTTTTAAGTTCAACTAACCGGGCTTCAATGGCTTCACGAACTATTGTTGTAGATTCAAAATGTGGATTTTGAGACAGCATTTTTATTTGCAATTCTTGTTTAACGATACGTTCACCCCTATCGTATTGAAGCGTTCCTTCGGTAATTTTCATGAGTGTTGATTTACCGCTTCCGTTTTTTCCGACGATAACAATGCGCTCTTCTTTGTCGATATGAAGATCTATTCGTTCAAGAATTTTTTGTATTTGGTAGTATTTGTCGATGCCAAGAAGACTTATAAGTGCCATGCGGTTTCCGTAAATATTTTGGTAATTGTAACAAAATAGGGCACTATTGTTTACGAGGATACTAAAATAAGTAAAATAGAGACGACAAAAGGGTACAATTTGCAAATAATATCGACTTAAGGTCTTTTTTGATGGTTATACTTGTAGGTTCAATCTATTTAGTTTATGTTTTACTTAAACTTTATATATCGGTGATGCAAATCGGGTACGTTAGTAAAGCAAAATACGGTACTGCATTTTTGTTAAGTTCTTCCCAATTTGTTAAGGCGGGCAACTACACAGTTGCCAAGGAGCGCAAAGATATGCTTCAAACGGTTGTCGAATATGCTCTTTTTATCTTTTGGATACATACGGGATTGATATGGCTTGAAACGACTATTCTTATCGATAATATTTTTTATAAAGGGACTCTTTACGTATTTGCCTTTATTGTAATCAACTATATAGCAAGCTTGCCGTTTGCAATATATGAAACGTTTAAGCTTGACGAGGAGTACGGATTTAACAAAACGACGCTTAAGCTTTTTTTTATCGATATGGCGAAAAGTGGACTCCTATCGGCACTATTTGGCGGAATCGTTATCGTCACGGTTATATATATCGTTTCTAATTTCGAACAGTGGTGGATCTGGTCGTTTCTTTTTATTTTTTTAACGGTATTGCTTATTAATATGATTTATCCGACTCTTATAGCTCCGGTATTTAACACTATGACGCCGTTAAAAGACGAGAGTTTAAAATCGAAGATTGAAGTGCTGATGCAGAAGGTCGGTTTTAACAGCAGCGGAGTATTTGTTATGGACGCTAGCAAGCGCGATAACCGTCTTAACGCTTATTTTGGAGGATTTGGAAAGAGTAAACGGGTAGTGCTTTTCGATACGCTTATAGAAAAATTGCGACCCGACGAACTCATTGCCGTATTAGGGCATGAATTAGGACATTTTAAGCACGGCGATATTTTTAAAAATATTATTATAGCAGGAGGAATGCTTTTTATAATGTTTTGTATATTCGGCAATATTCCGCAAGCTTTTTTTAACGGGTTTGGATTGTCAAAAACTCCTTACGTGCTTATCGTGCTTTTTTTGTTATTTTCGCCGATGTTAACTTTTTTAATGATGCCTATTGCAAAAATAGTGAGTCGCCGTAACGAGTTTAAAGCCGACAAAGCCGGAGTAGAACTAAGCGGTAATGCTACTTATTTAATTGAAGCGTTAAAAAAACTAGTAACCGAAAACCGTGCGTTCCCGTTTTCGCATCCGTTATATATATTTTTTTATCATACCCATCCGCCGGTGGCCGAGCGTCTTAAAGCAATGGGAGTAAAAATGCAAGCCTTTAGCGATAAAACGGCGATGAGAGACGAGTGGAGCGACGAACTTTAAACCATCTTTTGACCGACGGCACCCGGATGCTTTCACGGATTGCTAAGCGCCCGAGGCGTGAGGCGGAAATTCTATTACTGCACCTGCTTGGCAAAGAGCGTATATGGTTAATGCTTAACGGCGATCAAATAGTCGCTAACGGACTTGACGATAAATATAGACTTTTGCTGACAAGACGTGCGGAACATGAGCCTATCGAATATATTACCGGCAAGGTAAGTTTTTACTCTAAAAACTTTTACATAGAAAAAGGGGTACTTATACCTCGACCCGAAACGGAGATCCTAATCGACGAACTGCTTAAGCGTATAGACGATAAAGAACGATACGATATTGCCGAAATCGGCATTGGAAGCGGTATTATTTCAATCATGTTGGCAAAATTACTGCCCAACACAACTTTCGTAGCAACCGATATTTCAAAAAAAGCACTTAAAGTGGCCAAAAAGAATATCGAGCATTTCGGCATAACGGATCGCATTAGGTTACTGCACACATCGCTACTTAAAGGCGTTAAAGCAAACTTTAATATTTTAATCAGTAATCCGCCCTACGTTAAAAATGGAGAAGCACTGGATAAAAATATTTTTTTTGAGCCTAAAACTGCCCTTTTCGGAGGTGATTTAGGAACGGAGATCTTGTTTAAAATAATAGATGAGGGCATAATGCGAGGCGTGAAGATAATCGCTTGCGAAATGGGATACAATCAAGGTAAGGACGTTGCAAGATACGTTAAAAATAGAAATATAAAGAGTATTGCATTTTATGAAGATTTGGCACGTTTGCAAAGAGGATTTATTATTGAACTTTAAACATAAAGAGACTAAGTGCCGTCTTTATACGACGCTAGGATACCTACTCTTTATCGCTTTAACGATAGGAGCCTCCGTAATCGTTGCTATGAGTGCGCCGATTATTTTTCATTCGGAATTATTGCTATCCGATGTGCTTTTAAGCCGATATCACGAAGGAATTTTAATGAGTGCTATTTTTCAAAAATATAATTATTTTTTGAGTCTTTTTGTATTGGTATCGGTGTTTTTCGAGCTCAATGAGCATAAGCGGGCTCGTCGTGATATATATGCGCTTATAGCGGCTTTTACGGCTCTAGCGACGGCACTTCTTTTTATCGGTTACTACACCGCCTGCTATTTTACGGATGCAAGCACAAGGCGCAATAATCACGCAAAGCGATACGTTTCGTGCGATACACGAAGGCAGTGAGCTTGATTTTAAATTAATGTTATTTGCTATGCTAGGATTATTGGGACGACGCAGTTATCTGTTTATAGGACGAGCAAGATAATTTGTTGATACGTAGCAACCTTTTATTTAGATCCGAAACGGCGTTGCCACCACTCTTGAGGCGATTCAAATCGCTCTAGGTACTCTTCGGAGAACTCATACTCGTAATTGTTGCAATACTCCATAATCGTTTTATAAGCTTTAATAATCGTAGCACTTATCTCTTGCGCTTTTACTTGATTGTCTTTATGTTTATCGGGATGCCATCTATGCATCAATAAACGATAACGTCCTTTGATCTCTTTAAGGGTTGCACGTTCGGGAAGCCCAAGAGTGCTTTTAGCCTTAAGAAGCTGTTTGTCCGTAATCATTATCGTGTAGTCGTAATAACGTAGCATCAAGCTATTTTTTACGGTAAGCTTGATATTATCCCAAAATAGCGTATCATCAATCTTGTTGATTGCGAAAGAATGTCGGAAGATCAAGCACTTCGTCACGAATATCGCTACCGACCGTTTTAAGTTTTTGTTTGCGATCGGAGGTGACGGAGTTATTTTGCTTGTTAATCGTATCGTCGTTGGCAGATTCGTTCGAGTTTGATCGGTGACGTTTGCTCAACTCTTTATCAAAACCCGTTGCGATAATAGTGACGCTAACCAAATCGGAAGAGAGGGTAGCGTCGGTTTTGGTTCCAAACATTACATCGGCATCTTCATGTACGCTCTCGTCGATAATATCCATTGCTGCGTGAATCTCGTTAAGCGGATATGAAGGGTGAAGAGAAAAATTAACGAGAATACCCATAGCGCCGTCGATAGTGACCTCATCGAGCAAAGGAGATTCAACGGCATTTTTAATTGCTTCGTAAGCAGCATTTTGACCTTGATGTTCACCCACGCCCATCAAAGCCATACCACGGTGCCCCATAATGGTTTTAAGGTCGGCAAAATCTAGATTAATATCATCTTCGCCATGCGCAAGAATAACTCCGCTTGTGCCGTTAACGGCACGTGCAAGTACTTGATCGACTATTTTAAAACTATCTTTAATTCCAAGGTTTTTATCGATAATAGAGAGAAGTTTTTCATTAGGAATGACTACCAAAGAGTCTGCTTCTTGTTTGAGTTCTTCAAGACCTACTTGAGCTAGCTTCATACGCTTTCGGCGTTCAAACTTAAACGGTTTGGTAACAACGGCGATAGTGAGCGCTCCTACCTCTTTGGCAATGCGTGCAATAACCGGAGCCGCTCCGGTTCCCGTGCCGCCTCCAAGACCGGCAGCCACGAAGACGATATCGGCACCGGTGAGGTAGGTTTTGATATCATCGTAACTCTCTTCTGCGGAATCTTTACCTATAGCCGGTTGCATGCCTGCACCCAATCCTTTGGTAAGCTTGGTTCCTAGTTGAAATTTCACGTGTGCAAGAGAGTTTTTTAGTGCCTGCGCATCGGTATTGGCTACAACAAGTTCAATTCCTTCAAACTGTTCACGTACCATATGGCTAATCATATTGCTTCCGCCTCCGCCGACACCGACGATTACGATACGTGCCCCGGGTACGTCTTCAAAGTCGTACCCCGGTTCTGTCTCTTCGATTGAAAAAATTGCCATAAATAACTCCTCTTTAAAATAGTTGCGACAGCCAGTTTTTTATTTTTTGTACGCCGGACGGATTATTGCTTTGCTTACCGTTTGTAAGCGGATTTGTGAAATCTATTTTCTTAATCTCTTGATTATTTTCCTCTTTTGACGTAATAGTTTTTTCCTCTATTATCGACGGCGTTACGATATTATCTAAAGAGATATCGGAAGAGTCGTACGGTTTTTCGTCGACATGACGCATGGTTTTATTAGAATCAATCTCATAAGCGGTATAGCCGTCGGCGCTGTAAAGCACAAGACCGACGGCAGTGGCGTAAATAGGGTCATGAAGGTCATCAAAAAGTCCCTTTATCTCTTTAGGCTTAGCAATACGTATAGGCATATTATCAAAAATAGCAACGGCTAAATCGCGCATACCTTCAAGTTTCGTAAATCCGCCCGTTAGCACGATTCCCGCACCGATTTTGTTCTTAAGACCGCTTTTTTCAAGGGATTGGGCTAAAATCATTAACGTCTCTTCCACACGTGCATAAATAACGTTATAGACCACTTCAAGCGAGACCTCTTGAGTAGACTTTTCGTCTCCTATAACCGGAAGTTCCACAAGATCGTTTGAAGGTGCATGAAGAGTACCGTATTCAAGTTTTACTCTATGGGCTACGTTTAAAGGCGTATGTAGTGCCATTGAGAGATCGCTGGTTATATGGTTAGAGCCTACGCCCAAAAAGTCGTTATATCGTACCGAATTACCCGAATAGATAACGAGATTAGCCGTATTGCCGCCCATATCTATAACCAATACCCCTAGCTCTTTCTCGTCGCTACCTAAAACGGCAATAGAAGAAGCATAGCCTCCAAGCACGATATTCTCTATCTCTACACCGGCAAGCTTGACTGCTTTTTTAAGATTGTTTAAGTTTGTTCTTTGGGTCGTGACAATATGTGTTTCAACCTCTAGACGACTTGCATTCATTCCTAAAGGATCTTCGATAAAATCTTGCTCATCGACTTTAAAATTATACGGCAAAACGTGAAGCACTTCATAGTTAGCCGGAATATTGGCATTGTAAAGTGCCGTGTTCATTACTCTATATATCTCCTTAGTCGATACCTCTTGATTGGGAATATTGACTATACCGCTACTATTAAGACTTTTGGTATAGGCACCGGAAATGGAGATAACGGCACGGGAAACATCGGTTCCGGCAACGCGCCTTGCATCGCTAACGGCAACTTTAATCGATTTAGCCGCTTGATCGATATTGGTAATAATCCCTTTTCTCAGTCCTTGAGCTTTGATAACGCCTTGACCCATAATCTGAACGCTATCTTCTTCCGTAATTTTAGCGATAACCGCGGCAATTTTAGTAGAACCGATATCAATAGCGAGTACTGTTTTGCCCAAAACTACCGCCCTTTTTTATAGTAAATTTCCGTAGAAAAAATAGACTCTAACCGTTTTGATAAACCGCTATTAATCACGTTTTTTTTCACCTCCAACGCATTTTGAGCAAGCAACGCATCGGTGTTTTTAGTTTGATTTTTGTCAAGCAATTTTTGTTCCAAAACTTTATATACAATCGCCTTGTTATTCAAAGTTATAACTCCCGTTTTTTTAGATTCTAAAAAAAGTTGTTGCAAAAATCTACTTGTCTCTTCTGCGTTAAGACCTTGTATGCCTTTACGATCGTCTCGGAAGAGAAAATCGGTTGTTTGGGTTCCTTTAAAATCGGATAGCGCTGCTTGAGCTATCTTTGCAAGTTCATTTTTTTGCATATCGCTAATATATTCCAACTTCACCTCTTCGTAAGCCTCTTCAAAGCTTTTTGGAGCCGGCGAAATAATCTGTATTAACTTCATAACGATAAACCGGTTACCCATAGACTTGGGTTTCATATATTCACCCGGTTTTAAAGTTGAAAGTTCTTTCATAATTTCCGGCGTAAATTCCATATTAATATCGGTAATCGTTGCGGTTTTTATGGGGATTGAAGCGTCAAGTTTTCCTTTTTTGTAAAGAAGATATTGTTTTAGTGCCTCTTTTTTCGTTTTTTTCATAGAGATCGCTACAATAACGTCATTGCGAGCCTCTTCTAAAGATTTTATTTCGCCTTGTCTGTTTTTATACATAAACTTATTGGAATTGTAATAGCTATGAATCTCTTTTTCCGTAACGGGTCGATTCGTCGGTTTTTGCCGGAAATATTCGACGGTGTATTTTATAGGTGTTAAATAATTCCCCTTAAACGGTCTCCAAAACATTTTTATTTTATCAACGTCCTCTTCTATTTTAATAGAGGATCCGTCTATAACGCGATAATTTATTTTATCGGCCATAGATAAAATCGTTTGAAGCACCGATGTCTCTAGTGTAGCTTTCAACGGCCGTAATGCAGCATCTATTTTTTGCAATAAAAGTTCTTTATAAAGGCTGTTTTCATACTTTTTCGTGGTGAGTCCCATCTTCTCTAAAGCGGCAACGTAAGTATTTTTGTCAAATCTACCGTCTTTTTTAAATGCTTCGTTTTTGATCAATACGTTACCTATTTCACCGTCAAGAACAGTTAGATCGTATTTTTTGGCAAAGTTGAATAAAAGCGCTTGATTAAGTAACATTTTAACCGCTTGAGTCTCTAAGCCAATCCGTTTAGCGCCCTCTTCGTCAAATTTACCCTTAAATACACGATTGTAATAGTTGTAAAGATTAGAGTAGGTTGTCTGCAGCTCATCGGAAGTTATTAAGATGCTTCCTACTTTAGCAATATTCGTTGCTTTGTTGCCGTAGCTATACATACCCCAACCGACCGATCCCGCACCGATAAACGCAATGGCACTAATCCACATGGTAACAATAAGATATTTACGTTTACGCTGCATCCAGTTAATCATAATTAAACCTTTATGTTTAGAACTTTTGTAAAATTTATTCGCAAGAACTCCGTTAATTGGCGGTATTGTATAAGAAGTGATATTAAAAGGCTATAAATCCGTCTCTCTTTTAGATAAAATATGCCTACGGTAGATGGGGCATACAAGGTAATGTTATCGATGTTACGGGCTAGATACGTAAAGCAATTAAAGAGTATGTAAAAAATTTTACCGACTCAACGGCGTTTTTTAACGAAGATTGCCAAAAACATCGACAGGCGCGCCGGCTTGACGCTTAAAGTAGCTTTTTAGGTTTTGTCTAGGAGCGAGTCTACGTTTAGATTAAAAGAGTACCGATGACAAACAGCAAAATGATAGATCGTGATTTAGAGGTATTGTGGCACCCGTGTACGCAGATGAAAGATCATGAGCAATATCCCGTTATTCCGATCAAAAAAGGGGAGGGCGTCTATATTGAAGATTTCGACGGAAATCGCTATATTGACGGAATTAGTAGCTGGTGGGTTAATGTTTTGGGGCATACGCATCCTTATATTAACGATAAAATAAAAGAACAACTCGATAGATTAGAGCATGTCATTATGGCAGGCTTTTCGCATGAACAGGTTATTCGCCTCTCTGAGCGTCTTATCGATCTAAGCCCGCAGGGAATGGCAAAATGTTTCTATGCCGATAACGGCTCAAGCGCAGTTGAAATAGCTTTAAAAATGAGTTTTCACTATTTTCGCAATAGGGGAGAAAACCGTCCGCTTTTTCTTTCGCTGCAAAATAGTTACCACGGCGAGACGATAGGGGCGCTTTCGGTAGGAGACGTAAAACTTTATAAAGAGACTTACGAACCTTTATTGATTCGTTCGCAACAAGTAGAGGTACCAAAAGACGATACGCAAGAGGCAGCTTTGGAGGCTGCTAAAGATCTTGAAAAGATACTTGCTAGACAAGCCGACGAGATTGCAGCATTTATTGTCGAGCCGCTTGTGCAAGGAGCGGGCAATATGCATATGTATCACCCGCGTTATCTTATCGAAGCACGACGTTTATGTAGTGCATACGGCGTACATCTTATTGCCGATGAGATTATGACCGGTTTTGGACGTACCGGAACTTTGTTTGCTTGTGAACAAGCAGATATTGCTCCTGATTTTATGACTCTCTCCAAAGGACTAACCGGAGGATATCTCCCTCTTTCGGTAGTTTTAACGACCAATAAGGTTTACTACGAATTTTATGTAGACTATGAACGACATAAGGCTTTTTTACACTCGCACAGTTATACCGGAAATGCGCTAGCTTGTTCAGCGGCCAATGCAACGTTAGATATTTTTGAAAACGAGAATATTATCGAAAAAAACCGTGAGCTTAGCCGTTATATAGCTCAAAAGCTTTTGCGTTTTAAAACATTATCCAATGTGGGGCAGATTCGTCAAACCGGCATGATCGCCGTTGTCGAACTTAAAGGATACGATCAAGCACAACGCACGGGACGACGAATTTACGACGCATGTTTAAAAAAAGGGGTTTTTATTCGTCCTTTAGGAGACGTAATATATTTTATGCCCCCTTACGTTATTACAAAAAAACAGATAGATACGATGATAGATACTGTTTACGAAGCCGTTAAGGATTGTTTATAAATGGTCTTGTTAAGAGCTCTATTTAAATTCCGTATCCGTTAAAATTGATTGGTATGGTCTTTTTCTTCTGCTCTTTATCGTTATTAGATAATATTAAAATTTTAGCACTGTTTTCCAAAATGGCTATCTTTTTAGCTAAGGTATAGATATCGCGATCGTAAGCATAAATTCCGTATCCGCGAATAAGCATCAACTCTTTACCGCTGTTGAGAAAATAACCGGCAATTTCGCTACTTGCCCGTTCGTACCAATCTTCAAAATTGTGAGGATCGATAATTTCAATTTCGCCGTGGCCCATAACGCCAAAATAGTCCAACGGGTTGATAAAACGGTGGTTAATCGAATAAGAAGTAACATAGGGCGGCATAGCATAAGAGATAAATTTAGCATCACTGATTTTTTGATAGATCGCTTTGTGAATATGGGCATCTAAACTAGCATCGTTCCAGCGGTAATCTTCATTATAGTAAAGTTCGATAACCGAGCGTTCATCGAGTTTATCGAAGACGGCATCTTTGTTGTTGATAAGAAAACGGTTGTGATCGATTTTAGCCGAAAGCGAGCCGTGGTAGATGCCGACAAAATCTTTTCTAAACATTGCTAGTGCGAGAGACTGTAGATCTTTAAGGTAGTTTTTTTTCACACGTCCTCCCTGATTTTGAAACTATCCGAACATAACGGTACCGTTTTTAGGTTGCGAAATTTTAACATCTTTTTTTCTTATTCGACAAAAGAGCAATAAACGGTTTTGACGAGACGTTTAATGAACTAGTCTAAAGATATATCCAAGCCGCCGGTACTCTTGCCGGCTTTTATATCACGGACAAATTACCCTATATCTATAACCCTATTTTTGTATCCGTGTTTTTGGGTGTTTATTGTTTTATTTCGATAATACGAAATTTTGAACGATCCGTCTTTTACGATAAAGTTTTGCTATAATCACGATTATTATAACATGGTTTAGACAAGGCAAGAGATGGAAGATTCTTTACATATTCCGGTTCTTCTTGAGGAGGTGAACGATACGTTTAAAACGCTTAAAAAGGGAGTTATCGTTGATTGTACGTTAGGGTATGCCGGACACTCTTATACTCTTTTAAAAGATAATTTTAATATTACCCACGTCGGTATAGATCAAGACGCCGCCGCTATTGCTTTTTCGACTAGAAAGTTAGCCTCTTTTAGTGAACGTTCGACTCTTCTTGAAGGACGTTTTTCTAAACGTATAGTTGAACTATTAAGCGATAAAACGTTGAATATTAGAGCTATTTTTGCCGATATCGGCGTCTCTTCTTTACAACTTGAAGAGCACTCTAGAGGCTTTGGATTTGGTGCTAACGTTTTAGATATGCGCATGGATAAGCACCGACGACTTGACGCTTACGAGGTAGTAAACCGTTATAGTCAAGCAGAACTTGCCCGCATCTTTTTTGAGTACGGACAGATAATAAATGCCAAAACGTTAGCACGAAAAATTGTAGCACGCCGTAGCGAAAGGCCCTTTGAGAGTGCAGCTGATCTTGCTACATTTATTAAAACTAATTTTTATTGCAAAAAGACCAAAAAGATTCATCCTGCAACTTTGCCGTTTCAAGCGATTCGCATCGAAGTTAACAATGAGCTAGAAGAGTTAAAAGGGTTGCTAGATGCTATTGAGACATATCGTCCTTCACCGTGTCGCGTGGCGATTATCTCGTTTCATTCGCTAGAAGACAAGACTGTAAAAGATCGTTTTAGAAAGTGGGCCAAATCATGTATTTGTGATTCAAACGCGATGCAATGTAGATGCGGAAACGATCATAGCATCGGCACGATAGCGACAAAAAGACCTATTGTAGCAACAAAAGAAGAGATTAGAAGCAACCCACGATCGCGAAGTGCAAAAATGAGAGTGTTTGATTGTGCATAATATGGACGATAAAGAGTTACTGCTAGAAGAGCTTAAGCGCGATCATGCCCCGGTTCAACGGCTAAGTGTCCGTACTTACATAGTTACCGTATTAATGTCGGCTATTTTAATAACCGCACTCTTTCCTAAAATATATTTAACCAATGCGATTTACTATAAAAGCCGTGAAATAAGCACTCTAGAGCGTGAGTTTAATATGCTTAAAGAGGAAAATAGGATTTTGCGCATCAAAGTCGAGCAAAAACGGTTTAAAAACCAGGTATTGGATACGATATTTTGATTCGAAGAGTTATTGAGTTTGCAATAGATAAACCGATTCTTAACCATCTGTTTTTACTTTTTTTGACGGTGCTTGCGATCATCTCTTACGCTTATATTCCCAAAGAGATTTTTCCGCCTTCGCAAATGGACAAAATTACGATTACCGGCAGTTACGCAGGAGCTAGCAACGACGTATTAGACAAAATGGTAGTAGGAAATATCGAAGATAAACTAAAAAACGTTAGTGCAATAGATGCCGTAAATACCGTTA
>CM037781.1:24066750-24116750 GCA_021229015.1 Solen grandis | reverse complement strand
AAAAATTAAAAAGGGCATGTTCTGAAATATTTGCCATACAAATTTTTATTTTTTTTAGCAAATTGGGAATTCATTTTCCCACAGGATAAAATTTTTCCCCCAAATGCTTTAAATTTCAGTGTAGCCAAAAAAACCCCCGTGGGCCCCCCAAAATTTTTTAAAAAGGGGGCCAAAAAACCCCAAAAAAAACGGTCCCAAAATTTGGGGCCCCCTTGAGCATATAAAATTACCCCTTTTAAAAAAATTTTGTTTCTTTTTTTTGATTTTTTTTGGGGGAAGAGCATCCTAGGGAAAAAAAAAAAACTTTTTCCCCGGGGAAAAATTTGGGGGGGTCCTTACATCTTAAACCGTTATTTTTCAAACGGGACTGAAAACGTTGGGACAAAATAAAAATTTAAAATGTTTGCTCGCTACAAAAAAAAAAAACCCAAAAGGTTTTTAAAAAAAGTGCTTGGGGGAAAAAAGGTTTTTTTTTTATATAAATTTTTAAGGGACTGGGGGGTTAACAAAAAATTTTAAATTTTTTTTTCCCATAGTTCAACAATTCAAACCCCCCAAACCCCTTTAAAAAAAATTTTTATCATAAAGAAGGTTTTCAAAGATTTAAATAATATACTTTTTTCTCAAAAAAATTTTTTCTGGTTTTTTTTTTTATTTAACCCCCTCAAAAAAAAAAAAAAGATAATTCGAATACAACCTTTACCTTTTTCCAAAATTTTTTTTTAAAAGGAAATGACATGCTCCCTAGGAACTTTTTATGCAAAACCCTTTGTTAAAATCTCATGCAAAACAAAAATTAAAAATTTAAAACCACCCCTTTTTAAAAAGTAAAAAACTAAAAAAAAAAATTCGCCAAGTATTTAGCTTTTTTACATCAATTTGGGAAACGACCTTTTAAAGTTTTAAAATTTTACGTCAATAGTTTTTTAAAAACCCGGGCCAGCCATAGAACCTTTTCCTTTCGAATTTTTTGGGAAAAAAAAACACGGGGGTGGGCAACTAAAACGTAAATATAGATTCCCTTTTTTTTTAAAAACGGTTTAGAAACAAAGGGTATTGATCGCGTAAAAAAATAATAATTTTCCCCCCCTTGGGGTAAAAAATTTTAGAAATTGGAAAAAATTTTTTTATCTGAAATAAAAGCCATTAAAATTTTCATGGTCCTGGGACCTAAAACCATATAGAAAAAATTCGTAGAATTTAAGGGAAAAGTTTTGACCTTATGAAGTTTATATTCCCCAAAAGGGCGTTCTTTTTTTCACAGAATTAAAATTCACGAATTGGCCCCTTTTTTTCACATAAAATTTTTCTTTTTAACTTTTTTTTCAGGGGAAAAAATTTTTTCCTTTTTAAAAATTTTACGCCTTTGGGTTTGAATCTTGGATTTGCCATAGGGAAAAATTTTACTTTTTTTAAAATTTTAAAAAAAGGACACCGGGGTCACAACTAAAACGTAACCCCCTACAAACCCCTTTTTAAAAATTTTTTTTTAAAAAAAAGTCCAGAAATAATTTTGGGCCCCCTTTGCGGTACAAAACCCCCGGGAGACAAAAAAATTTAAATTTGAAAGGGCCCCAAAAGGGGGTTTAAAAAAAATTGAAAATGAAAATTTTAAATATCGGATAAAGCCCCCCAAAATTTTTTTTTTATATAAATTAAAAGGGGTAAAAAAAAAAGAAAAAAAAAAAAGAAAAAAATAGAATTTTTTGTCCCGAAAAAACGACAAGGGGGGCGCTCTAAAGACTTTTTTTTTATTGTGGCCTTTAATTTTTCTTTAAAACCTCCCCCAAACAAGGGGTCATCTACAAGGGGCCCCTTTGGGACTATATGATTTAAATATTTTTCCAACGCAGCATACATGCCCAGAATGACGAAAGTTCATTAAAATATGACTTTAATCAGAATATAAAGGGTGTCGCTTTGCACATGTACAAAACGGCCCATTAAAATGTGCCTGTGGTTTTCTCGATGAAATGCATGCTGCTCATGATCAGAAATCAAGCTAAAATTGGCTTTTTAATTGTACTTCCTTTAATTATGTCTCCTCCCATATTTATTGGGGGGAAAATATATTGGGTCCCTGTCTGCCTTTGCCTGTCCCATTTTTGTCGGGGCAAAAACTCAAAAGGTATCAAAGCAGAAGTCGGGACTTATCCCAAATTTTTAATTTTAAATTTATGCAAAAGCATAAGATTCGCACAAGACAAAAACACACAATGTCAAATTTTTTCAGATTGATAAAAAAGTGATGAAAATTCATTGTTACACTCAGGAGGTCGTGGTTTCGATCCCCAGTCCGCATACTTAAGTCGCAAAAAATGAACCATGTAGCTCCCTTGCTTGGCGCTAGGCTATTTTTTTCTCTCCTGGTCTGGTTGCCCCGGTGTCATGATAATGTTATTTTATGTGAAATCATGCAAATGTCCTACGGCGTTGGGATTTCGCAGTGTGGTAACACACTCAATATCACCAAAATTATCAGACTTTGATTTTGTAATGTCGGTATTTTTCGTCCAAGACATAGATAACAAACTACAAATTTAGTTACTTCATATATATTTTTTTAGACTGATAAAATCAACGTGGATTGAACGTTTCATGTATGTGTCTTGAAGTTTTGAAAATAGAAAATGTCTACGATAGTTTGGCATGTTTCAAGGTTTGAATTACAGCAACTGATTATTCTTGTTTTTTAAAATGAGCTTTTTTAAACATGCTCAGAAGAATGCACAGCCGTAAAATGGAGAATCAAAGAATTAATCATACTTATAACGACGGCTTTCTACATAAAAAATCCCGTTTTTTTTTATCAGTTACAGGCACCAACCATGCAAATATTTATTGACCATGAAAAATATAATAACGCTTCTCACAGCAAGATCTACTTATTATCCCCACAAACTGCAGATCAGTCCCGATAAGCCATATCAAATCTCTCATGTGTGCTTGGGTAGCACACATTTTTGTGTTTCCTGCGATGAAAGAAAAATAGACATGTTATTAATTAGATGTTAAGCCAGAAATTTCACTGCATTACCGAAGTACGGCGTGAAAAAATATGCTTAGGAAAATGTATAAACTTGTATACACCCCACATTTGCAAAACGCAAATTTTTGGCAGTTTTGGGATTAATTGATATCACTAAATGTTAAGTTGAATTTTAAACTTTAAAAATTATTCTGGTAGATTCTGTGTAAAACCCGCGTCGGTGAATTTATGGAACGTCGGTTTTTTCCATAAACTTTAAGCGACACTAATGCCTATCACTATTCACCCATATATATTCTGAAAGAAAAATAGTTTCCAGTTTCCAAAAATAGTTCTTCAAGAAAATCCATCCATAAATAAAAAAGATACAAACGATTTAAAAATCAGCATCTCCGATCGGAATTCGCTCCGACAGAGGAAAGATCGATCGGTACCTGTCCGTTGTCGGAAATTTCCGATCGAATTTCAACAGTCCGACCGGAGAAAAACGATCGTTTTTTCTCGATACCTTCTTTATTTTTCAGAAACATTGGGTGGTTGTTTATTGTTATCTCCTGAACTTAGAATGCAAAATAATTATTGATTTTGATGACGATGATGACATTAATTGCGTGTATTTATTCGTGTGATTAATTATAGTGTAATCGGGGTAAAACAAAGACAGATATTTAAAGCGTCTACCGATACTGAAGTAACATACGGTTTTAAACGGAAAATATCTAAACATTTTCTCATTTTTGACTTAAACAGTAACCTATTTTTACTTTTTAATGTATCTCACTGCCTCTCCTCTTCTCTCTCCTCACTTTCTCTGTTTTGTTGCATATAAAAGAATGTATCTATAAAGTTGGAAAATCGATTGTTTTTCCCCGATCGCTTTTCTCCGATCGGAGAAAAACAATCGATTTTTTTTCTCAAAAGACCTTTAACTGATGTTATTTTTCACACGCAAGACGTTACTTAATGCATCTCGCTCTCTCTCTCTCTCTGTTTTGTTATGAAAATATTCGCACTTTTTTTTTCTCTCTATATATCTCTTGAAATTCAGTCTTGTTTCTCTCTTTCTCTCCCTCTCTCTCTCTCTCTGCAAGAGCATTTGCGGAATTTATCCATAAATACATTAGTTATTGTTTTTAGCTCACTAGAGCACGAAGTGCTCAGGGTGAGCTATTGGGATCACCCTTCGTCCGTCCTCGTCCGTCGTCTGTCGTCCGTCGTCCGTCGTCAACAATTTGCTTTAAAAGACATCTCCTCTGAAACCGCTGGACAGAATTTGATAAAACTTGGCATGTATGATCCTTGCCTCTGAAACCGCTGGACAGAATTTGATAAAACTTGGCATGTATGATCCTTGGGTGGGTCTCTACAAAAATTGCTCAAATAAAGTTGATCCATGAAGAACTCTGGTTGCCATGGCAACAAATAGAAAAAATAATTGAAAACTTTGAAAATCATCTCCTCTGAAACCGCTGGACAGAATTTGATAAAACTTGGCATGTATGATCCTTGGGTGGCCTCTACAAATATTGCTAAAATTAAGTTGATCCATGAAGACTCTGGTGCCATGGCAACAATAGAAAAACTAATTGAAAACTTGAAAATCATCTCCTCTGAAACGCTGGACAGAATTTGATAAAACTTGGCATGTATGATCCTTAGGTGGGCTCTACTAAAATTGCTAAAATAAAGTTGATCCATGAAGAACTCTGGTTGCCATGGCAACAAATAGAAAAACTAATTGAAAACTTTGAAAATCATCTCCTCTGAAACCGCTGGACAGAATTTGATAAAACTTGGCATGTGTGATCCTTGGGTCGGCCTCTACAAAAATTGCTCAATAAGTTGATCCATGAAGAACTCTGGTTGCCATGGCAACAAATAGAAAAACTAATTGAAAACTTTGAAAATCATCTCCTCTGAAACCGCTGGACAGAATTTGATAAAACTTGGCATGTATGATCTTGGGTGGCCTCTACAAATATTGCTCAATAAAGTTGATCCATGAAGAACTTGGTTGCCATGGCAACAAATAGAAAAATAGTTGAAAACTTTGAAAATCATCTCCTCTGAAACCGCTGGACAGAATTTGATAAAACTTGGCATGTATGATCCTTGGTGGGCCCTCTACAAAAATTGCTCAAATAAAGTTGATCCATGAAGAACTCAGGTTGCCATGGCAACAAATAGAAAAAATAATTGAAAACTTTGAAAATCATCTCCTCTGAAACCGCTGGACAGAATTTGATAAAACTTGGCATGTATGATCCTTGGGTGGGTCTCTACAAAAATTGCTCAAATAAAGTTGATCCATGAAGAACTCTGGTTGCCATGGCAACAAATAGAAAAAATAATTGAAAACTCTGGTTTATCATTTGATTTCCTTATAAATAGAAAAAATCATCTTGAATATGCTGATTTACACTGGTGAGCGTTTATGGCCCTTGGGCCTCTTGTTTTAGATTCAAAACAGTAATGTTATTGTTTCTTTTGTAATTTAGTTGTTTAGATCTACATCTACTTATTTATTTATCTTACTCTCCATATTTTAGTCTACAAGTGTTACCAAATTTCAATTTAGATGACTCTCATGCTTTTGAGTCCATTTCTTATCTATAGATTTCTTTTGCTGATTGTTTACTAGAGCTTGCCAAGAATGAAACCTACTTGTCACAGGGTGAAAAAAGTGCAGCCTGGCTGAGACTCAAACTTGGAGCCTTTACTTACCAACTGAGCTACCAGTGGTGGCAGCTTACACATGATTCTCATCTATTGTGAGTTATTGGTACCGTGACATACTTCCAAATGGATCCAGAGAACCTCACAGCACTTAAGCCATTGCTGAAATTGTGTTCCAAATGTCACAGGTTGAGAAAAATGTGCAGCCTGACTGAGATGCTTTTCGGACCTTTCCCAGGCGACCCTATCAGATGAGCTTCTGGCCTCTAGACGTGATTCTCTTCTATTGTGGTTATTGCTAATGATTCAAATGAGATGTACAGACCACACCAGGATTTGAATCTGAGACCCTTTGATCAAAGGGATGGGTAAGCTAAGGATCACATACAGAAATCTACCATAGATAAATGTTATGGTGAGAAAATGTACCTCCTGCCGGGGAAAACTGAACACGGGACCTTACCCTTAAAAGGTAATTACCTGTACTGACGGAACTCCTGATCGTTTTACACACAGTGTAAGATTTCTTCCCTGTTGTGATTTATTGGGTACCATGTCATCTCCCTGCCAAATGAACAAGATGAATATGATCTCTGATCACATGCAGCCCCGGTGATGTTGGGCTTCATATGTCACAAGTTAAGAAAAATGTGCAGTCTGACCAAGACATGAACCCGACCTTTGGATATCAGGAATGCTTTACCAACAGAGCTACCAGTCACTTATGCATAGTTTTCTCCTGTTATGGTTTTTGTACCATGAAAAAAGGTTAACTAGTCCCAAATCTCAGATCGACAGTATGTGCTATCACTCTCCTGGGTATGATATTTATATAGTGTACCAGGAGGATTTGAACCCAAGATCCCTGGCTTATAAGGGGTTGAGCAACAGACTGTTCCCCAAAAATCTCTTTCTAATAATAGTTACCAGTATTTAATTTTAGGCCTTTATATATGCCTTTGCATATTTTGATTTTCTAGGCCGAATTCATAGAACAGCACAAATTACTATATTCTTGACAAACCCAAGGGTGATATATTTGAGAGAAATACTCTAACACTTGGCCACTGCAGCCGGTTTTCTCTTCTTTATTGCTCTGTATATAAAAGACAGTTCACCAATATCATGCCACTTTCTAAGGGCCCTGCATCACAGACAGTTTGTATCATGTGATGTTGCAATGTGAATTTCAGACATGATGAAATTTCCTGATGAGATTATTTAATGACATATTAACTTTTGGCTTCACATACACTGTATTTGTTAAAAAGAATTTTATAGATGATTGATGGATTTGTAAATTCAGAGAGTACTGTGCATGTGCACCCCAAGCCTCAAAGGGGGAAAGCTAAATGTTTTGTGCCCAAAAAGCCTTTGTGCACTAGAAAAAGTTCCAACAGACAGCGATCTTTGAAAAAAAATTTTTAAAAAAGTAATTTTGCGTTTATGGAATATTAATACTGTTAATTAATACCTGTCCAACTGCTTGCAAATGTTTAATTTTTTTAAGGTCTGTCTTATGCACCTATCAATATTTTGCCCCAGGAGAGGTAAAGGCTAATGACAGGGGAACTTGACTTTTTTTTCTTTCATCACCAAAGAGCAATAAAATTTGTCAATGGATATGTTTGCAGTTTGCACAGGTTTTCCGGCCTGTTGAGAACATTCTTCTGTCAAAAGTCCCATGTATGTCCCCTCCCCAAACCCTGGGGAAAATATTGATGGGTGCATTGGAAACTTGAATTCCAAGAGTTCATAATTCTTTAAAAGCAGCAATAACACCGGCCTATGTCATAATCCAATAGAAATTTTGGGTTTGATGCTAATGATTTTTTGGGAAAAAATGTTCAGTGCCAGGGGGAGTCAAAACAAGACCCTGGTGTACTCTGGGAAAATGTGGTGAATTGTACTGTGACACTATATTCATATTAAAAATCCCCTTGGCAACGATTCAAAGAGATTGCAACATGAATTCTTTCACTGTTTTTTCTGGTGTAATTTTGATGTTTATATATGGCAAAGTAAGGGAAATGAAAGATAAATTTGCTGAAAAATTTTTTGTTTAGTTTTCGCCTCTGCAGGGCGAAAACCTATTGTTCTTTTCTGTTGATTTGTTTTTTTTTTTTTTTTTTATTATTTTTCCAATTCCCCCCCCATTTTTGTGTCCACCCCTAGCGGCCAGATAAAAAAGCTACAGCTATGAAATTTTGGGCAGGGGAGTCATCTTTATCTGAAAGTGCCAAAATGGTCAAACTTTTCCTTTTGTTTTGATTTACCACTAGGGGGCGCATGCATGTAACATTTTTGCTAATAACTCAAAAAATTTGAAACTGATTTAATCGGTTTTTACAAATTTTTCCCTTGTTGACAGCTAATCAAATATGATGGAATCTCATATCGAGTGCGGGAAAAAAAAAATTGTTTTAGAAGAGGTTGAATGTTCGGGAAAATGGAAAAAAGTGAAATAATGAGGGTAGGTTTTACAAAAACCTTCCCACTTTTGTTAGAGATAGATAGAAGATTCTGTTTTCTGCATAGATTTGTAAGACTATGCCAAATATATGGGTGGCGAATTTAAGAAATGCATGGTTTGTTTCCCCTAGAAAGGTCAACTTCACTAAATTTTAGGGAAATTAAAATTCAAAAACATTTTTTGTCGTGTGACTTTTTTTCTGTTCTTCTCAGGATATTTTCACACAAAATTTTATTGTATGTTTGAAAGGGTCTCCACATAAAAACATTAAAAAATTTGAAAAGGTCAAGGTTACATTACGATTATTGTGTTTTTTTTCGCACAAAATAGCTCCAAAAAATAAAAATATTTATTGAGAAATATATAACAAAAGTTTAAATTTTAAAAGCCCTTTTAGTGATGTTTAGTTTTTTGAAGATCGACTTGATTTGTCATTATATGGCAGTCCAAAGTTTGATCCTTTTTTGGAATAATGTAAATCAGGTTTTAGCTTCAAATTCTGATACACAAGAATAAAAGTTGCTTGTGCGACTAGTATACTGGTTGAACAATTTGTGTTTGCTAGGTACCAAACAGTAAAATTTTTTTTCATTTTTATCTCATTTTGCCGCTAGGGGCGCTTTTTTGAAATCTTCTTTGGCTTAAAACTCAAAAAGTTGAAGCCCCTTTCCCAAAAGCGGTAATTTAATTATTTCCTGTTGATAGCCTATTAAAATATGTAGTTCTGGTATGAGTGGCTGAAACTTTTTGAGAAAAACCGGAAGGTTGAAAGTTCGAATCTCGTAAAAAAAACGCAAATGAGGTTAGTCTACGAAAACCTACCCCATTTTTTTTAGAAATCAGATAGAAAAATTCTTTTTGCTCCAATGATTTGCAAGACAATACGCAAAAAAAAATAATGGGGTGGCGATTTAAGAAATGCATGTTTGTCCCTAGAAAAGGTAAAACTTCACTAAATTTAGGAAAAATTAATTTCAAAAACATGTTTTTTTGTCGCCCCTGCTTTTTTCTGTTCATTCTTCATGAATTTTTCACACATACTTTTTTTGTTTAAGGGCCCCCCACAATTCAAAAAATAAAAGAATTGAATGGTCAGTCATATACGATATTGTGTTTTTATTTGGCCACAAATACTCCAAAAACTAAAAATATTCATTGGAGATATAAACAAAGTTTAGTTCTTAAAGAGCTCTTCCGTGATGTTTAGTTTTTAAAGATCGGACTTGTTGGCTTTATGGCAGTCCCAAAGTTTGATCCTTTTTGAATAATTGTAAATCTTTTTAGCTTCAATTCTGATACCCCAGAATAAAAAGTTTGATTGTGCGACTAGTTATTTGATTAAAACTATTGCCTCTTGCTAGGTACCAAACATAAAATTTTAATCAATTTTCTATCTCATTTTGCCGCTAGGGGGCCTTTTTTAAAATCATTCTTTGGCTATAACTCAAAGTGAAGCTGACCCAAAGCGGTAATTGAATTATGTTCCTTGTGATGCCTTTTAAAAATATGTAGTTTCTAGGTATAGTGGCTGAAACTTTTGAGCAGTAAACGAAGGTTGAAATTTGGGAATCTCGTAAAAAAAACTGCAAATGAGGTAGGCTACAAAAAAACCATCCTTTTTGTTAAAATCAGTAGAAAATTCTGTTTGCTGCAATGATTTGCAAGACATTACCACAAAATAATGGGGTGGCGAATTAAAGAATGCATGGTTTGTCCTCTAGAAAGGGGTAAAACTCACTAAATTTTAGGAAAAATAAAATTTAAAAACTGTTTTTTTGTCGCCCCGACTTTATTTCTGTTCATTCTTCATGAAATTTCCACACGATAGTATTTATGTTTAAAAGGGCCCACATTCAAAAAAAAAAAAGATTAAAAATGTCAAGGTCATATTACGATTATTGTGTTTTTATTTGGCCACAAATAGCTCCAAAACTAAATATTTCATTGAGAGTATATGAACAAAAGTTTTATTTCTTAAAGAGCTCTTTTTAGTGATGTTAGTTTTTGAAATCGGACTGATTTTGGTCCATTATATGCCGTCCAAAGTTTGACCTTTTTTAAATAAATTGAAAAATCGGGTTTAGTTCAAATTTGATACTAAAAATTTAAAAGTTTGACTTGTGGATTTTAAAACTTGATTGATATTTGCTGCTTGTAGTACCTAACAGTAAAATTTTATTTCAATTTTCTTTCTCATTTTCCGCTGGGGGCGCTTTTCTTGAAATCATTCTTTTCCCTTCTAATCAAAAGTTGAAGTCCGATTCGAAGCGGTTTTTTTATTCTGTTCCCTGTTGATAGCCTAAAACATATGTAGGATTCGAGGGTCGTGTGGCTGAAGCTTTTGAGCTACGGAGGGTTAATGTTCGAACTCGCAAAAAAAAATAAAAAAAATAAAACTGTGCAAATGAGGGTAGGTCTACGAAAAACCTATCCGTTTTGTTAGAGATCAGATAGAAGAATTCCGTCTCCGGCATGACATTTGAAAGACGTATACACACAAAATATATGGGGTGGCGAATTTAAGAAATGCGTGGTTTGTCCACTAGAAACGGTCAAACTTCACTTAAATTTAGGAAAAATTAAAATTCCAAAAACATGTTTTCTGTCGCTCCTGACTTTATTTTTTGTTTATTTGTCATGAAATTTTCACACGTTATGTTTTGTTAAGTTTGGAAGGGTTTCACAATTAAAAAGTTAAAAAAAACATTGAAAAGGTCAAGGTCATATTACGATTATTGTGTTTTTATTCGGCCACAAAGTGCTCCAAATCTAAAAATATGTCAATGAGAGTATATAAACAAAGGTTTTAGTTCTTGAGAAGCTTTTTCCAGTGATGTTTAGTTTTTGAAGATCGGACTTGATTTGTTCATTTTACGGCAGTCCAAAGTTTGATCCTTTCTTGGAATAATTGTTAATCAGTTTTTATGCTTCAAGTTGTAATATATAAGAAAAAGAATGTTCGACTAGTGCGACTTATATACTTGTTTGAACTATTTGCTGTTTTTGCAATTTTGTTTCTTATTTTGCCGCTAGAGGGCGTTTTGCTTAAAATCACTCTTTTGCTTATAACTCAAAATGTTAAAGTCTGATTGAAAATGCGGTTTTCAGCATTTTGTTCCTTGTTGACAGCACCACAGAATGTGATGGATTTCAAGGGACAGGGTATGGGAAAATATTTGCGCTAGAAGAGTTTGAATGTTCTAACATTGCAAAAAAAAACAAAAAAACTGTGCAAATGAGAATAGGTCTTCAAAAACCTTTTCGTTCTGTTTCATATTGAAAATTGTGGCTGAGTTGAAATAAAGTGTTCAAGTTGATTAGGTTAAAAGCGAAAACCGAGATACCGCTTGCGGTTCTAGTTCTCCCTTTTGTAACCTGACTGAAAAGTGAATCTTTTAGAATTGTGCATACTTATATACTGTAGTTTATAGTTTTATGCAACTTGGTTCTCATTTTTGTCAGGCACTTCTGTAGAATATTCATTGAGTTTGTGCTATGGCTATTCCATGTAGAAATGTTTTGGTTCCTGCAGTTTCAGATGTAAAGTGAAGCAAACTGTGCTGGACAAATTGGTGAATTTGCTTTGTTTTATGAAATAATTTCTTGTTGTATGTTGTGGTATGTATTCATGATCAAAGACTGGTTACTGTCAAGGCATTGTTTACATACCATTTTTACTATTGTGATGCAACATCTTTATTTTTTGCCTCAGATGCATAGGTAAACAGAGCAGTTATCTTCTGTTTGTTCATGTGCATACAACAATGTAAATCATATTCTAAAAAATATGTTTTCATAGACTATTTTAAGTTGGATAAATGAATACTCATCAAGTCAAAAAAAATGTAAATGAATATCTATGAGGTTCATACATGTACAGCTTTAATGGAGGAAATGTCCTCACGGTGTATGTGCATTATAGTTCATCAGGTCATCCAGATTTCATTGTCGGGGCTGTAACTTAGACATGGTTAGCAGGATTTCCTAATAACTTGGCAGTAATATGTATCTCAATGAGCTGAAGTGTCATGCACAAGAATTAGGTTCCAAGCTCAGATGTTAAGGTCAACGGTTTACATGGATCATTGGATGTTCAAATAATTTGACAGTTATGTTAACGTCAGTGTGGCAGAGTGCTGCATGCAAGAGTTAGGTCAGCAGCTCTTAGGTCAAGGTCACACTTTGAGGTCAAAGGTCATTTGCTTGTCCGGACAAAATGCAGATAAATGTTTTGAACCAAGGTATTTTGAATCTTACAGGATCATGAAATCTTGACCACAAATACACACTGACTTTTATTTTATACATTATGATGGTTGTTGTGTGTCGTAATTTAATTGACAGCATGACATTAACTAAATTTTAGGCAAAATGAGACGGTTTTAAACTCTACAGGCCTTACTCTTTTTTTTTGACAGATTTGCATAAAATTTACACTAAAGGCGCAGAATTTGTCCATCTGTACAATTGGCCCTTCTGGAGGACTGTCACTTCTTTTTCTGGAAAATCATAAATGTCATGGCCTTAGAGGCATACCTGCACAAAGCAGTGATTCATGCAAAGTTTTAGAAAATTCTCATGGATAGTTTTAATGTTCCTTCTTTGTCTATATAGAAAATAACTGCATTGTTCAAGTTTGCCTTTAACTATCTCAAAAACAATGAATTTTCTATCAAAGTACTATGGGCGTAATTTGTAGTCCTTTAAAGGATCTTTCAAATGACATTTAGATTTTGAAAATAAGGGTTAAATCAGTTGAGTTATGGCAGAAAAAAGGAAAATTATGTTACCCCAAGTAAATCTAGCTGCTTTAATCTCAAAATTGATTTTTGTAGATAAGAGTATGAACATAATTTGAAGAACTATTCCTTGTTTATTTTATTTGTATTTAAATTTTAACTTGATGTATTGCTTTTATAATGTTTTGTATGTTTAAATGATCAGGTTATTATTTCAAAGCTGTTGGTGGAGAAAAAGTATTTGACATAGGCATGTTTTTGCCGTTTTGCTTGGGTTTGACCATTCATATTTCAAAATCCGTCAAAGATAGGTCAAACATAAAGCCATCGAAATGTTGGGAATCTGAAGACCTTTCTAATGGTACCTAGGTTTTTTTTAAATAGGACCTAATATAAGCAAATTACATGAAAAATAAGAATATCTGAATACTGGTTTTTCAAATGCCTCTGCATTTGGTCCCATGCTTTGTTCCAGCTTTTCTTCTATTACATTGTAGTTATAATGTGCTGTTGTGATTTGTCCAAATGCCATATGCTCACTTTAAAGTTCAGGAAAAAATATATGTAAAACAAGAAATATCTTTAAAAAAAGATATTCGGCGTAAAATGGAAAACAAACTGAACTCCTACAATCTAATAATAGACTGTATTTCCGGGAACCCCGATGTATTCTTAAAATAGTGATCATGCAGTCTATTTATATACATTCTGTACACACTGACATGGTTAAGTTTACTTATTACAAAAAGAGGTCAAAGGTATGTTATTGTATATGTAAGATTCATAATGTTTGTTGGTTAGATCCGTATTGATAAAGTAAGACCCCCTAATTGATAGGAAAGTATGTGTTAATTATAATATATGGGTTAACTTCCACCTCCTCCGCATACTACATGATCAACTACAAGTGGGCGAGTCCACTTCTGCAGATTTGCAGGGGGGATTTTGGTCTAAAAATAAACATCGAAATCGATTTTATACAGCTACGCCGAAAAAAACTGTTTGGTAGGAAAAGAACCTTTTTTGCATGTAAAGAGGACTGGCGGTAGTTCACAGCCTTGTGGTACACCAATTTTGAGAATTATTGAGGTTCATTTTAAAGAGGGTTCCTTGAAGAGCCAGCATCATGAAATTGTAACAAGGGGCAAGCTCTTTAGTTTCCTTTGATTACATTGATTTCCATTTTTATATGACATCATTTGACGTCAAAATTTGCATCTGCTATCAAATTATTTTGTGCTCTACAGCTTTCAATTCTGGATGGATTTTGTTCAATTTTTACAAATAATGTATTGCAAGATGATTATGTAATGGTTTTTTTAAGGTTTGCTATGGTTTGCAGAGCAGAAAGCCCTATCATTTGTTCAGACAAACAAAATTTAGTTACTGGTTTTCATTCTTCTTCATTTTGAGGTTCAAATTAAAACAGGTTTCCTATGAGCCAATATAATGAAATTTCAACAGCAATTAACGTGACTTTGTCCCTTTTGAATGCAGTAAATTGCGTTCTTATGTGACCCCATATGACATCAGGTTAAAATTAAATTGGTTCAAATTAAAACAGGTTTCCTATGAGCCAATATATAAATTCAACGACATTGTAGACGTGCGCTTCCGTATACGTTTTTTCCAGACTTGGAAAGACCAGGTTCTTGGTTGATCCAAGTTTCGAACTTTGGATCTTAAAAAGGATTTAAATTATTACCAAGCTTTGGATCTGAAAAAAAAAAAAAAATTGATGCGAAGCTTCCAGATAAGCTCATATTTTTACAGGATGTGTGCTTCAACATTTTCTATCGGGTTTTGTAAAGATTGACAGCATTTGATATAGCGTGTTGGAAACTTTCAATGGAAAATTTGTGTGTGTGTGTGTGTGTGTGTGTGTGTGTGTGTGTGGCTACCACGAAGCTACATTCAGATGTCTGGTCTTCGTCTTCGTCTTCCAATAAAAGGTCAGGAGTCTTCTTAGACTGTAGTATTGACCTATGACGGAGGTTGAGATAGCCATCATCCTCCAGGGTTAAAATCTGCTATCTAGGTACTGCATTCCTTAGTTTTTGACTGATTCACATGAAAATTTCACTGAATGTTCAGCATATGGTATATAGTCGCATTGTCTTAGCCAATTCTGTTTTCGGAAAATCGCATAGGTCAATGCAATATTTTTTCATGTCATTTATTTCTTCGGCCTTAAATATCTCAAAAACTATTTGATATGGTTACATAGTAGCAGAATTCACTATCGTTTGTTCAGAACAAAGGAAAATCTTGTTTCTTATCGCATTCGTTACATGTATGTTGTAAATATTTTGTTGCCATGTTCAAAGTGTTACATTTGTGGAGGAAATAAAGGTATATTCATTGTATTCATTTGGGTCACAAAATATCCGTCGTCCATAATGCATTTGAAGACGCGGCCTGGAGACCGGGGTATTAAATTTGATCGAGATTTACCAAATTCATATATAAATTGGTATGATAAATGTCACCCATTGTGGAAGTATATTTTCCGTGACCCGTGATTTATAGTGTACAGGAAGATATGTCGCGGGTATTAGTTACGTACTGTTACGTAATATTGAAGTTTACATCACGAGCAAGCGTTTCATTGACCCTGATCAAAATCATGCTCACATGCAAGCTTCCAATCGATCATGATCTGGGTCAGTAAAATTACGTGTGCAATCATCTTGAAGAGCAGTCTATAAATAGACTGACGTGTTGACACATTGCGAGGTATTTTTTACCCTAGGTATTGGACGAAGTGTTCCGAATGTGTAATGGAGATCACACTCGGACTCTGGACAATTCTTTTCTTAATCAATAATATGAATTTATAACAATATTTTCTACAGATGTCACTTTTTTTTCTAATCATTATGATTTGGATTTAAATACTTAGAAAGTGTATGTGCCACAAAGTTCTATAAATCTACATGCCGTGTTTTGTAAATAAATCATTTAAAAACTACAAAGATGTGTGTGTGTGTGTAAATTGCGGAGATAGTTCTAGATCACTTAATTAGGAATGTTTGAATTTTGATAAAGCAGTCCCGCCGTACATAATCTTTAAAGGCATTTATAAAAAGCTGTCCCAGGTGTGAAATGGTGTCAGAACCAGTCATAAGGAAATTGTAGTTACATTATAACAGTCTTAATTGGTAATGATTAGAAGGAGTATGTTAAAATAAAGTTTTGAGTAAACTTTGCGCGTGTGTTGTATATATCCGATAATCGTGTATTCAGATCTAATGTCCCCATCACAGTTTCTTGTGACTTTGTTGTGTCACCTCTGCTTACAGCAGGTGACACATAGGGATCCTTTATCCGTCGTCTGTCCGTCCGTCCGTCTGAGACGGGTCGTTTTCCGCAACGCTTCAGCAAGTCGCACACGTGTTCCAGAGAACAGTCTTGTTTACACATCTATTTGTTTATAACATGCTTAATGAGGGTCCGTCTACAGTATTAACTGTTTTATGGTTCGGACACCGGAGTGTGACCCAAACTCCTTAAAGATGAATTTGTATACCGAAATAGGTCGAATTTTGAAAAGCCTCACAGGTGTGAGGTAAGTACTTAATAAAATCAAGAATTTTGAAGCCAACGTGGGAATGACATACTCGGCTAATTCAGCCTAGATGTTGTCATCCCCTGTGACAAAGGTGAAGGGAGGAGGTGGTCCTGAAAAGGACTGGGTCAGCTGCCAGAGGCAGACTGGTTTACACATCTACTCGCTCCGTAGGGTTTTATGTAAACCCCACATGCTGCAGGCCAGTGACACGTGATAAGCACTACCTACACAAATTTGCAACAGACAAAAATACCACGTAGATAAGCAACTGATACTAGCGCACATGCATATTGAGAGACCAAAATTACTCATTTTGTTGCAGTAATATAACTTTTGTAGAATATAAACATTTTAAACTACTTCTTAAAAGTTTCGAAATTCCCTCTTTGAACTTACTGAATTTAACTATCTGATTAGGTTTTATAGTGTACATTTGTCATTCGTTTACTGTTACCCGATGTCAGTATTTATGTTTGGAGATGAGAAGGGAAGATTCATCTGGAGTGCAGAATGCTAGCTATTAGTGAGTTTGATCTAGCATTTTTTTTAATTCATTTATTTTATTTTTTTTTAAATGTATGTATAGAACTTGCTGATTATCACCCTTGTTACAGTGCAGAATGTGAATGTAATTTTATTGAGTTATATCATACGTAATAATTTAAAAAATGATAATAAAATAAAATGACTTGATGATAACAATGTATACTCATTGTTACATTTTCTTTTCATTTCAGTTAGTATTTATTGCAGGGTAAACAATAAATGGAACACACTACCACATTTTGACCAAAGGGATTTTGATTGTCCCCCAATTAACCCTTATTACTAAGAGATTTGTGCAAGTCATCCAGAAGGTCAGTCAGTAGAGAATGTAACCCACCCTGAAAGCTTAAAACCTATAACATTACGAGCACAATGGATAAACAGTATTCTGACTGACAGAAATGGAAGTTCTATGTAAGGGAGAAAAAAGTTAACCATTATTTATTTTATATTGATTACGAAACAAGTTCTCATAACTTATATCAATCACTCAAGATGGCTTTGATGGTGGCGTATGTGGTCATAATTGTGAGGAAAATTCACGTGCCTGGACGAGCGACCAATGTATACTTAGTGTATCCTCTCACGTTCCTGACCAGGAATCAAACCAGGGACGCATTGGTGGGAAGTGAAGCACGTTACCACTACGCTATCCAGGCACCCATGGGCGAAACATAGAAAAGACCCATAGGGCAGAGATGTGTCTTTCTACAAAATGTTGGATGGATTGAGGCATTTCTTAGACAATGAAATCACACAATAAGCATGAGGAATGCTTTGCCTTGTTGAAGTATTAGGCAGAGCAGGGTCTCTCGATCTATATACTATCTGTATAGATGGAGACCCTGGGCAGAGATAAATGTTGGACTGAATACTTCTTTAATGATGGAGGATAGATATTTGATATTAATTTAACCTTTGTTGACCTTTTTTGTTTCAGACTGCATTCAATGTAGAATAAATAGTCAAAGAATGAACGTTCCCAGTGGCAGAGTGGTTAGAGCATCTGCCTTGAGAGTGGGAGCTAGGTAGTCGGTTTGATTCCTGGCTGCGACATATGTACCAAAGTCATAAAAAATGGTACTGGTATAGCTCTCTTCCTTGGCGCTCAGCATATAAAGATAGTTCCAGAACTGGTTAACCTTGTGTCAGGTTAATGTGACTGAGTGTGGTAACATTCTTAATGTCGATCTACAGTGTTATACTGCAGTGTAGCAGCACTTTATCTGTCTCAAGTAGACATAGTCTCAAAATGACTGAAATACTGTTGGTTGGACGTTAAACCCAACAAACAGTTAAAAGAATGGGATCCATCTGTGTTGCAGCAAGCAACAGAATATCTGAATTTACTGAATCATTATAGTATGTATACATGACTTCAAATACAAAGGTAGTGAATTTTAACTTTTTGTGTGTGTGGTGGGGGGGGGGAGCATACACAATTCATATGAATGTTAATGAAAACATAATATTTACAGAAAACTTAGTTAATTCTGTTAATATTATCATGATTTGCATCTTGTATTAATTTGATAGTTTTCTTATGGCAAAATACTGCTATTGATTCTAATTGTGAAGTCACTTTGAAGTTACTTTGGGACATACAATCATGTATGCGCATGTATTTTAAGATACTGCTATTGTAACTAAGTTCAATATTAAGTTATTTTAACTTTATATAAAGAGATCCTGAATTTACACATCTACTAAGTAACTTGATTCATGCATGCAGTCATTGAATGATGTTATCTTAGATATACTGTCAGTCACATTTATTTTCAAGAAACCATCATATCAACATAAAACTGTGCAACACTACAGATTCAAACTCCTGATCTTACCACTAGTCTTAATCATACATGGAAATGATCTGAACAACAAGTATTAAATCAGATTAGTCTGAAAGTCTATTAAAGGAGGTTGATCAGGTTTTATGTTTGCTACTCCTCAGTGAGTTCAGGTATTTACCAATTAATGCAATCAATATGGCATTTCTGCTTCACTGAAGTTAAATAATTAATTAAAATAGGGTGACTTATAGTCAATACATAGACAATACTCTCTTTAATTGAATAAATTCTCTTTCTCTCTCTGTCATGAGTAATGGAAATTATCTCTCTTTTAGTTATAAACTCTCTCTCCCCTTCTCTCTGTAATGAGTAAACTCTTCCCCCCCCCTTTCTCTGTCTTGAGTAAACTCCCCAACCCTTCGCTTTCTCTGTTATGAGTAAACTCTCTCCCCCCTTTCTCTCTGTCATGAGTAAACTCTCCCCACCCCTCTCTCTGTCATGAGTAAATTCTCTCCACCCCCCTTCTCTCTCCCTCTGCCATGATTAAATTCCCCCCCCATTTTATCTCTGTCATGAGTAAACTCTCTCCCCCCTTTCACTCTCTCTGTCATGAGTAAACTCTCTCCACCCCCCTTCTCTCTCTCTCTCTCTGTCATGAGTAAACTCTCCCCCTCCCTTCTATCTCTGTCTTGAGTAAACTCTCCCCCCACCCCCTTTCTCTCTCTCTGTCCCTCTCTTAATGAGTAAATTCTCTTCCTTTACCTTTTATGATGAATACTCACATGATTTATATTGAGAGAAAACAATCTTTCTCTTCCATAATGAGTTCATAACACATTGTACTGAATTAATAAAATGATAATTATTTGTAAGTAATTTCATTGTAAATAACAGCTTCAACAATCCAATGTAGTGAAATATTTGAGTATAAATTACAGAGACATCAACATTGGAACATAGAATAATTAAAAGCTGAAATGGTTTGGTATATTTATGGAGTTTTATTTCTTTTCTTTTGTTTCAGTTCTTAAAGGATATGCACATTGTACTTAAAATATGAAAACTGTTACTGTAAAAAGTTGTAATGAGTTCAAAGAATAAAGATTTGCAATGACTTTGGTCATTTTGCTGACAGTTCTAATCAGTCTTAGGACTTGAAGGTTTTTAAAAAATATTTCGCATGTTACAGGGTCAGAAAAATGTGCAGCCTGATTTGGAGCAATAAGTTTGCTACATGTGTTTGAATTTGTGTCTCAACAACAAGACCTCAGACCTTTTACATAAAGGGTAAATGCTCAGTACCAACTGAGCTACAGCTACACCAATCATTTCAGAATGAAAAATAAAAAATAAGAAGCAGCTCAGCCTTCAGTTCTCTCTTGCTTTGATAGTGAAACAAATAAACAAATTTGATCTTATTAAAATAGATGCTGAACAATCTCAGACTTATCTCCCCTTTCTCAGGGCTGTGGTTTCAATCCGAGAAATAGAGTAAGAACCCAAAGTCTCAATACATTGAGGCATTTACTTATGGAGTTCTCTGTCCCCCTGTCAATTTGCCATTGCTAGTTAGATTCAAAATTTGCACAATGCACAAAATTGTCCATCCAGAGTCATTTCAATGTCACCTATGATCTAACTGTTTGTCTATTTGTTTACTTGGATTTACACTGACATTATGTTGGTAATCTTGGGTCTTTGTTTACATTAGGCAGGTATATAGTTCTGCATCACTGTGATATCACACATACAAGACATGTGGTATAATAAGACCACAGTTATTGATCATTACATTACCCTAACAGTGGGTTTACCAGTTTTAAACAAAACCAAAGAACATTATTGTTAATTAATGAGTTAATAATCTTTTATAACCATGGATAAGCTGGAACAGCTCCAACCATGCACTCAGCCAAAGGAACTGGTTTCAGTTCAGCTGAGTATGTAAACATTTCAATAAAGTATGTCTTAACATACTGTCAAACCTGTCTTAAGTGGTCACTCAAGAGTATAAGAGAAAGGGACTACTTATCAGAGGTGGCTGCATAAATGAAGGTTAAACAAAACAAAATGCTAGTTTGGTAATATTAAAATTGACCACTGTATATAGGTTGACCGCTTAATACAGGTGGCCACTAAAATGATTCAACTGTGTAATTATATGATTTATAAGGATCATTTTCAGTTATTATGAATCTAAATTTTACCAGGATGATTTCCCAAAAACTTGAAAAATGTGTTCTTAAATAAGGGTTTGGATTTTTAAGAAGGATTTTTAAGTAAAAATGAAGAATTACACCTCAGTTATACCAGAGATATTAAATATTTTCAAAATGGAACAACTAGAACTAATCATAGGTATGAATAATGGATCTAGATAAATAATTATGTATTATCAAAATGCTTGTATATACATGTAATACACATGCACATGAAGGTTGGTTAGCATAATAAGAAACAGCTAGAATGTTATAATTATAATGATGATGTATGCCCAGTTTGGCTAGGATAACTACCTTTATAATACATCAGTTGAATAAATAAAAATTATATATGCATAACAGCCAATGGCTTTATTGTTTGTGTTTGACTTGATCATACTTATAATATTTTTTGGGGGTGCATATGTGCAATTTGATCAGGTTGAATTAAGTTCAACTTTAAATGGATGAAACAAATGATGGAAGATAGCTCAAAAGCTCATTGAATAAATTTCTGGCACTGAGAGTGTACCAGAGGCCATGATTTTTTTTAGAGTGTCCAGGATGTTATGTTTTTCAACAAAAAAAACATGCATAATTATCTGTGCCTGAGTGCAAGTGAATTGTTAAAGCTGCAAGAAATTTTCTTCAATCATTATGAAATGTAACAGCTTAACTTGTAGCCTTAAAGTTGAAAGGTTTAAGTGGTTATGTAGATGCATTGGTAGAGAATTTGCCATGTAAGTGAGGGCTCTCGAGTTAGAGTCCTGGCCCCGTGTTCTCGAAAATACTTAAGTACAAACTCTGGCTTTAATTTGAGTAACATACTTAAATCCCTATTGAAACTAATAGGCATAGTTTGAGTATAAGTATGAAAATCATACAAGTTTAAGTACCATTTTAATGTTTGGGAACACAGGGCCTGGTCTGTTTGCACATTTTTCTAGATTGGTTACAATGTGGGGCTGTTACATTTCCTATTTTTCAGTATATTACTGCTCTTTGGATTATAGTTTGTTCTTTTTCCTGTGAATTCAGGGATTACATGTTATTCTAAATTGGTTGTGGATTATGTAACAGTCTATAAGTATTCCTTATTAGAGATTTGTGTACATGGTCCAATTGCTCAATTCATAGAGCACTGGCCATGCATGTAAGCAAGGGTACAGGAAATTACTGGTTACACATTTATCTCACCTAATTACAAATTTAACTTTTATTTCATTTTGATTTTTATTGTTTGTGTAGGTAGGAAAATCTGTCCAGTTAGGCCAGGCGGTAGAGTAGCATGGTGGCGTCAGTTGTGGGTTTGGGAGAAGTGTAGTGTGTATGAAAAGGAATATAGATCTGTCCTGTTAATGTTATATTTATTTTTGGAACTCCAGGACAGCAGGAGTCGTTGGTTTGAGTCATGCACCAACAGTAGGCACACTTAGAATTTTCTGGTGCTTATCTTATTTTCATTATAGCAGTCTTTTTTGGTAACCAAAGTCTGAGGAATTTGTATAAACAAATCGAAAGTTATATTAATTACTGTGTTGACTGGAGTTTACTGTCACTGCAACTGTGAGTATTCCAGTTATATATAGTGATCCATGTCCAGCTAATAAAATGGATGAGTACACATAGGCAGCCGGACAGAACCACCAACCTACCACAAGCGAGCTGGATGGCTTACTTAGATGAAGAAAGTGACACTGCAAGGAATCGAACCCACAATTGAAAGAAGTTACGTGATTGAATCTCTGCAGTTGTAACAAATAAGCCACAGAAAACATTCATTTTTATCAAACCAATATAAATAGATAGATTTTTTAATTTACCATCAAGCATCCAGGTAGAACCACCAACCTACTGCAAGCCAGCTGGAAGGCTTCCTCACATGAAAATCCAAATGACCCAGCCGGGATTCGAACCCATGCAGTGAGGGGCAGAGTGAGTGTTAAAGTGTCTTGGCAACGGAGGTCCCATATTAAAAATATAATTAATTTATGCTCTACTTTTGCATTATATGAAAAGAACAAAAATTAAATGGTAATTTTTCATTTAAATAATATATATATATAAATTACAATTATTGTTATTGTAATGGCCATTAAGTTTTACCCTAAACATTGAGGAATAAGTGTAAGTGACTTGTCCAGCTCAGTCAGTAGAGCATTTGCCCTGAAAGCATATGGCCCCTGGTTGCGTCCTGGTCAGGCTGGACACATATATTTTTAACCCTGATGTCATTATTGTTTTTATATATAATAAACTCACCACACACCCAGACCTAATGTATATATATAATACACTCACCACACACCCAGACCTAATGTTATTTTTTCATAAACATTTAATCTTAAGCATTTTGTATCAAAACTTAATTTTTATTCTAAAAATCAACGTACTGTAGACCACCGTCTGATAAAAAATGTAGAACTTGGATTAACTAAAATTATTTATACAGCCACAAAGATGCAACAATAAAAAATTCAGTATCTGGTTCAGGATATGGTTCGTTGAAGATCACCATATAAGGCATATTATACTAGTCTAAAACAACGCGGATGTACCGTTAATGCATTTTGTAAACAAACGTGCGATTTTAAACACTAGTTTCTTCCTTTAACTACAAATAAATCAAACAATTTCCAAATAAAACCCGTCTTATGTTTCATTTTTTCGACTGGATATGAACGTTCGGCATTTTCCGATAGAAACAAACCGATCGTTATTTTCCGATAGGAGGTCAGCTGTTACCGATCGTTTTTTCTCGACAGGTAATAATCGATCGATTTTAGAGGATTCCGATCGTTTATCAGCTGTTTCCGGTCGGAAATGTGTTATTTTCAAGGTACAAAATGCACGATATCTCAGCTAATATAAATGTGTTTTTCAAAACAAGACATAATTAGAATTGGGAAACAATGCTCTTTCATTATCAATAATAAAAATATATGTAAGAACTGTGGTTTTTAAAAAAGTTTATGGAAAAAACCGACGTTCCATAAATTCACCGACGCGGGTTGATTTTTTTTTAATTTCAAAATTAAAATTGGTATGTGCATGGTTTACTGGTAATCGTCTTGGATTCTAGGTATAACCCTTACATATACAACGAATAATTTTAGTAACAATGTTGACATTGTAAATGTATGATTAAAAATACTAAAATAAATACTGAAGAAAATAGATAAAGTATATAATGCGATTTTATTGGACATAATTTCTAAACAGAATGAAGTCAGATGTATAACTACACGATATATTCACGAGGGCGGAGCCCGAGTGACTACATCGTGTAGTTAAAGGCACATATGAACTAACCTATTTAGCACATGGCATTTTCCTTCCACTAGCGACAAAACTTCACAAAAGTGTGAGTTATGTGGTTGCATAGTCCACACTTATTGATTTTTACAAAAGAGTTGGACTAGTTATAGTCCACAGTGACTATGAACAAATTCTAGCATCTGATTGGACGAGAGGAAAATGCCATGTGCTAAACATTAATATCATTGTAAAAATATGATATCAATTGAAAGTAATACTAATGACAACCTTTTTATTTGGAATATATATATAATATATTACTTAATGCTTTTCGGTGGATTATACGGAAATATCAGTGAATTAAAAATGGTAATTTCACTGCTTAAAACAGTGAATATTACCTTTTTCAAAATTTTCAGTCTGGACTTTGAACCCGACCCTACGTTAGTGTTTGAAATTATAATTTGCCCAATGAGATCATTCCATTTTTCAAATTTTTGTCTCCATTTAATTCATTTAATCGGCATAAACTTGTCACTAAATACTATTCCGTTAAATCAGCTGATCAGTTTAAACCAGCTTCAATCACCTTCAGTGCGCATGTGCGGCAAGGTGTGTCGAGAGGCGGAGCTTTATGTGTTTACCAACATCACGCGTGTGTAATGTGTTACAGGGTTTTTTGATGGGGACGCATGAAAATCGATATAAAAGAAAAGCACAACATCAATAGTGAACCATCAATCTGATTTATCCAAAATAACAAAAGAACTCTACCCTTCCACTTAGTTTAGTTTGGACATATTTTATTGCCGTAGATAATAATGGTACAACATTGAAGATTTTAGAAAATAAGCAAAAGTGTCTGACCAAAAGTTCTAACAACATTAGTATCGGCCATCTCCTTGAAAGTATTTGTATAATTTCAATGTCTACATATGCTTACATAGAATAGGCAAAATAAAACTAATCACTAGACAAAGCAATTAAGTAAATATCTGATTAAATTTTTGAAAATAACAGCACTATTGTTGTAAAGGAAAAAAAAGAAGGCTAACAAACAAAGGTTACTAAAACGGAAAAAATAATAATGTCCAATTGCAAAACACAAAATAACATATATATAGGTGAAAATAAATGAACGTTTCTAAACAGTATAATAATATAATCTTTCAACACTTTTTTGCCGAAGAGATCAAAGTCGGGGTCCGGTTCAATGCTCATTTTTTCAGCCTCCCCGAGTGTAGCTCTACACAGCTAGAGCAACGCTTGACCTTTGACATATCATGTTACATGTCACGCCGGGAACAGGTGGATAAGGCGGAGTCTCAAAAATCATTGACGCATTGACCTTTGACATAACATGTTACATGTCACGTGATGTAATTCACGCCGGGAACACGTGAATAGGGCGGAGTCACAAAAAATCAATACTATATTTGGAATGTGAGACTGCGTTAAGTTGCAAAACATAATTTCAAACACTAAGTAGGTTAGTGTTATTTAGTAAGCATTAATTCCATTAAAACGGTCGCGCGGCTGCGCCGCGCCAGACCGATTTAATTTCATTAATGCTTACTAAAAAACACTTACCTATACTTATAAAATGATCGGAGCGTCATTTGTGCTGGGTTTCACGAAAGAAATGACGTCTTAAAAAACGTCACGCACGCGAGGTAATCCCGCCAGTTTTGACAAATTTTGTGAATAACACCACAGCTACTTTCTGGCCTTTAAAGCATTAAATAAAAAGAAAAAATGTTGTTGTTTTTTAACTCTCACATGATCGATTAATAATTTCACTGAGTGAACATAAAATGTTATATTTTCACGAGTGGCGAATCATATTCTACAGCATGTACTGGTTTTATACGAATATATAAGCGCAACACTTAACTAGGTTTTGCATGAATGCACAAGAATGAATGTAATCCTTGAAACATTGAAACTGTACACATTTTACTGATTAATGTGAGTCTAAAGCTGTTGAAATTAAATTTCGGATAAATGCTCGTGAACTGATAAAAACTTCTAGATACCTATGCATGTAATTGTTTACTGTTGTTGTATCAGTGCATAGATCTATCAGATTTTTGGTCATTTCCTTGCATTCTTACACCCATGCCTCTACCTCCTTGATATACATTAATCGAACATATAAGTTCTGGTGTAAAAAAAGTACAGTGATTATAGCCACAATTGAACGGTTTAGATTATCAGCGTAAAATAAAATAGAGTTTATTTAGGTACACTATGAAAAGACATGAAATAAACACTGTTGTATAATATTTAGTGATATTCATTTACATTGCACCGGTGGATTCAATAGGGGGGGGGGGGGGCGCACTTGGCCCTCTAAAATTCCCGGACCATACATAAATGCAGATACATAACCCCCCAAAAACTCACAAGAAAGCAATATTTATTTGCTTTAAAAAAAAAAAAAACACACCCTTCTCACGCTTCGGGCAAAGCGGCAAGCCGCTTGCATTGTCACTGTCTACATTGTTTCGTATTGCAACCACCTTCCCTGAACTCTGCATTGAACGTGAACTATTTGTCATATCTGATATTGGAATACATAGTTCCCGTGTGATGTCATAGGCACTGAAAGACTCTTTTTGGCAGCTATCTTTAAATGTATAAGTTTATGCAGGCCGAAAGTTGAGAATACTTGCTGTTTTTAAATCACAATGGTGCTTTTATTTTTCAGTCTTTCAGCTTTAATAAATCATTTTAGATATGAAAATGATATTCTGATAAATTCATCGGTAATAACTTAATAACCAAAAAAAGTTACATTGTTTATTTTGTTTAAGGATGAACCCATACTTTTTTTTCTTTACTGTGCATTTTTTTAATTTATTTATTTTTTTTGCATCCATACATATTTAAAATATTCCATCCTAAAAATATGAATTTCAAGAGCTTTCTTATGGTGTTTACATTTTGATTTTTGGAGCAGAAATAACGAAATAATAAGAAAATGAGAATTCTGCTTCTATGTCATTCATAAAAAATCCACTGAATTTGCCTTTAAATATGGCCACCAAGAGTATTGAGTACATAATCTAATAATAACCAAACATTACATAGGTAATTATACCGAATTTAGGGGTGTAATGTGCGCAAAAGTTAAATATTTTATTCTGAAAACATTTTACTAATTACGCAGTAATTTCAATTATGGCATGTTAATCTATTATAATATATTCTCACGGAACATCGTTCACGTCGTTTAATAAGCGGTGTATTTATAAGTCCTTGTATCCAAGGGGATTTATTTGACCCCAGATGACTTCAACGAAAACATAGTTTTTCAAAAAGATTGGGTGTTATATATTTACAGGTAAAAATTACGGGGCGATATATATTCAGCGCGCAAGTATAAACTGGACTGTGAGTGGTCGATATAAAGGGAGATCATTGCTACGAGCGCATATATATGGTTTCCGTGTGAAACCGAAATGTTTCAATTTTGTACTGATGGATTGTATACTGTAAATACTGCATGGAAATCGGGTGAGAAAAAGTGGGGTGATATAAACAGCCCACTTTTTTTCACCAGCCCACAAAAAGGGTTTCATGTTGGAAAACATCCCACATCTGGGTAATCTCTTAGTATATATATATATATATATATATATATATATATATATATTATGGCTACACCAATCCTATCAAAGACTCACCTTAGGATTACTTAGGTAATAAGAAATCTACTTTACGGTGATTTGATTTTATGAGGCAAAATGCATAAATGTACCTGTCTCCTGGGTGTTTAAGGGCACATATTTTATAAACGGCAGACCTAAAACAAGTTAATAATTTTGCTTACTTACATATTGCGTTTCAGATTTCATATTCTTTCTAATGCCAATGCACTCATGCACGAACTATATGTTCTACTTATGTAATATTTATGCATCGATATGACGATGCTTAAGAGCGTTACTTATGTGTTTTCTGTTATTAAATTTATATTGTAGGGAGTTCGTCAAAAGGATGTCCATAGGGACATAGGTTTCACTTTTGATTAATACACAGAGGAAATGTGTTTGTTTTGAGTGAAAATGGAAAATATATCACCGAGAAGTGATTCAATTTAATATATTCAAGAGTGCGTAGCGCGCACGCGCGAAAATGTTGTAACAATTGTACATGTATCACCTCGAGATGAAATGTATTCCATATTCACTCAAAACAAATTTTCTTTTTATCTTATGTTTACTGCTGCTACATATCCATGTACATACCCTTTATATGTAAAAAGGTAGTCCCTGCAGATCTATATCACCCACATTGTGAGATATAGATATAATCTCACTGATAAAACAAGTATTTCAACAGTAAGCATTTAAAAATCTCTAATGTCAATCCCACGTGTAATTCAAACACACACACGTAACAATAATTATTACAAATTCATGATATTAAGTGCTTACATACGACATATCTAGATGCACGTTTGTTCTCAGAGCGTTATGAGTGAGAGACATGAGTGTAAAGGCTACTTATGAGTATTTAATAATTAATTACTTGAAATTCCACATAAAATGGGTATATTCCCATTTAGAAAAAGCCTCAAAACCAATCAGATTGTTCCCACGGTCATGCAAATATCCAAAGTCCCCCGACAGATACTCCGCGGTTGGGAAACCTACCAACACATTTAGTGAATCTAAGCTACGCCCCTGCAAGATACTACTAGAATGTGAGTTTTTGCAATTTCAAAATTGGCAAATATACTTGTATATTGTCTAACACGAGGGATCTTAAAATTTTGGTTGTCCTTTAACATACAATGTTAAATAAATAAAAAAAATAAAACAATGAAATAGGAAATAACGGTAAACCAACTCGATATCATCAATTTGCAACATTTCGGGCTTCATCCGAACAGTACATGTGCCGAATGAGTCACATAGGAGAGAACAACATCACAGCGTACTACCTGTACATGTCAGCATATTAATGAACAGGATGTAAATCTAATCAAGCGATCACAATGTCAAGTGGACATCACAGAAGTACAACAGCACCGCACAGCAAGTCAAGTAAACATCCTTGAGGGAAAAATGCACTGCACAGCAATTAAAGTGGACATAACAGAAGGAAAACTGCACCACGCATTATGTCAAGTGGACATCACAGGACAACTGCACCACCCAAAATGGCAAATTAACCCCACTTCACCCCATTTAATGACTTAACAACCACGCATATGATAATATTACAACCTTAGATGATGTTATTTCAACCCAACATATTGATATAATAACCCAACAAGATGACATTACAACCTCACATGATGACATTACAACCTCACATTATGAAATAATAACCCAACAAGATGATATTACAACCCCACATTATGACATAACAACCCCACATGATGATAACACGATCCCTCAAAATGCTATATGGACCCTTCTAAACATTAATGCAGAACATAAGACAGCTGTGGCGTTCCATATGATATTGTTTTCATGCTGTATTATGATTAAGATCTACGTTACATTAACATGGAAAAAATTTCAAATCATTTTTAAAATGTCATGGTAATGAATCATTACAATAATATGAATTAAGGCACAGCCTCAGAGCGGACGAAGCATGGTCGCCTTATTCAGGAGTACTTGATCTATTCAGTTGCTCTATGTATATTCTTAGTAGATAAGAACACACTCATTAATTCTAAGGTTCATTATATATATCCAGCAACTTGCTTCGAATGCTACGCGAAATAGAAAAAAAGTTTTAAATGGTTGAAAAATTAAATAACGCTACATATCAAATTATTTATTTCATCATAATTATATTTAAATTAAAAAAAAGTAATTGTAAACTAATAATCCTTTGTCGTTTGTTGGTATCTATAAATATATGAATGCATAGTCCTGCCTCCAGTCACAATGCGTACATGCTTTTAAAACAAAAACACTGACAACAACAACAAGCAGAAATAAAAACAAATCCACTAAGTATATTTCAAAATTCATCAATGTGTTTCTATTTCCTTTTTTTTTTCTGTAGGCCTATACATGTATATTTAATTCAAATCTGGCAGTGCCCTGGCCCAGTGCAGGGTGTACAATTAGAAAAAAATAGTGAAATGATTGACCTTTTTGTTAATATGAATACAGCATAACACAAACATTTATCTCAAGAGTACACTATAATATCTGCCATCGAAATTCCAATGGGGAAATCCAAATCCCTATATCTAACGCCAATGGCGGCATCACTGCAATTCATACTTACTAAAGTATGGATTTAATAGTTGGACTGGGGTTGGTGTCACAACTCAGTGAATTTTTTTTTGTTTATTTACTGGGTTTAACGTCCAGGCGACAGTATTTCAGTCATTAGAATACTATGTTTACTTGAGGCCACGTAGACAAGTGGCATAATGCCACACCCAGTCACATTATCCTGACACTGGGCCAACAAGTCCTGGAACTACCCTGTATTTATTCTGAGCGCCAAGTTTTTACGACTTTGTTTAGTATGTCGCAGTCAGGGATCAAATATTCTGGGGCAGATGCTCTTACCACTTGGCCACCTTGACCGGTCATTTTGAAATTTGTAAAGATTATGTTCAAGATGGTACAATTTCTAGTTTACCTCTTATTTAGAGCAGACCATACGAGACAAGACAAGTATCACAAAAACAGAAGAAATAAAAACTTGTCATCTTTGAAAGGAGAAGAAAAGGAAAGATAAAATAACAAGGTGTGTTCCCAATTTCACTAGTCCCACTTTGCCCACTTGAATTTTTTGACAGGTAGATACCTGTATGCAATGAAGTGTGACGGTGTTATGGTAAATAATACATCAGCATTTATATCTGGTGTGATGTAGTAGGGTATCTATATGCATGTATTGTATGAATGTATGTATAACTTAGTAAATTAGGTGAAAAAATATCATGTTAGTTTAAATTTAAATTTTAAAATGTTTATATTTAAATTTAAATTCAAATTTAATTTTTATTTTTTATTTATAATTATTTAATTTTTTTCTCTCTCTCTCTCTGGTTGTATTAGGTAGAAAATTGAAAATGAGTATAAGTCTGACAGAGATAGAAGAGATTAATAGAAAATGAAGCAAAAAGGTTTTAAAAAATAAATTCACACTTGCATTGTATAGTCATTTTTATTAATTCATATACTTTGATAACAAGCACATATAGTATAAATTAACATTATATATTATTGTTTTGTCAGATATTGCTGAAGTCGAGGACAGTTACACAACCACATTCACAAACTTATCGCACCTCACTGTAATTTGATAAGGAAGGCTGCTGCATCTGCGTATTCATAAATGTTAAGTTCTCCTTCTACAAGCCTCAACTTCAGGCGCTGCAATCTCTGGTCGATTTTTCGGTAGGCAAATTTCTTCGGTCTGATTTTCCCACCAGCTGTTCTCTGAATCAGTTTGATCTCATTTGCTGCCTGTTCCTTGACAATTAGAAACAAGAACACGTAGATGTTGGGATGGGGGTTGTTAATCTGGCGATTTAGCTTACTGTGCCATCCTTCGAGATGGTTTGTTGTCCTAGGTCCGTCAGATGCGAAGTGGTCCCAGTGACGTTGGTCTCCTTCCACCCAGGTTACCGTTCGTAGTCTTTGAACTTTTCAACAAAGTCGCTGGCATCATCATGTTCCTCCATGGCCCAGAACCACACATCTTCTATGGCAGCTGGTGGGATAAGTGGCAGGACGGCAGCTCGACGCACCATATTTCTGAAACTGTCGTCATATCGGTACTTAGATGCTAGACCCAAGGACTGCACTTTCCTCCACACAGCCTGTGTGAAGTGGAAGAAACAACACTTTACACGGACATCCGGAAACAGGATTGAAATGGCATTCCTTGGAGCAACCTCAAAATCCATCATCACTTCAGTAGGTTGAAGGTTGATGCTGCGGGCAGCGGCATTCACTGTCAACAGATGAAAGAACCTAGAGTATGTAGCCTGTGTCTTGTTTGGCAGTAGTCCATAAACTAATGGCACCATACACCCATTAACAATGCAGTGAATTGTGTAGAGATGGAAGAAGTTCCTTGGGCTGGCATAGAAAGTTCCATCCATGTACCACCTTCCGCCTTCTGAGAGTTCTCTGAGGTTAGAGTCGGTAGCAAAGATTAGAATCCACTCGTCGGTGCCATCGTCTGCAAGCAGGAAACGTTCCCCAGCTGAAGTAGTGGTCCACTCTCCCTCGAGACTGACTTCAGCAAGCGACTTGGGTATTTTCGGATGCAGTTTTGAGCGCTGTCTATATAGTGATGTCTTGGCTTCATAGAATGTTAGTAGATTTTTTCAACCATTGCATGTTTCCTTTCGTTCCACTCTTCTGACCTAAGAGATGCCAGTGTCTCATCAAATATAGTTGGGACTGGCTTGACAGATTCACGGCATTTTCTTCGGAGATCAGCGAGGACGATGGCAGAATCTGTACCAGCTACATCCTGTTCATGGTTATGCTCGCCGACGATCTTTGTCACTTGGTCAACTTGTCATCTTTGAAATCAGTATAACTATTTATCAGCATTTAACTATAAGATGTACAATCATGCAGTTTTAAATCGGTCTTTCTTGATAGATTATATCCTATACATAGCAGTTTGGTCCGATCCAAAATATAAAAAAATAAGTAAATAAAAAAATAAATAAAGAAAATGAAATAAATAAATGATAGATAAATAGATATGTAAATCTAGGTCTACTGTACATGAATAACTCTTGGCCTTTCAACTAAAAATAAACTCTTTTTCTATTTTGGCTATAGTAAACTTACATTACAAGTGAATTGCAATTATTTAATATATATTATGAGGAATTAATCCACTGTGGATTAAACAAGGAACATTATCATTATAATCATGAAATAAGATTGAAAACATGATTGTATTAAGGATATTCTAGTTTAGATATTGTCTACAGTACTATAAACTGTTTGAAAACGCTTTTGTAACAACCCTCCTTCAATACACGGGGTCACTGAGTAAGGATTAGCAAACACATGTTGTAAACAATTTTGACACGAGAAGCAGATAAAAGAACTTTATTCTGTAATGATTTTGCTAGTTTCCAGTTATTATATATAAAAAGAGTTAAATACAACTTATAAATCTCTAATACTATAAATCTTTACACAGTCGTCTGCATGTATATGCTAACGACGGTGATTTAATCGTATGGAATGCGTCTCAATAAAAAGCTCAACCTCTCATTAAATGAAAAATGGGTGTCTATCAAATTAACTATTACGACCACATAGTATTACATTTTACAAGAATATCATGTGCGATAAAAATGGCGCGCGGAAAAACATGACAGTTGCCACGGTTAGAATAAATGTTTAAAACTACACAAAAACACATGAAACTCGTAATACAAGTTATTGTAACGAACTAGGTAATGAAGACATACTTAACCTTTTTGAAGTCCCTTGGATGTTTCGTTGATAATGTAGCAGCATTTATTTTATCCAAAAATGAACGCTAGCCTTCATTAAAGCCTGCATCGCTTCCGATTTGTTAGAGTAAATAGTACCGTAATTACCGAAAAGGGGCTCATTTTATATATTTCGATATATTTCGTTGCAAAAATTTCAGTTTAAATGAATTGATTAAATATCAGCACTCATGAACGAAGCCAATATTGGCTAAAAATAGATATTGAAAATTGAAAGCTAGACGCTGACTGGCTGATTGAAAGGTTACGAGAAGGTGACCTATCGGTGACGTTCAGATCCTACTGCAGCGTAGCATAGCGAAGTGACGTTAATAATCAGATTGTTCTACGGCCGTAGGTACATTCTGGTCGGCTTTGAAACTTTCTTTTTGGTCGGAGAATAACCATTTTCGTGAGGACATTCAAGCAATTAATGATAATACTCGTATATAAACTTGTTTTCTTTCTTTCTTTCTTTCCGGTATATATTTGTGTTGATTATATTAATTGTTGATATCAGTTTATGTTGTAGGTATATGTTGTGGTATATATTGTAGCAGGTATATGTTGTATGTACCGGTATATGTTGTAGTATACGTTGCAGGCATATATATAGATGTTTCGGTATATTTTGTGGGTATCGGCATATGTTGTAAGTATATGTTGTACTAATATTCTGAAAACTTAAGTTTTTTTTGTATTCTTTTCACCTCATCTCCTCTTTCTTTTTCTTTGGATGTTTAAGTCAGAAAAAAAGGTCAGAAGCTATGTAATCTCAACTCTTTCTTGTACTTAGTCTGTGGTGGTTACTGTTTAGGTTATGCTATTTTCATTACATGACTTCTTCGACACATATCTTTCTACCTACCCACTGAGAATCACAGCAAGACAAGTTATTGTGAGGATGCCCTTGTCATAAAACATCACCACAGGCAGAACTTGAACAGTTTATTAATGCTCTTTTTATCACAGAAACAATAGAAACACATGAAAGAAAGAAGGAAAGAAAGAAAACTAGGAAGAACAAAGTCTAGATATTTTCGCCTCTAGTTGTGCTATCTTTATATTTCCGTCGTATCAATTACAACCGGTCGTGCGAATAAGGAAAATTATCCACAAGATGGTAATGCCGATAAGGCTGCTTATCCGCACAGAAAAAAAAGTGAATTTTACAGAAAAAAGTGTAAATTTTACAGTTTAATATGTAAAATTTACAGAATAATCTGTAAAACCGTAAATTTTACATTAAAAAGTGTGTAATTTACAGAAAAAGTTTAAAAATTTTTTAAAAAAATTTACAGATTAAAGTTCGAAAATAAAAAAAAAGATAAGTGTCAATATGGCACTAATACGATTCAGTACATAGAGTCAGCTAGTTTCCTTATATAATCTATATAGATAATTAAGAAAGCCATTGTTTAGAATAAATTTGAGTTAACTGATCCCTTGAAAACTGAGGCCTCAAGATGGTCGGCAAGGTTTCGTATTTAGATGCCAACCTAAGGATGTAGTAAATCAAAATCGCTCTGATCTTCTATTGTCTGTAAAATATCTTAAAAGACTGTGCTTTAGATAATCTGTATAGAAACTTTAGAATTATATGTATTTTATTGCTGCTGACCAGGTTATATTCAAGTGACATGTTATTCGGCGTATGGTACTGTGGTGAGCGTTTTAGTGCCATCGTGGTCATCTTGTTAAGTTCAATATTCTAGAAGGCGAAATTGAAGCTGGTTGAAACTCGATAATAAACACTTATCTACACTGTTTTGTTACAGGTGTAATATAGCCTCCTTTGCATTTCTGACTACCTGTATAAATTTACCACCTTTAGTCAAAGTTAAGTGAAAATGAGAGGATACGTTATGATCATATGAACTGTTAAACACGTTTAAACAAGCCATTTGGAAATCATACCCTAGGTAAGTTTCTCACTTTAATTATCATTTTTTGTAGTTTTATTTTATTTTATCCTATGTATGCAATATAATTTTCAGCACAGCACTGTCTCCCTTCAAGTCGACATAACAAAGTCCATGATTTCTGATGCCTAAATTGTTACACAAGTCAAACAAATGCATTGAGATCTTTCAGCACTATGGGTCTACCACCAGCTGAGAGGTTTAAAGGCCGAAACTCTTTATGACATCGGTTTGGAGTGTCAGTGATTCCAGCAGGTACTAAAGCCCTGACTGTGTCTCTCAAACTTACATTTTCTTGTTAGTTCAACTCCATTGTTTGGACATGAAACGGAGACTTGAAAGACCCAAACAGTAATTTATTTTTAATACTTATATGTGCACCAGACTGCCAGAAAAAGCTGTGATTCCACATACATGTACACTTAATTTGTAGTAATGATCATTATTTTATTATGTAGATAAGGGACACAGTTTGGTGAACTATTTAATAAGGGATAATGCAAATTCTTGACGACACACAACGCATAACGGACGATGGACAAAGCTCACCTTTAGTACGTTGTGCTCAAGTGAGCTAAAAAGAAACAACTATAATTATTTTCCCTGAAACCAATAGCCAGAATTTATTTATTTATTAGGGCTTTCTGCCTAAAGCAGAAAGTCCTTTTGGGTTTGTTATGTTTTTTCTTCTTCTTATTATTATTTTTTCACCTTTTGAGGTTCATATTAAAAGGTTGCCAATAAGCCAGCAGCATGAAATTTTAACAGTGATCAGAGTGACTTTGGCCCTTTTGAATGCACTAATTTTCATCTTCATATGACGTCATGTGACGTCACAGCTAAAATAGTGAAAAATGGTGTTCGCGCTCTAAAACGGCCGTCATTTATGGTCGGATTTTCTTCAAATTTTCACAGATGGTACATCATGAAACTAAGGTGTGCATATCCTGTCAACTAACCGAAATTCCGAAAGACCGAAGTTCTGTGGCTGAAATAAGATTCGAACATAGGACCGATAATTTCATTTTAGGATTAAAGAGCATCAGGATGAGATAGAAAGTTGAAACTTACACAGTTTGCAGTTCTGCAGAATTTCTAAATAAATGTTGAGTCGTGACGTCATATGACGTCATAAGCATACTTATTAATTTTCATTTTAGGGCAATGATTTCGACATGATGCCACTTGTTCAGAATAATGAACATTTCAGAGTTATGACAGTAAAGTATGCGCTTTTGAACAAAAGTATCTTCAGCACCCTATGACGTCATGTGACGTCACAGCTAAAAATAGTGAAAACTGGTGTTCACGCTCTAAAACGGCCATTTATGGTCGGATTTTCTTCAAATTTTCACAGATGGTACATCATGAAACTAAGGTGTGCATATCCTGTCAACTAACCGAAATTCCGAAAGACCGAAGTTCTGTGGCTGAAATAAAATTCGAACATAGGATCGAAAATTTCATTTTACGATTAAAGAGCTTCAGGATGAGATAGAAAGTTGAAACTTACACAGTTTGCAGTTCTGCAGAATTTCTAAATAAATGTTGAGTCGTGACGTCATATGACGTCATAAGCATACTTCGGGAATGATTTCTACATGATGCCAGTTGTTCAGAATAATGAAAATTTCAGAGTTATGACAGTAAAGTATGCACTTTTGAACAAAAGCATCTTCAGCACCCTATGACGTCAGGTGACGTCAGAGCTAAAAAAAGTGAAAAATGGTGTTCACGCTCTAAAACGGCCGTCATTTATGGTCGGATTTTCTTCAAATTTTCACAGATGGTACATCTTGAAACTAAGGTGTACCTTTCCTGTCAGCTAACCGAAATTCTGAAAGACCGAAGTTCTATGGCTGAAATAAGATTCGAACATAGGACCGAAAATTTCATTTTAGGATTAAAGAGCTTCAGGATGAGATAGAAAGTTGAAACTTACACAGTTTGCAGTTCCCCAGAATTTCTTAAAATATTTTGAGTCGTGACGTCATTTGACGTCATGTGACGTCACAAGCATACTTATAATAAGGATTGTCTTCAATATTTGAAGATCGTGTATGTCAGAAAAGTAAATAAGTATGATCAGGTTTGACATAGTTAGCAGAAAGCCCTTTCTTTTGTTCAGAACAAAAGGAGTCTAGTTTATTTATTTATTTTCTTTTTTGCACAAATGGTCACCTCATATTACTAAAATGAAGTATATCCTTTTAAAAATGAGGCCCCTACGGGATTGGCTAGTTTCCTCTTATACTCTTTATAGAAAATAAAAAAAAAATCTTCTCTGAAGTCAATGGCCAGAATTTCATTTTATTTGGCACAAATGCTTACCTAATTTTACTCTAATATAATTGTTAAAAGATAGTTGATGAGGTCCCGTCGTATATTCTAGACAATACCGGGTGTTGGTACAAAACCTAATTAAGTGGCGCAAATATTAAACCAATATATGTGGTGGGGGTATATATATATATATACATGTATATATATATATATATATATATATATATATATATATATATATATATATATATATATATAATTTTCAGCACAACACTGTCTCCCTTCAAGGAGATATATATATACCACATAAATAGGTTTTATAAAATATTACATTTTAAACGTTTTGTTAAGAAATAATGCTCAAATAATAAAAAAAATCTATATTTTTCTAGTTTAGAATTACATTTAATATTCTTGCAATGCCAATACAATGAATAAACTGCGAGATGTTAACCAAAAATATGCAAATACTTAGTTTTAAATCCTTAATTAAATCAAAAACATAGGACAATACAATATACACGATTTCTGTTTCTTCAATATTGCTTAAATGAATGATGATGCAAGCTCAATATTGCACTCCTTCCAGTTCTCATAAATATTACTAACAAATGTTTATTTGAAAATGTTGGGCATATATATATTTTCTGAAAATATATATATTTCGCACCGCCTATTCGGTCAATGCAGTGTGTGATTTCTGGCTTAATTTATAGGTTATGTTTGATTATGATCAGAAATATAGATTAATTTCAAGGTCAGATATAACAAGTATACTCCATAGACTTTAAACAAATGACATTTATGCAACAGTATTTATTTCATGTTCTCATATTGTGGCTATAAACGCCTTTTTTTTTTTGTTACACGTCGATAGATTTATTGTTCTTTCGTAGACGACGCAAACTGATACTCAGTTAAATGAATATCCATGAGACAGATGCAAGGTTTAGTAGATGACCACGCCTCACCAGAAGCATTCATAGCTGGCAAAGTTAATGTTAAAAAATTCTAGAAACTAATAAAAGAGCAGTTGACAATACCATTCAAAAAGTATTTATGTATCAGCTCACGTGCATTTATCTAAATTTCATTCAACTTTAACATTAACAACACACACTAAGCATTAAAATTTGTACAATTTAATTCTTTTCAAGGATCATATGAAGAGCGATGTAATTCTGTCTTGCAAGATCACACAAACCCTAATTAATGGGTGCGGTTATATAAAAGGCAACGGTTCTATGGCGAATCCAAGATTCGAACCATTGACATCAAATTTCAAATTTCGCTTACCATCGCTTCCAGAAGAGTTAGAAAGCTGATACTTGGACTGAATATTAGTCTTCAATATTTCTTTTCAGTCTGTGAGGACGAACGTCATATGACGTCATAAGATCAAAAAGAATGTTTTCATATGTACGCCTTAATTTCTATATGTTGCAAAGGTCCCAGGACCATACAATTTTTTATGGCATTTACTTCTGATACTGGAATTTCCAATTTCAATGATTATCTTAAGCTTGTAGTTTGTTCGGAACAAACGAAATCTAGTTACTATAAACATTTTATACAATATGTAGGACTTATTATTCAGAAATTTTTATTTCCCATGTAATTTTCTCAAATGTCCTTTTTCAAAATCCTAAGTACCGTTAGAAAGGTCTTACAATTTCTTACATTACTTCTGCTTTATGTTTGGACCTATCTTTAACGACTTTTGAGGTATTGAACGCCAAACCTCAACAAAGGTCGCTTCCGGTTATGGCGGACTGGACGTGCACAAATATGGTGGTGATATTTTATCTTTGTATGTGATATGTAAGGTGGATTGTGGCTTGTATATACTACGGATACATTAATAGTGGTGTTCATTTACTACGGATGCTATAAGGTGACTTGTTTTTTCAGTATATTGCAGCTGTGGTTGATTTTCTTTTCACGTTTAAAGCCCGCTATTCCATATCTATATTTATACACACCTGTGTATCTACCTGAGAATTGAGATAACTGGTTACGCAACACTGATTTCGGTCAATAGCTGTAGCACGGGTTACGTTCGATGGTACTGCAAGTATACTGATCACCGTTACTTACGTGACATGGACACTGTTGCTACACCGCAAACTAACAACACCAAGAAACGGACTTTATCATCCCCTGTAGATTTAACTGAATTAAAGAAGACTAGGTCAGTTAGTACCAACGATCAAGGTATTCCTGAAGAATTGATTATAGCTGAATCTGTCTCTCATATCACCTTAACTGATGAGCATATATCCCAAATAAGTAATCTTCTAAAATCGTCATTTGAATCACAGCTACCTGTCATGATCTCTTCTATAGTGGATGTGGTGGTGAGTAATTTGAATGCAAAGATCGTTCACTTATCTGATGAGAACACTGAACTCAAGCAACGTGTAGATCAACTAGAACTCAGATCCGATCGGTTGAAACAGTACAGTAGACGAAATTGCCTCCGACTGTCAGGCATCCTTGAATTTCCTGCTGAATCTGTTGATGTGAAAAGTACTCGAAGTAGCTTCTGCTGTAAATGCTGAGATAACTATTGCTGATATTGATCACGCCCATCGACTTCCTAGTAAACCTATTTGGATCCTCTGGTAACTCGAGGCCTAAAGATATTGTCATCAAATTCACCAGCTACCGATGTCGACAGAAGCTATTCCGAATCAAGTCTGATCTAAAAACCTGTGGTTTCCCTAATGTATATCTAAATGAACATCTGACCCCTTCACGGACCAGTGTGTTTTTCCAGGCTCGCAAGCTTATGCATGAAAAACAGATTACTAGTGCAAGGACCAGAGACGGTTCTATTCTTGTCAAGGATAACAATCTCAATGTACATCGCCTGGAATCTCAACAAGACTCTGATCAGCTTAAGACTAAGCTGATTGGCGCGTAACTTTTTCTGCACAATATACTCTAACATTAGAGTGCCTACACACTGCCCTGGTCCTGTTGTGTAAACCTTCTGTAAATAATGTTGCTTTAATGAAAAGCATTTACAATCAGTATGGCGTGTTATCCATATTATTTAGACATACTTTGATCTAAAAATCGCATATATATATTCTTTATATTATGTTGCTCGATGAAAGCATATATATTCATTATGGTGGTAATATCTATATTATATGATATTTGGTCCTATACATTGCAGATATATTTTCAGTATATTATTTTGTTAAAAATGATAGTATAAACAGTGAGTATATTATTCTTATATGCACATGTATACTCAGTTTATTTATACATCCAATGTCATATGCGTACAATTGCATATATTAAAAGCGCACCCCTTTACTTTTTGTTCCTTCCCAAGTTATTACTATATTTTGTTACCGAGTTGGTATTTTAGCATACTGTCTAATGTATCTCACATATACTGCAAATTCACATATATGTTACAGTGTCTTGGACAACTAGAGTAGTATTTAATACTGTGACTAAGTTTCAATACTGTAAATAATGTGACCTCAGTACTGTAACTGTGTTTATTTTATGATCTCGCTTTTTGTGACAAAAAGTGTTTTGATGGTGATGTTCTCTGGAAACACACTTGAATGGCATCGATATGAAAGTCATATTTTCCATCATCCCAAGTCATTTATTCTAACGTATTAACGTGATGTAAGGTCATTATTATCATTCGTGGGCGACTATTTTTTGTGTATTACGTGGATGCGTCTATCAACGAAGGTTCAACCCAATTGCACATTATATTTATGATAGATATTCTTCTATCTCGTAACTGAATTGTGTTGATCGTGTGTGTATGTGTATGTCTGTGTATTAGCGTGTGTGTTTTGTGTGTACATGTGTGAGTACGTAAATTTGTGTGTATGTGTGAATGCTAATGTCTTTATGTGCGATGGTATTCATGTATATGTAAATTAATTCAGAGTATAAAAATAATAAGATAATACAATAGACCCAGTAATATTAGCAAGCGGAAACAATCGATTACAGGAAGTTAATGTGTACACAACACACACACACATATATATCCACACATATACGTATACACACACGTACATATATACTGTTGAAGTGACGGTGAACACCAGCAACACAACATCTACTATAACAACATCACATACAACTCGCAGATACGTATATGTACATATATGAATTTAAATTATATTGTACATAACATAAGTATATATAAAAGGCCTATAGAAATATATTTGTACCCAGCGTCTTTATTAATCGTTTAAACTCAATTCACTAATTCCTTTCTTTTCATAATATCCCACCACATGTGTTGCTATTCTTTACGTTTTATATTAGTGTCATGTTCAACATCTTTACTTTCCTTGTTCTTCCATTCTTTCACTATTTGCCTGTTGTTGCTCTTTTGTTTGTGAACACTTCGGTCAGTATTGTTTTTGGTTACTGGACTTTGATGGTGCCTCCATGGACATGTTTACAGTCCGCTACCAGCCAACTTTTACTTGATTTCGTTTGAGCCACCATAGGCTGTGATATTGCTGTTTGGCGTGCTGCTATCGGTCTGTTTCATGCCCGCTATAACTGCTGCAGCAATGTTTTTTGTTTTTAACCCATTAGCTGCTATATTTTTTTTAAATTTTTGGAATTTATGTAAGAATGATTATTCTCTTTTATTTAGTATTTTAGTTTCGTTGTTGCTGCTCGTGTGTGGTGACTAAATTCAGGCCCCGTATTGGGTGCGAATAGTTCACACAAAGATTATCTTTCAATTATGCACTTAAATATACGCAGTAATCGTAATAAACTTGGCTACATAACCGATCACTTTTCCGACTTTGATATTCTGTGTTTTACTGAAACTCACCTAGACTTCAATTTTCCTGATTCTGCCTTGTTTTTAAATGATACTACATTATTCAGACGTGACATTACTTCCTCATCTGGTGGACTACTAGTATATGTCTCAAATTTACTTCAGTCTAAAAGACGAATCGATCTTGAATCTGCATCTGTTCACGCTCTCTGAATTGAAGTATGTCATGAAACTTCATCTTTCTTACTATGTAATATTTACCGCTGACCCGGAACACGTGTTAGTTTTTGGAATGATTTTAATGTCTCCTTGGAAAGAGCTCTGGAATCTAATCAGAAGGTTATCATATTAGGTGACTTGAACCAGGATTTATTAAACAGTAATGAGTTACACTTAAACAATATCATGCGATTAAATACTTTAAATAATGTTATTTTATCACCTACTCGTGTGACGATTCATTCTTCGCCATTAATAGATCCTATTATCGTCTCTCAAAATTTGCCAGTTGTTAACTCTGATATAATAGATGTTGATAGTCACATTAGTGATCATAGATGTACTTTTGTATTTATTAAGTTTGTAACTTTGTTTAAGTCTTGCTCAAAACGAAAAGTATGGTATTATAGCCGTGGTAACTTTGAACAACTTAACTCTTTAATTGAAATGCAGAATTGGGATTTCATTAATGATTTAACCATTGATGAATCATCTAATCACTTTACAGAATTGTTACTATCTTTTATGCACCAGTGTATACCATCTAAAGAAATTACTGTTAGGCCTAATGACCGCCCTTGGTATGATTCTGAAATCAGAAAATTTTCGCGTAAAAGGGATAGGCAAAAGAAATAGCTATTAAAAGAAATAATATTTTGGCTTGGAATAAATATAAAACTCTAGAAATAAAGTAATTATCTAAAAAATTGCTAAACAACATTATTTCGAACAACTTGAAGAGGCAGTGTCCGTTAGTCATTCTGAAAACTCTAAAACATATTGGAATTATAATTTAAAAAAATGATTCGTCAACCTATCTTAAAAACAACTTGTAATGATAATATTGAAACTTACCATTTCACCGATACAGGTAAGGCTAACTGTTTAAATAATTATTTTGCTTCTATTTCAACTGTTGATAATGTGAATGTTGCGCTGCCTATGTTTGTAGAAAAATGTCAATCCGAATTATCTAACATACACATTTCTGTAATGGACATTAAAAGTATTATTGATACCCTTAGTACAAATAAAGCAGTGGGTCCTGACGGCATTAGTTATAAGATTTTAAAGTACACGAAACATAGTATTTCCATACCTTTATGTATGTTATTTAATAAGTCGCTTGAAAATGAAATATTTCTGAAAGTTTGGAAGCGTTCTCTTGTTCTTCCATTATTCAAAAAAGGTGATAAGTCTCTGGTGGAAAATTATCGTCCAATTTCGTTACTTAGTTGCATTGGAAAACTTATGGAACGATGTATTTATAAATTCACTTATAACCACTTGTACTCTAATAATTTGATATACCCATATACCCATACCAATCTGGCTTCCTAAAGGGTCACTCAACTGTCCATCAATTATTAGATATATATCATATCGGCAATCGCCAAATTAAATGTATGGTATTCTGTGGTATTTCTAAGGCGCTTGATCGTGTATGGCACAAAGGTCTCTTGTTTAAACTTAAAGAAAATGGTATAGACGGTTCTCTTTTGAATTGGTTTCAGAGTTACTTATCCGAACGTGAACAAACTGGCTTTATTGGGTCATCTAAATCTTTACCAAAACGTATAAATGAGGAGTCCCTCAAGGCTCAGTATTGGGTCCATTAATGTTTCTCGTTTATGTTAATGATATAACAGTTAATTTATTAAGTATAACGCGATTATTTGCTGGTGATACTTCTCTTGCTTGTTGTGCTTCTACCATAAATGATATTGAAGGTATTATTAATCATGATCTTATGATGATATCTCATTGGTCTAAGCAATGGCTTGTATCTTTTAATCCTTCAAAAACTGAAGCCATCGTTTTTTCTAATAACACGGTTCAGGCTCCCTTATTAATATTCGATGGTGTTCCTGTCCAGTTAGTTAACAGTCATAAACATTTAGGACTAACATTAAGTAGTAATGACAAATGGAAAGAACATATTGAAAAGATAACTTCTTCAGCATCGAAAATTCTTGATATGATGAGATTTCTTAAATTTAAATTACGTAGAGACGCTCTTAATCAGTTATATAATATATATCTTTTCTTAGACCAATTCTCGAATATGCATCTGTAGTATGGGATAATTGTATTTTAAATGAGAAAGATACACTTGATAAAATTCAAAATGAGGCTGCCAGAATTTTAACTTGTACAACTAGATCTGTATCTCTTAATAATTTGTATCGAGAAATCGGATGGTTAACCTTATCTGACAGGCGTAAATATCAAAAATTAGTAATGGTCTATGAAATTGTCAATGGGTTAACCCCTAATTATATAAATGAAATTTATCCCTTTGTAGTCAACTTCAGAACCAACTATACTTTACGTAATGTTCTAAACATTGATACAGTTGCTAGGTGAACGGAACTCTTCGCGAATTCATTCATTCCATCATCTGTTTCTTTATGGAATGAACTTTCTATTGAAATTCACTTTCAGCTTTCAAATCAAGCATTTTACGAATGTTTCATTCAGTTGACATACCTAAATATTATTCTGTTGGCCAAAGAAAGTTATCTGTATTGCATACAAGAATACGTAATAAATGTAGTGACCTTCAGTCAGACTTGTTTTGTAACCATATCTCAGATAATAGAACATGCAGTTGTGGATATGAACTTGAAGATGCTGAACATTTCTTTTTTACTTGCAGTAATTTTAATAACCAACGTGTAAGAATGTTTCACGAATTGAGACTGTTTCATCCACTCAGTCTGCAAAAACTTCTGTATGGGTCTGATTTGTTGTCCTATGAAGATAATGTAAAATTGGTCTTACAGTACAACAATTTATAAAAGAAACCAAAGGTTCGCTGAAACTGCTGCATCTTCTGGAGTTTTCTCATTATCATTTTAGTGGCCAAATAGATCATCGTGTTCACATTCAATACCAAAACGTTCTCTCTCTCTCTCTCTCTCTCTCTGAAGTTTCCTTTTTTGTATCATATTAATTTATATTTATTTAACGTCGATTTATTTTGGTTTAATATGCCCATACTTTACATTAGTCTTTTCAGCCATGTTTTGTCTACTTGTAAATTTGTGTTAGGTGTCACGAGGTAGTCCTGGGGAATTGGAGGACTCCTCGGACCGCTATTAATTTCAGGGATTCATCTGAAATCTAGAAGACGAATATATCTTTTCAGTATTTCCATACTGAACTTATCTCGCCTTCGTATTTATACTGACCGCCCGCACTGCGGTAATGAATTAGGCTAATGGGTTCAGCAACCTGGTATGTGGTTCCGAGAACCACTCTCCAAAACTGGCTAGTTCATATTGCTGATTTAGCAAAATTCTTACTGCCAGGTTTACACACATACACTGGTCAGCTAGAATCAGATCTTGGTGGGATGTGTGTAACAAATTACATGTAGTTTGCTTTGTGCTTGCTTCTCTCACACAGATGTATATATGTGTGTAATTACTGACCATCGCTTGCTTTTGTGCTCTCCAGCATGTCTTAGCCCGTACACGTACCGTGTTTATGAATAATCCGTTAGTACATTTATCTATCTGCCCATTCAGCAGAACGTTTGTATAACTTTTTTTTATGTTTTAAGCATTGCACCGGGTCAGTGTGTTATTATCTTAATATAACTGAAATATTTTATTAACTTTACTATTATTATAAGTGTAAATAGGAGCAATGATAATTTCTACAAAATTAGTTGCCTATCATAGGGAAGAGCCGTATCTAAGTTTTGGAACTTGTGGCTCAACCCCTTTTTTACCCTATTGTACTGTTATCTGTTGTTTGTAAGATGTATGGAATATATATTGTAAAGATGGGGAAAAAAATAAAATATGTTTAAAGAAAAAAAAAGAAAAAAAAAAGACCATTAAAAAGGTATTCGAATTCCAACATTTCACACGCTTTATGTATGGGACTATCCTTCAACTAACGGCATTAGTGATATATAGACAGTTAAACCCCGAGAAAACAGCAAAAATCGAAAGAAATGTGTTCATGTCGTTTGAAAGCTGGATTTACATTTACATCATGTTCGAAATGTTATTTACAAAAACATAATTGACATATGACCTTGAGCGTTGCGATTTTCCGAATACGGAAGTCACCTTATAGAGCTAATTTATAATTTCAGTGAAAATGTAAATCAAATTGGTCAAAACGTAAGGCCAGTAGAGCGTTTGATTTAGTTTAAAAATGTTAAAAATGGCGGCTGCAGAGTAGATACAAAATTGTACACTATTGTTTTAATCTGATGTTATATGACGTCATTGGACAAAAAAATCATGCTTTCGAAAAGGCCGGAGATGCCGTGGTCGCTGACCAAAAACATACCTAAAAATCAATACTTTTCAAGATATAAGCGGTACTGTACTACGGGTAAGGCTGTTTACGATTTTCTACCTTATCTGTACCATTTGCCGCAAGCCATTATATTACTTCATTTTGTGATCCCCTTATCAATGTTCCCGTAACATTTCGGACATGTTACCTTTGGCAAACAGCCGAGGTTATCCATTTGTGTAATTGTCATATGCGGGTCTTCCTAGGTTAAAATGATTTGTGGGAAGGACAAAACAACCAACTGCCGTGCGTTCAGTCAAACACCTAAACCCAAAGATAAGCAACTCAAATAAGCGTGTGAAGGAAATATCGTATATTCTCGTTGCCACTGCGATATTGCGAGAAAAAGCCGGTGTGCTTGTAATTAAGGACTGGAAATTTCTTCAGGAAGGAAATAGTTTAATTAATGAAAAAAGACAATCCTTGTCGAAACCTTGTCACTTGGCTGATCACATTCACTATTTGTGCATGCGCTAACTTCATAGGCTAAACTTACGAAATCGCTACCCTGAGCCAGTGAAGATACCACGTTGTGGAACGTGTCACGCTGTACCGCATGTATCTACTTCGGGGATGCCGTATTCTATGTATAATCGATTCTCCCGAAGTGTCGTTTTCTCGTGTGATGTGATATACACTTGACGAAAGACTTCACCAACATTAAGGAGGGAGAGTAGAATAGCATTTTTTTTAATATATTTACCAATCATCTGTTAACGATCTACTTTATAAATGCTATATAATTGTATTTATATTATATTTTATTTGACCGATTCCGTCGAAGTTGCGTTTACGAAAACATCGTTAGTCCGTGAAATGTGACCTACACTTGCCGAATTTATTTGTCAGGAAACAAAGACTTCACCAGCATAAACAAGAGAGAGAGAGAGAGAGAGAGAGAGAGAGAGAAAGAGAGAGAGAAGAGAATTTTTTTTTTTTTAAATTTCTACCACTCATCTGTGAACGAGCTGCTTTAACTTTGGTATCTGTATTCAATATTATCCAAGTTTCTTAATAATTGCAGTATTTGTTGTTTTCTGATACAAAAAGCCCCTAAAACATTCATCTGCCTATTAACTTCTCTATTTAAGTTAAGGAAATAATCTTTTTTGTTTAAGTAGGACTGTACTGTTTTTACAAACAGTAGTTTGCTAACTCAGAGTTTTTTGTTGATTTTGTCCTGACTTTAAATATCGAACGTTTATTTTTTGTTACAACACGCATGTTTTCTTACTTACGCCGTCATAAACACTGTCATTTTAATATGTTTATATCCGTATGAGGCCTCATGTCACCTTGATTTCACATTGAGTCACATCCACGAATTATGGTAATATTCTTTACGCCCTGATTTATGGTCCCCCCTTTCAAGCGTGAAGCTTAAGTTTTGCCCTTAATGAACTATATATGTAGTGTACATCCGTCTCACTCCGGGTAGAAGTGAATGGGTATGCATCATAAAGCTGGTATATTATACATTGTTCATGTTTAGATATTTCTCTTGTTTGACAGTGCCAGGACTGGTTGGCCCAGTGTCAGGATTATGTAACTGTTGTCGTAATCACTTGTCTACAGCGTAATATATATGTAGATAATGTCCACAAATGACTGAAATATTGTCGGTGGGCAATTAAACTTAGGGTAACAAAAAACAACAACAACAACAAAACAAACAAACAAACAAAAGGGCCGTCATGGCCCTGTGTCGCTTACCTGAGTTAGATGCTGTGTGAGACATGATGACAAAAAATGTGGCATCTAAAGTGTTTTTCTAACATTTTACTAGGTGACCTAGATTTTGATCCTACCTGAATTTGCACTCAACTGGGAATTCATGCAGTCATCATTCTTATCAAGTTTAATGAAGACAGGTACAAAAAGGTAGGTCATTCAGTCCCTCACTGCGTGGGTTCGAATCCCGGCAGGGTCATTCGGATTTTCATGTGAGGAAGCCTTCCAGCTGGCTTGCGGTAGGTCGGTGGTTCTACCCGGATGCCTCCGTGCATTCGGGGTCTTCCTCCACCTGTAATTAGTTGGACGTCGCTATATGACTGAAATACTGTCGAAGCGACGGAAAACTCAAATAGACAAGTCAAGTCGAAAATGTAGGCCCCTAGAGTGTTCACAAGATTTTCTAAAATTTGCCCAGGTGACGTACTTTTTGACCCCATGTGGCCCAGTTTTGAATTCATCCAAGATTTGATGTACACAAACATTCTGACCAAGTTACATTAAGGTTAGGCTGAAACTGTGGCCTCTAGAGTGTTCACAAGGTTTTCTAAGATTTGACCTGGTGATCTAGTTTTTGACCCCACATGACCTAATTTCAAACTCATCCAAGATATCACGTAGGCAACATCCTGACCAAATTTCATGAATGTTTGGCCAAAACTGTTGCCCCTAGAGTGTTCACAAGGATTTTCTAAGATTTTCTAAGACTTGACCAAGTGACCTAGTTTTTGACCCCACGTGACCTAATTTCAAACTCATCCAAGATATCACGTAGGCAACATCCTGACCAAATTTCATGAATATTTGGTCAAAACTGTTGCCCCTAGAGTGTTCACAAGGATTGTCTAAGATTTTCTAAGATTTGACCTAGTGACCTTGTTTTTGACCCAACATGACCCACTCATCCGTCATTGCATAAAAACAAACATCCTAAAATTTCATGGAGATTGGGCCAAAACTGTGGCCTGAAGAATGTTCCCCTTTTGGGGGGGCCCCAAAAACCACCAAATTATAAGATTGGGCTGAAACT
>CM037781.1:24016650-24066650 GCA_021229015.1 Solen grandis | reverse complement strand
TGTAGATACTTGGCTACACTGTGGTCTGAGTTTTGTTAAAGTTGTGGGTTTATTGTTCCGTTAATAAGACTGATTTAACAGCGTCTGTAGGTGTACCAGATAGGCAAGTAAGATAACTCATGTTAGAGAACTTTATCCAAATTTAAACTTATACATATATATATGATTAAAGTTTTTGCGGGCAAGTTGTTATTATGCTTACATCTCAGTATATATCTTAGCGATTGATTTGAGTACTCAGATATGTAGACAGGTGTGTTAAATCCCCTGAAACAAGTCTGATGAAGGTTGTAGATGCCAGTTATGTAGACAGGTGTGTTAAATCCCCTGAAACAAGTCTGATGAAGGTTGTAGATGCCAGTTGATATGTATAACTCTTCTGCCCAAACTTATTTGAAATTTAATGATTGTATGCATAATTAAATTTTGGCTAAGAATATAAATATTTTGATGAAGTAAGTTCAGCTAGTAAAATGTCATTGAATTTATAATAAACTACGGTCAACATAATGAGACAATTGTGATTAAATATATTTTCTTCAGAGTGAACTTTCAAAACTTCGAGTACGCTGTCTCATGGAAGATCATTTTAATATACTATTACACTCCGAATTGATACGTAAACCTACGTTAATCAACGAGTACCTAATCTACATACAGGTGTAAATTTCCACACATTGTTCATCGGAAAAAAACAAACAAACAAACATTTGAGATTTTTCCCCAGTGACTGATTGGTCATTTTTAATCATCATATTATACCTGGTACTGCCGATCCTCTGGTAAAATGATTACATTTCGAAGGGTGAGAGCGAAACTATGCTAAGTGCTAAAATATTTATATGTACTTAGCATAGTTTCGCTCTCAGTCCTTGACTTTTTATATTTGAATGTTCAGGTATAAGCTTCCGCAAGTTGTCAGGTTTGTCAGTGATGAGATACAGCGAGTGTACACCAGCGATCTGATGGAGGGACTGGACAACATGAGGACAATAACAGGTACCCGGAATATTTATCTGTTCATGGAAACATAACAGGATCTCTATTATTTTTTTCTTCGTTTATCCTTAGTTCGTTTTTTAAATATATCAAAAGTAACGACGAAATAAAAAATATTAGAGAATGAGTAAGGCGCATATCCCCGAGAGGTCGGTTTAACTTGGAGAAAAATAGCCAAGTCATAAATCTTATAACGAAAATCTTGTGTTTTCATGCATCAGTTTAGCCATTCAGATTGCGGGAGAGCTGCGCCATCCTGTATATACGAGTCATCATCATAGCTTAATAAGTAATAACCTTGATATCAAAAGAACAGGGTTTCCGCCTGAAGTACACTGCTGATTTTAGTAATTATGAAAAAGTATACACGACATGTTATTAAATTCTTGTCATCGTTGATGCGACCAACAATGTTTCGCTTTCTGAAATACTTGAAGATAAGTACGTGAACATATATTGCAAAATTATTCTAAAAAAATGAATCGGTGGGTACGTTTAGACATATTTCTTGTAATAGTTTTATAGCCGGTATTCGGCTATATTCAAAATATCATACATTTTGTATTTATCCCTTATTGGATTGGAAGTGAATATAAAATGTTAATAGTTAAAAACAAAAAAAAAACAAAAAAAAAAAAACAACACTAATTTATCATATTTATCCCGTTGTTAAATACTTTTGTACAAGAACGTAACAACCAACTAAATCACGTGATTTTCCTCTATCTAAACAATTTGGTCTAAATTGTAAACTTAGAAAAACAGAATTCTAAAATTAGCTCCACATGCTCCGATATTTGGCTAACTTGTCAGTCATTCAGTTTCAGCCTTGGATGAACACTGAGTTTAATCTTTAAAGAATCCTTACAATAGGAGAAAATCAGATTAATTTGCATTGGTATACATATCGGTTGTAGTCATGAACCAGTCTTTCATGTTTTTTACTTACATTACGCTCTCAAATGATATCACACGGACATGCACATATTTTCAAATGAGTATACATATAAATGAACTAATATTAAACTAAATTTACACAGAGACAATCCGATTGAACCGCTTGATGAGTCAGAAAGTACTCGTGGGCCACTACAAGCCTCTGGAGGAAGTGGAGGAGACGGGAGAGAGCCGCCAGAGGACGCTGGTGGTGCTGCCGCTCAACAGTCGCCTCGTGAGCGAGATCGAAGTCAGCGTGGCGGAGGGTGTGCTAGAGGAGGACTACGAGACGGTGTTCCGGGTGTTCCGCAATACAGACAAGGACATGGAGATCGTCGACGGCACCCTCTATATCGACCTCGCAAGTGACACTGGCATGCGTCGCCTGGCTCATTGCGATGGTAAGAGGCTTCTGCAAATAATTTTCAAACAAACATTTTGATTATTAGTCCCCACCGGTGAAAGCGGTTGGGAACTACAGGTTTGCGCGTGACCTTCCGTCTGTTCGTCCGTCCGTCCGTCCCGATTTCATGTCCTCTCTATATAACTTGGACATTTATGGATGTATTTCAATAGAACTTCACAAAAGTATTCCTCATAACTCACATTCCAAGGGTATGTCCCGTGCATCAACAGTATGCACCATTGAAAGGTCAAGGTCACAGGAGGTGTTAGAAATTGTCTTTTGTGTTCATAGGCTACATCTTCGTGTCCACTTTGTAACTTTCATATTGATCCTAAATCTTTACAAAAGTGTTTGTCATAAGACAAAGGTGTGTCGCATCCATCAGTCATATGCGTCCTTGAAAGGTCAAGGTCACAGGAGTTGTTAGAAATTGTCTTTAGTGTCCATATGCTACTCCGTGTCAGCTCTATTACTCCCATATTAATGGTTACATTTTTATAACACTTTACAAAAGTTTTTACACAAAAGTGTGTTGCGCGCATCAACCATATGCGCGCTTGAAAGATCAAGGGCACTTGAGTTGTTAGATATTCCCAATAGCATTTATAGGCTACATCTTCGTGTCTGCTCTATAACTTCAATATTAATAGATGGATTTTCATAAAACTTTACAGATGTGTTTGACATAACACAAATATGTGTCGCACACATCAATCAAGTTACGCGCTTGAAATGTCAAGGTCACATCAGTTGTTAGAAGTTGTCTTTGGTGTTCATTGGCTACATCATCGTGTCCTTTCTATAGCTTCCATATTCTATGGGTGGATTTTCATTAAACTTTACAAAATTGTCTGTTTTATAGAAAGATGTGCTGGTGCATCAACCATTTGTACATTTGAAAGGTTAAGGTCAAAGGTGTTCTTAGATATTGTCTTTTGTATTCATAGGCTACATATCAATGTCCGCTCCATTGTCTATGTTTGGATTTTCATGAATCTTTACAACAGCATTGCCATAACACAAAGGTGTGACGTGTGCATCAACCATATGCACGCTAGAAGGTCAGTGCAGTTCGGGGATCATAACCTATTTCCATTATTTTTATTGTTTCTATCTGGCACAAATTCTTCATGTTTTTTTTTTTCACCGGTGGGAACTCCTGATAGTATTGTTTGCTATACTGACAAAGCCTTGTTTTTTTGTTGTTTTTTTTTGTTTTGTTTTTTTTGTTCGGGTTTATCTCCGTCAGTCATATTGGATGTTAACATCTCCCGGATGATAAATTCAGCCCTTTAGTAGACTGTTCATGAGACCGATATAAGTAGTAGATCTTTGTTGTGATATCATGTTGTGAACAATTGGAGGAACACAACACATCTTGATATCTTGAGCTACACTTTTATACCGACCAGCATTGCTCTATATGCGGACCAAGAATATAGCTATACATATGTATGACTATTTCCTCTTCTATCAGGAAAAGCACAATTTATTCACACACACACATATATATACAGTCGAATCCCGGTTACTCCCCAACCTCTTATTCAAATACCCGGCGTCTTTCGAAATACTTCTTTGGTCCCGATCACTCTCCTTCTTATTTCTATATAAAAATATCTGGGTTATTCAAATTTGTGCCATTCGAATATCTGGCCTCATCCGAAAAGATTTTTTGACCCGTGCCAATCGATTCGTATGATTTTCGCAGTCGCTGACGAGCATTAATTACCCGCGACATTTTGAAAACAAACAATGGAAAGGCGCGAACGGAAAATAACAAGCAGACCACGTTTACATCGTTTTTCGAGACGACGTTGACGTAACGTTGATACATGTAGTTTCTTGTGGTTTAGTCAGACATGATGAATGTTCATATATGTATTGAAGTAAGCAAATGTGCAGAAAAAGATAAACATTGGTAAATTAAATATTAATTATCCATTGCTTTTTTTCAAGACGGCGTTGATATTGGGCACATGTTATCGCTTGTGATTTAGTCAAACCTGATAAATGTACATGTATGTATGTATCTTTGTTATTGACGTATGCATTGATTATTATTGTATAAAATAAAATTACTTATCTTTTTAAAAAAATTATATATGACGTTATTTACATGAAAAAAGTGGGTGGGATGGGCTTTTGTTCCAACGATCGACGTGATTTGGGTTATTCGAATACATGCCTTACTCGAAATAAAACACCGATCCCCGGAATTTCGAATAGCCGGGGTTCGAATATATATATATATATATATATATAACTTTTTCAAAGTAAACATAGGAAAACAAATTCTAACACATACACCACTATTTACAGTCATTCATTGGTGACTAGTAGTCTACTGTATCGTACAATGGTTTCTATAGTTACATGAGGATACAGTCATTAGATTATCATTACAATACTGAGTACTTACTTGATCTCATACTTGTTAACGTTATAACGTTACGTGACAGGCTGTGGCTTGATTTCTTAAGTTAAAAGCCAAAAAAAAAATAATCGAAAATTTGGTTGAGGTAATTCCTATATTTCAAAACATTATTTCAACAAAGTCGAAAGAGAAACTTGTTTTTCAGGATTGTATCGCTGATTAGCAAGTTGGTTCATTTTTTTCCTGCCCCACCCCACCCCTAACACACCACTCCTGTTTAAATAATGTAATATAATTAGACTGTGTAGCCTTTGATATAGGTTTCTCTTTCGTTTCCGTGCAGATACATACATTCTTGTATGTATGATTTACGATATTATAACCTTCTTCCTTAAAATGAGTAGGGCCTCGTATCACATGCATCTGTTTTCCTCATTCAATCTCGTGACCTTGATAAACAAACCTATCTTAAGCGATCATTCAGTAGGCCAAGCAATATGTCATTAAATATAGATGCCTGCTTAATAGGATTCATTAATACAGTTTTCTTTTTCGGAAGCATAAAACTGACTACCTAAACATTAAACTCCATATAGACGTATTTTACAATTTTTGACAAGAGCAGTGCCTAATCAGACAGCTTCTACCAGAATCTACGATGTTTGCTCATTCGCAAGTGCAGCCTATTTCTATACAAATTCGTGGCAAAGAAAATATTCATTGTTTCAAATGAGCATGTACTACTTAAAATCCAGTCTATTCATATTCGCCAAGGCATAAATGTGTAGACGATTATTTGTGAATTAATGGTTATAGCAGGCTGGATGCTTAGTACAGGTGACCATTGGGTCAAGTTTAACTACATACTAAGGTAATAAAAATGAAGATAAATGCCAGCTCTAACTTTTTGACTTACTTTGAACAACTTGTGTAATAAGTAATATTTTCCCAATACCTAGAGTTTCTAAAAATGTTTGATTATTAACGGCAGTTGTCACGTGTGCTGAAAACTTTTTCTTTATTGCTTTGTGTGTTGTTATAAAATCGCTCTAATATTTCTTCTGTTTAAAATAAAAACAGGAAATGAAACTACAATTTACTTCATTATTTAAATGTTTACCTCATTAATCACTAGAAAAAAGTGCATTATAAAAACTGATTAAGGAAAGAAATATCGAAATAGGAACAAAACCCGGACAATTATAGATATAGGTGCTGGATTGTTAAAAATAAAAGGAAATGGCTAGTACATGTTAAACGCACGCACGAAAAGTTACAGCTTTACAATTCAGTTGATATGTGGCGAATTATGTCAAAAAAGCGATGTACATGTAATATTTTGCAAATCTTAAGCCGTAAGAATGTCCGTGTTTGTGTTTAAAGTCACCACAACATAACAAACAATGCTGCCTATCTGTTCAAAGCGCTTTGTCATTACCAATATCATCATCATCAGCAGCAGCGCAGCACAGCAACATTTTAATAACAGCTCCTTCATTGTTAGGCCTACAATGTCGGTGAAAAACAATGTAAAACTCGAAAACAAAATCAGTAACTACCATTTCTATTGTCTTATTACAGAACGGCACTCCTATGAAAACCAAGAGGCCCCTGCCGTCCCACCGAGACGTGCTGCCCGTAAAGGTAGGTCCTTATACTGGGTAGGACCAGGTCCTTAAAATGAATAGTATCATGTCCTTAAACTTGACAGGATTTGCATGTGCCACTGACTCATTCACGTATTGATTGTGAAACAGTCTCCGGTGGCTGAATAATTAGAGTGTCTGTCTCGGGGGCGGAATGCCGTGGGTTCGATTCCTGACCGCGATATATCAAGTCGTTAAAGATGATAACGGTAGCATATTTTGCTTGACACTCAGCATATGTACAGGGTAGTTCTAAGACTGCTCGATCCAGTGTCGAGATACTGTGACTTTCTTAATCGACGTAAGAAGGATGATATACAATGGAATTATTTTCAGAGGAAGTGGTACTTTGTCAAGAACAGTACTAGGCCGAATATATTTATGATTTAATATAAATTTGTTAGACCAACCACAACACTCAAACCACAAAAAAAATAAGGAAAGAAAATCCTAAAACCTCAGCTGTACATGGTAGTAAAAAGTGATACTACTCAATGAGTTTGCCAATCAGACCGGTAATTTAACTTAAATTTGTTCACACACACACACACACACACACACACACACACACACACACCTTTGTGACTTTGTCGGCGAATGAATGAATGAAATCTTTATTGTTTGGATCAATTTGTAGGAAAGAAACACATCTTGTACTTTTTCTTTGCAACGTTTCCTGGGTTGGACTAATACTTTGCTTCCCCTGGATATGTCATGATAAATTATCGCCCCCAGTGGGATCACACAAACCTTACTCGCCTGCAGTAGGATCACACACACCTTACTCGCCCCCAGTGGGATCACACACACCTTACTCGCCCCAAGTGTGATCACACAAACCTTACTCGCCCCCAGTGGGATCACACACACCTTACTCGCCCCCAGTGGGATCACACAAACCTTACTCGCCCCCAGTGGGATCACACACACCTTACTCGCCCCCAGTGGGATCACACAAACCTTACTCGCCCCCAGTGGGATCACACAAACCTTACACGCCCCCAGTGGGATCACACAAACCTTACTGTCCATATTTGCGAGGGGTCAATATACACTAGTTGAGCGATTTCCACATCCACACACGAGGGTTGTCACTAGGATTCGGAAAACTTGAGTTCTGCCAAAGATTTCCAGGAAATTGGAATCCTTCTATACATTAATGTTGGGGCGGCTCAGGAAATATTTTTTTTTTCGCAAACGTCCAGGACTCCGTATCGGGACCGCTGAGAACCCTGCATACATATATAGCGTCATTTTTCTGTTAAATCATATTCCTATAGTGTTTATTCATAATTGATCATGGATACTTTACGTATATTTCAGAATCATCCACACAGAACGGTAAACAAATTTATTTTCTTTGTTTCTTCTTTCATTTGAAATTACTGGTAAAATGTAAAGATATAGAAGACATGTATAAAAATGGTGAAGGCACAGAAAAAAAAAGTGGTAAAAGGTAATAACATCCAAACGTTTCTTTTTTGTTTGGGGGGGGGGGGTAGGGTTGTCCGTCGTCCGTTCGTCCGTCGTCCACAATTGTTTCAAACGACATCTCTATAACCACTGGGCCAAATTTGATGAAACGTGCCTGTGATGTTCCTTGCATGAAGCTCTACTAAAGTTGTTCAAATGGTTTCGGTCCATTGCATATCTAGGTTACAAGAGGTAAAAATAGAACATTTTTAAGCTACAAGTACTGTTTGGTGTGTGGACTTGAAATGAGCTTCCTATATTTCTGCATGGATTCTGTATTCAGTAGGACTATGCTTTAATATAGTAACTTGTACAAGCAATGAAGGCAATGTTTCTCAGGTGAGAGACTTCGGGGCCATCTTAGGTATAGAGTCCTGGTTCTTTTTTTTTATTTCCAACTAAAGGGAACAGACATGTATATTAAGAATGGGGTTTTACGAGGACTAGCTTTCTTCTTTTTAGTGCGACCACGTGCTCCATCGCCAGTGGCTGCAGAAGGCGAAACCTCCGGCCCGGGTAAATTTATTACATATTTTCATCACCTGCATCTGCTTTTGCCATTATCATAAACTCAACCATTTCTTGTATATTTTATTATCTTCTTGCCAGCAATAACGACAAAAATATACGCATGTAAGGAAAGGTATAGCATAGACATGTATATTAACTGAATTCTTCTTATTATTATTAATAATAATTGGCAATAACCACACCACACCATTGGCACTAGAACTACAGAATATAGGCCATATTGCACTGGAGCATGCCTGGAACACATATATAGTTACTGAACATATATATGCTAAGTAATTATGCCGTTTTATTTTTGCTTTCCCATCCATCTTCCCATATATATTGAAACAGATGTTTGCACCTTTCCTTGGATATGTTTCACAAGCATATTGCGACTGAGTTCGGCAAAACGGCCAACACATGCGGTCCCAGTGACAGTGAAGTAGACATACAGATACATATATTTAAACCACACACTATATTTGCAGACTTTCTTTTGAATGAGTTATATATTGCATGTATCATTATTTTAATGGGAAACAATTTTCAAGGTAAGGAGTGAAAACTGTTTTTGCTGTTGAATAGAATAGAGCTCCATATCGTAAGCGGTTATGTAAGAATAAAGAATAGCATGCCATGGGTCCATTTCAATGAGCTAAGTAAGTATGGAAAAAATACAAATGTGAAAGATATAACCGTTTATATCTTAATATTGTTTATCTTAAAAATAAATATAATGTGTGTATCGTTACGGAAAATTTCAATATTTAAATGTTTTAATGTGTACGCAAATTGTATGTGGCGATGTTACAGCTGCTTCGGAAATGTTTTGGAAAATCGAGAGGCAAAGGATGCCAAGTTTTTACAACTATTACTTATCCCTGTCGACACTTTCAGGGTTGGACCAGTACTTTGCGCCTTGAAAGGTCAAGAAAAATCCTAGCCCCAAATGGGGTTTGAACCCTTAATCTTTGGATCCGCTGCCGGATATGTTACCACTCTGCATACGAGCGTCTGATCCATGTGTCTGACAGGACAATATTACGATAAAGTGTGCTTGTACGACATTAATTGAAACGGCCCCTGTGAAACATCAAGAATGAACATGTATTACTTCCTCTTACACTATGCACGTGATGTATGAGTCGGCTGGTTGAAGTGTCACGATAAAATGACTAATGAAGATTTCCGTGCTTATGAATACTTGAAAACCAACTTTTTTCCGAAAGCAAGTAGGACTGCTCTTCTGGTAGTGGGTTTTTCCATCAAACCAAACTTTATTTCTTTGTTTTATCCATTTCTATCTATTTCGGTGATGCTACCGTAATGGATGACAAATACCCGGCGCAATAGCCCAGTGGTAGAGTGGCCGCTTTGTATTCGGAAGGTCTGGGGTTCGAATCCCAGCCGGGGCACTTCCTCCGCTGACCACGTCAAACCAAAGACGTATAAAAATGGTACCAGTTGCACCCTTGCCAAGCACTCGGTAAAATGGGGTTGCTATGTGAACTCGGAGTTCACTGTAATGGAGCGTGTCTCCCGTGTTTCGGTGCTATACATCGGGTACATAAAAGAACCAAGGGGGTCTATTCGCAAAATGAGCTAGGGTTTGCACCGGACTCCCTATGGTCATAATAATCAGAAAACGATTGCTACCCATTACAAAGAAGGAAGAAAGAATTAAAATGACGCTTAAAAAGTCTGAAAATATCCTTCTTATACATTACATGTATTTATTTTCATTACTTAACTAACATCTACTTACTCCTTGATAAAAACCGATGTTAAGTACGGTGGCACAGAGGTGACATGTGTAGATCTTCATCTTCCGCGTGGTAACGAGATACGAAGTCGTGCAAACAAGATATTACATCGTTCGAATGAGATACTAAGTCGTGATGGGAACGAGATAACTAAGTCGTACGTAATACGAAGTATTTTCTTTACAGAGAGAAGAGAGCTACAATACTGTGGTTCGAAGGCGACAAAACAAGACAGAATACCCTAATGATGTTGGACAACATATATTTATGAATTAATTAATGTTTTGGTAAAATAGTGGGTTTGATTTTTGTATTTTCTTATATTTGGTCGTTTTAAAGGCAAGAAACCTGCGTCTCTACCCGTCTCGCCGAGAAAGACGACTACCGGAGATTATGTTCTTCCAGATCCGCCCAGCCCAGGTATTTGACTGATAGACATACGCGTACATATAATACAAGATGACACAGACGGACGATCGTCTTGTCATATATATGTGATATCGTATACACAAAACAGGCTTATATACAGACCAATGGATGGTTAGACAAACAGATAGACGAGACTATAAATAAATGTGTATGAAATATCAGTTTATGTAAACATAATTAAAGTGGACCAGATTACCTGCGGTCCAGTCCCGTGATCCAGTCCTGTTGTCCAGTCCGATATCAACATGATTAGTGAAATACATGTACACACTATTCTTTAGTCGGTCAGACAGACAGATAGACAGACGGACAGAAAGACATATAGACAGACGGACAGATAGGCGGACATATAGACAGACGGACATATAGACGGACAGACAGACAAAGAGAACGACGGTCGGACGGACATTGACTAAAAAGAAATCCTCCGTTATAAAATGAAGTCCATGGGGTGTCAGCTAGTTTTCATCAATGAGGCTCCCATGGAAAGGGATAACTTTCTTCATATTCTTTAATCAGACGGATGTACGAGGTATTGGGGTTAAATAGCGAGTGATCCTTAACAGGGTTGGTGGTACTCGGACAGGGATCTAGGACCACCATGGTTTTTTTTTTTTTTTTTTTTTTTTTTTTTGAGGGGTTGGGGACGGGGTAATGTGTGTGGGTGTGTGTGTTTTGTTTGTTTGTTTTTCGTTTGCTTGCTTTGGGGTAAGAGAAGGGGGTCCATATATACGATATGATTCGTCCCTTGTAATTGTCTTGTTCACATTTTTTGCACTTTCCCACGAATTCTCTTCGATCGCTACCGAGATGTAGATATATGCAGAGCTACTGATTAAAATGTCTCAAAGTACGTGTTTTGTTGACCTATTCGTATTTAAATGAAGCTGCATATGAAAATATAAGCGTGCAATATTACCATACTGGCGAAGCGTCTTGCCTTGGACCCCCGTCCGACCGTCCGAATTATTTTATACTGAAATGTCTGCCGTTTGAGTATTAGTCTGCACTATAAATGTTGTTCGTTCTGTCGCGTTTCTTGTGCACAAAGAATCAATAAAATATTAGATAAGCTCCAGCTATCTGTCAAAACATATTTATATAAGTGGGAATGACTCTTCACCGTGTAACTTTGTAACCAGTCGACCAATGTTTGTCAAATGTTCAGAACATTATTGAGTATTGAAAGTGGCCTCGCTTTCTAAAAGTATACGATGTTTCTGTGTGCAGTCTGACCTTTCTTAAGTGACCAATCAAGTAATCAATATGACTGGTGCTTAAGGGGTCAAATACATGCTGTAATGTCACAAGTTTTCGTTACCATTATGGCCGCTAATTTGGGAGTCAGATACATGCTGTAACGTAACAAGTTTACTTGTCATTATGACCGCGCTAAATGGGTTTCCTTGTCATTATGACCGCGCTAAATGGATTTCCTTATCATTATGACCGCGCTAAATGGATTTCCTTGTCATTATGACCGCGCTAAATGGGTTTCCTTGTCATTATGACCGCGCTCATTTTCCTTATTATCATGAACGCTAATTGGAGGTCAAATACATGCTTTTCGTTGTCATTATGACCGCTCAATTGGGGTTGGGGTTGGGGGTCAAGTACATGCTTTATAGACACAAGTTTTCGTTGTCATTAAATTTCGGTGAATCTGTACCAATGGCAACTGTCATGCGCGAATTCAGCCATTTATCTCGGGGATGGGGGTGTCCGACAGGGATATATTGGCCAGGGAGGGGGGGGGTGTTCTTTTCTTCTTAACTCTTAACTGAATAGCCAAATCCCGGGGGTCATGACCCTCTACCCCCTCCCCCGTCCTGGATCCGCTCATGACTTCGTTGTTATAATAACGTACGCGAACCTTAACTCAGCAGGAACTGTAACTCTCTTTTAATATCTTCCTTTCGATTACATCATCCAAAAGTTTGAAGGCTTGCATGTTTTAAAAGATAAATATATTGTATTTTCCCTGTACATGCCCACGTTATTAACAAATGCATTGTATTTGAATATAAAGCAATAGAAAGGGCTCACCTAAAACATACCTTTTGATGAACACGGGCGACGACAAGTTTTAAATATTAGTCTCTCGGGCGAAAGGTCACTGTATGATGTAAACACGCTTGTTTTTTGTTTGTTTTTTATTGTACACATGTGTTGATGTTTCAAAATAATTAGCATTGCATTATGTGTCTCTCTTTGCTGAAAGTCTTTTTTTAAAAGTGTTATTATAAAGGTGAAATGAAATTGACGAGTCTGGGACCCATTTGACGACCCCCGTGTTTTGGTACGAAATCCCCTAAACTTACTAATCAAACTCTATTTTTGCCATTTGATATGTGTTGAAATATCATTTAACTATAACTTCTAAGTTATTCTTTAAACATGTGGTAAGATTTCTATATATAATTAAAGAAACAGTCTTTTGAATAATAGTTTTAAAATTTGCTGGTACTCAGTAGTATGTATTTATACTTTGCTTAATATATTCCTGCATTTTATTATTATCATTATTATTTATTATTATTATTATTATTATTATTATTACATAAGAATCCAAAATAATGTAGGCTAATTGCTTTTTAATGGAAAATAAACGTTTTGGATTGGATTATCATTTTTAACTGCTGCCTGGCAATAATCGATGAAGATGGTCCAGAAAAGATGTCAGAAAAGTTACATATAGCCAATTTTGTATCTTCACAATCGTATTGCAAATAGAAAGTAGGCTTATATATATTTGTTAGGCTTTTCTTTTATTAAGAGCCATGTCCGTCGAAGAAAATCATAGACCTAAATATAGTTTTTATTCAGATTTGTCCCTTACAGATCTTCATCTCATACAAAGTATCGACATAATATGAAACTATGATAAAGGTACGGATAAGAGTAAATATGTAAGTGAAATAAAAATGAAAGAAAAAACATCTTGAAAATCCTTAAAATGAAGAATAATAGTAATAATGATATTTTAAGGAAGTGAGGGGCGCAGCCAGCATACATTTTAACTTAATATGGAGATTAAACAAATATCTTGTTTAAGCATTCACATAAGTATACAAAAAATCCACGAGATGTATTCATATTCAATTTATTTTCGCTGATTTTTCAATATTTCTTACTTTTGCTTAAATCTAAAATGAATCTCGCGCGAAACTGCTAACGTTAGGTAATTAATTTTATGGCATATCAGACAAATGTTGAAAATTATGAAATGGCTGCTAATATTGACTTACAGGATTTTTCAATAAACTTATATTGATATTGTTAAAGTTAAAATAAAGTTAAAAAATGTTTTAAATTAAGACTGCTTAAATGTGTCATATTGCGATTTTAAAAAAAAATCAGGTTACGAGTTAATGTTACCAGTAGTGACGAGTTAATGTTACCAGTAGTGACGAGTTAATGTTACCAGTAGTGACGAGTTAGGTTCCAAGAGTCCGTAAGTCGGCAGCCTCACCCTTATCATATTCGGAGGCCTGTTGCAACTGTTTTGTAGATGCCATATTATATATAGGTATATTTTAGGACACAGAAAATAACCAACAAGTTATACATTAACCGAGTGGGACTTCTTATACGTGTATACCAAAAAAAGGTCAAGGTTCCTTTACGTTAGTCGTTAATCTTAATAAAAATATTGTTCTCTTTAAACAGATTTTTTACAGGTGGTCATACGCATGCCTGTATTTATCAAATGCATATATGTAGAGGATGTTTGTTTTGAGTGCATATGGGAAATGTTTCATCGAGAAGAGATACAAATTTGATATTTTCACGAGCGCGTAGCGCGAGTTGAAGTTGTGTCACTATGAGATGAGATACATTCCTTTTTCACTCAAAACAAATGTTTATTTATTTTTATTTTCATTTTATGCTTACTGCTGCTATATACCCATATACATACCCTTCGTAAGTTAAAAAAAGTAATTAACTTAATGTGTTATATGGATTTTATCTCACTGACAGAACACAGAATGTCATCAGTCAGCATAGTTCTTGTTCATAGTTAAAACTAATTTTCTTTCCAGTTTCAATTCTTGTGAACTACAGCCCTTTTGATAGGATTTGTATTGAAATTTCACTGAGCCTTGTAAACATTTTTCCAAGGGAATACTTATATTATATTGAGAATGATTCAAACCGTTAATGTTGTATCAAATGCGTATGTTTGTAACAAACATCAGTTTATAACGATACTGATATGACACGGAAGATACTGCGAACATATTTGAACTTTGTATATTTCCGATGTGATAATTGGCACATAATTGCCAAATCATTAATAATTTAATAAGGTTATGATAAACTCAAACCAATGAAAAAGTAATATGTAAGGTGCTGAACACTGCAGCGACTAACTGGAAAACTAAAACCATTTCAGGTCAAAGCCCAGTGGGCGGATTCAGCTTGTCCGAGATTGATTTCGGTAAAGGTACGTCATCCTGTTTATAAATTATGTGTTCTGTGTGGAACAGAATGTCCCCCATCCTATGTATAGGCTAGACTAAGCTATTTGTTTGTTTGTAAATTATGTGTTCTGTGTGGAACAGAATGTCCCCCATCCTATGTATAGGCTATGAACTAAGCTATTTGTTTGTTTGTAAATTATGTGTTCTGTATGGAACAGAATGTCCCCGCTTTTGTTTGTAAATTATGTGTTCTGTGTGGAACAGAATGTCCCCCATCCTATGTATAGGCTATGAACTAAGCTATTTGTTTGTTTGTAAATTATGTGTTCTGTGTGGAACAGAATGTCCCCCATCCTATGTATAGGCTATGAACTAAGCTATTTGTTTGTTTGTAAATTATGTGTTCTGTGTGGAACAGAATGTCCCCCATCCTATGTATAGGCTATGAACTAAGCTATTTGTTTGTTTGTAAATTATGTGTTCTGTGTGGAACAGAATTGGCTATGAACTAAGCTATTTGTTGTTTGTAAATTATGTGTTCTGTGTGGAACAGAATTTCCCCCATCCTATGTATAGGCTATGAACTAAGCTATTTGGCATATGAAATTTTCCTTCCACTAGCGACAAATCTTCACAAAAGTGTGAGTTATGTGGTTGCAAAGTCCACATGTACTTACTGATTTTTACAAAAGTATTGGACTACGCGTTATTGGCCACGGTGATTATAAACAAATTCCAGTACCTTATTGGACGACAGGAAACTGACATGTGCTAAAACTCAGTCGTGTGACCAGAAAAAGCACACGGAAGTCTGAATTGTTGATGACGTAATTTCTCTGTGTATAGTATGAAAAATCTCTTCGATATGCCTAATTATTCTACATATCTTACTTAACGACTGCTGAAGATCCTGCTGTGAAATACTTGCATCTTTAATACAGGGTAGTTCAAACAAAATTAGATTTGTATCTCTTTATACAAGCATGCCACAAAAATGAGTTCTTTTTTCCATATCATATAAAAAAATAATAAATGAATAAATAAGAAATAAAAATAGGGCCGGTAGGTCGACAAAACTTTTGTTATTTGCTTTTTTAATTTTAAATCAACGTAAATCAACGAGCACCCAATCTACATGCTGGTGTAAAATTCCATACATTATTCGATGGGAAATAAAGATACTTATTTCCCCAGTCATTGATTGGTCAGTTTAAATCAGCGAATTATACCGGGTATTGCCGATCCCCTGGCTAAATGGTCTATACTTTGAAGGTTTTCAATAAACTATATGCACATAGCAGAACTTGCAATGAGTCTTTTGATGAATATGGAAAATGTGAATTATTTCGGTTAAATTTTTTCCACATAGATATTGTCAAGGACCTATTAAACAAATTGTTATCATAGGTCTTTGATATTGGAATTGTAAAATAAATATGTTTAAAATTTCAGGAGGTGCGTTGTAATAAATGTATATTTTATGTGTATTCTGATTAAGTGGTTAAAGGGTATTGTTTCTGATTGCAGCTTATTCAGAAAGAACTTTGGAAAGGGGGCAGGTCAGTAATATAAATCTACTAAATTAAGTTGCTTTCGTATTATCATGCCCTAAATTGAATAAAGGATATTTATCAGGGATCCATTTATGAAAATAGTCGATATCGAGTTTTATGATACAGGCCGTTCTCTCTTTTATGTGCATATACATATTATATTCATTCATAGCTGTAAATTGAATATTTTTTAAGTAATATGAAACGTGTTTCTAAATATGTATCAGTCGCAAATCACATTTGAGTTAACATCCCATCGACGGTACATCCTTATTGCAGTATTACGCTATATACAAGTCCTGGAACTACCCCTAAATACTGAGCGCCTAGTATGGGGGATATACCAGGATTGTTTTAACGACTTCGAAATGTCTTGGCCCTGGTCAAGCCCACGACCACGACATACCAAAGTCGATAAAATAGTACTGGTAGCTGCCTGCTTTGCGTTTTGCATATACAATGTAGTTCCATGACTGGTCGGTCCGGTGTTAGGACAATGTGACTGGGTGCGGGCTATGTCATCTCTTAGACGTGATACTGCAGTGTGGCACCACTATATCTGTCTCAAGTTGACATAGTCTCCAAATGACTGAAATACTGTCCGCGGTACGTTAAACCAACAACAAACAAACCTTTGCAATTTAATTTCTAAATTATGGAAAATATAAACCCAGCTAATTTCCCATTCATATTTTCACTTTCAGAAAACCAGCGTTTATAGTAACCTGAAAAAGATGTTGAAGCCTAAGACGGATAAAAAGCCTCCCAAAAAGAAAGCCACACAACCCCAACTCAGTCGGCCGCAAATGCGTCTCCCTGATCTCCCGGAAGATACAGTAGATGAGACAGGCGAGAGTAGTCTGTCCTTGTATGAGGATATTAATGAAAACATGCTGTTTTCATATGAGACAGTAACTGTAGACAATCAGAACGTATCCCCGTCCTCGCAAGGTCAATCTGCTCCCACGGGCTGCCGCCCTGTTGCCTCCATACAACCTAGATATTTTACACCTTCCTCTCTTGCTGCCCATAAAGCTTTTAATACACTTGGCACAGAGGAGCTGACAGAGAGACTTAATAAATGTGGTTTACAAGAACTTGGTAAGGTGTGCAAAGCTGAAAGCTTAGATGGAAGTTTCTTTGATGATGATGATGTTGATGATATCCTGAGGAAAAGCCCCTTTAACTTGAACGAATTTGCAATCACTAAGTTTCGTAGAGTAAGAGGCGGCTGGGTTCCAAAATGACATATTCTAAGTGCTCAGTATTCAAATCAAATTTTGACTTTTTCTTCCTTGAGTTGGTTTCAACATTTGGTAAGAATTATTATTTAGTGTTGTGTGCTTTCCTATTTCCGGAGGACGAATCCTCATCTTGAGAGGAATATAGGTAAACATCAGCAGTGGTTTCATTATCAGTCTTTCTCGTGAAATCCTTGACATCACGGTAAAATGGTAAACAATGCAGCATTGTGGCTAGCATAACAAAGCAGAAATCGACAAGAGAATGCAGTATTAGACACCCGGACTGTTACATATTCAATAACTATCATTTTCACCTAATACAGGCGTCTGTTAAAGTACCTACTTTTAAATTCCATTCGCGCATTTTTGTTCCAGTTTCTTCCTAAAATGTCAATAGGCTAGATCAATCATGTTCTTTAGTTAGTCAATACTGAGTGAACCCCTCACGTACACGGATGACTACAATATACCATGTTGTTATATTCTTGTTTACTGTAACCTTTTGTCAGATAATGCCAGTACAGTCAACCCTCGATACATCGGCACTACCGGTGTTGTACGAAGGCCAAAAAAAGTTCCGTTTCTGGTCCCCAACAAGAAAAAAAGAGGGTAGGTAGGTCGGGACTTTTTTTCCTTCTGAATGATGCAAAAAGTAAAAAAAAATGTAAAGAAAAGATTTTTAAGGTGAAAAAAAAAACCGTTAGGGTCGGCCGTGAAAAAGGAGGGTCGGTCGGGAGACAAGAAACGGGACTATTTTTTTTTTTTGGCCTAAACCATTGTAGAACCATCAGAAGGAATAATTTGTATGGAACAATTGTGTTAATGATTAGGGTAAATCATCATCATTATGATCATGAGGTCAGTCAGTGGAGGTCAGTGTCAAAGGCAGTATCGTGTTTATGTTAGTCATTCTATTTGCATTGCCCAAAATCACACACACACACACACACACGCACACACAACTTTGGCTTTATAGGATATATCAGCCCTGTAAATCTCATTAAAATCATATCCTAATTTGCGCTCCTCTACACTCCGCGATTAGGATCTTACAACATCGTATTAGGGGTCACGTCAGATTAACCTTTTAAGTAATTTATATGCATAAACAAGTGCTCGATTTTAAACCAATTAAATAGTGCGTTTCTAACTGATACAGGGTAAGAAAAATAAAATAGACAGCTTGACCGGGACTCGAACCCGGGGCCTTTTGCTTACTGCGTGAATGCTCTACCGAATGAGCTATCGTTCTACCGAACGAGCCACTCGGCCGCTTAGACATCTTTCTACCCTATTGTGAGATTAATGCGGTAAGTTCCCCCTGATATACCCAACGATTCTGTAGCCGCCGATTTGATTGGCTTATACATAGGTCAATCTAAGACGACCCTCTTAATTTGATTTCAATGCGATTGCAGAACTGTAAAATTTAAATTGCATACCAGTACTGCAGGGTTATGGTTAGGAGTTACAAATTGTAAAACTAAATTGTGAGAAAAAGCTGCCTAAAAACTAACAGTGCCATAGATAAATGTGGTGGGCAGATAAGAGGAAAGCAAACGAGAATTCTCAGCTAATTGACAAGTGTAGGCAAAACAGATGGCCTGTATCAAAGAAATTCATAAAGTGCACTGTCACCGTTAAACAATCAAACATGAAGAGATATAAAAATATAACCATTAAAAGTAAAAAATATTATTAAAATGTTTATTAGGTACAACAACACTGTTACAGATATATAGTTTTGCCATATCACTTTACACAAACCTACTTAATGATCGAGCGGATATATTAGTTCTTTTTTTTTTCTGAACTGATAGGTATTGATATATTCTCCACAAAAATTAAGTAAAAAGTATACTTAACCATGTTTGTTTTTCAGATAATCCATGTTAATTATCTCCATTTTTCAAAAAAAAATGATCGCAGTGCTGCATCAAATGGCGCTGTTTCAGAGATGGTACAGTTTGTTTAATGAAGATATCGAATAAATACATAATTTAGTATCATATAGTATTTTGTAATATACTCGTAGTATGCGCACAAAAAATAATTATTTGCATTTGGAAACATACTTATCAGCAACAGTTTTCATATCAAACATTTATTATGTATATTTAAATACAAGTATATAATAATACAATTATCAATGTATAATATATACTGGATTTGAAAAATCTTTACTTTTTGAAACATTAGATGATATATGCGTAAAAATACTTGTGCCTGTAGGCCGGAAACACCAGTATAATTCACTTGAGTTTACAGATTTACATCCGCCACTATCGGAAAGGCTCGCTTTTAATTAATTAATTATGCATACGGTACCGTGAGTTCACGAGGCAAAAGGACACCGATACAGAATGGCTGAACAACATTCTGACAGCGACGAAAATGCAACTTTTTGTAAGAGAAAATGGCCGAAAGACAGAAACTATTCCCGAGTTGTGTTTTCTATGATATATAGGATAGTTTGTGGCGTTTAATTTCACTTTTTTATTATAACTTAAATAAGAAAATCAGCATGCGGAATTTTAGGCATTCATCCTTTCCTTTCATTAGGTAATATACATTACCCAAGAAAAACGAGTGACTGAAGCTCATGTAAACAAGCAGCCTTGTGGGAACGCACGTTGCGTTACGCATTTTCGGGGTCAGAATTGGGCCCCAAAGTACGTTGCATTGTTGCATCACAAAGTCGGATAGTAGCAAATACATGGCACTTTGGGGTCAGATCTTTGTACATATGTTTAAGAAATAGCATTCATTTGAATGAAGGGAAGTGGTTTCCACGGCTTTTTTTTTTTTTTTTTTTTTTTCAGACTTAAGTTAGTTTGCTAATTTGACTTAATTTAAGATGTTTTATGGAGGGAATGGCGGGACTGTTTTTAATTTGACATCAATAAACAGACATTTGCTTCTCGTTCAGCACCTCGATGTTATTTTCTGAGACCAAATTGCTATATAGATATATTGAAATACAAAGACATCATTGAATCTGACCTTATCTATGCACACCATATGTTCCGAATTTTATTCCACCTTCTAAAACGTTTTTACCATCATCATCATCATCATCTAGATCATCACAATTATACTGAAGAAGAAGTGGAGGACTGAAGATAATGATGAAAAATGTCTAACTGTCAATCATTTATCAATCGTGGATGGACCCCAAAGTGCGTTAGTATGCGACATATCAATGTACTTTGGGTTCCATTTTCGGAGCTGACAACAAAAATTGAGTTAAACCGACCGCACTATGGGGTCAGACCTCAAAGTGCATTGGACCCCAAAGTGCGTTCCCACACAGTCTGTTTGTTGCAATGTTAATATTAATGACGTACCGCGATTTTCGTATCACTGTCTGTTTCAATCTTCCGACTTTTCTGTATATATAAATGTTGTACGCTATATTTTCATATACAACTTTCTGTCAAGAATTGGTAGAGATAAATTTTGGACCGAATACACCTGGCATCAACTAAAGATTTATGAACCGTACACATGGCATGAGGTTTATGAATTTCTATTTAGAGGGCAAATGGCATTAAAAAGGTTGAAAATATTGTTTCCTTAATTCACTATACAATGGCATACAAATGAACAATAAAATTCTAGCTCTATTACATTCAACCTGCAGTGGGTGCATATTCTACCAGAATCAATTATTAAATCAGGATTAGGTTAGTTTTTGATGTGTTGGTGTTTATGTAGTTTTCTTTGATAAGTTCTGTTTTGTTAAGTCAATATATGTTTCTTACCTGTTAGACTTATTAATCGAAGCTAACCATGTTTGTTCATATATGTTTAATTTAGCCAAATTATATATTGTGTTGTTTTGCCACTAGTATTCTTTCCCTATTTCTTCCAGAACTGTTTTAACACTGAATATAAATAGTATGTTTGCTCATTATTCGCCTCATTTCTTAACATAAAGTATATTTTCATATGTATATAAATGCGTTTCCCATGACTTATGTTTTTTTTTGTAATAATAATTGTGCGTTGAATATTAATTGGATGTCTCCCTAGTTTACCATAGAAAGCTGAACTATTTGTGGAAGAGGTCATTTTTATATCCCAAGATACGAAGTCTAGAGGTCACGTCGGTCGGTCGGTTCGTCTGTAGACGAGTACTCAGCTACTTTTGGTCGAAATTAGATTAAACTTTACAAGACCCTTGTTGTGCATATCGTTGACACGTCAGGGTCGGTTTGATTTTAAATGAGTTATGGCCCTTTGTTACATCAATTGAATATATTTTGTCCGCGTTATTTCTCGGCTACCTCTGGTCGGATCTTGATAAAACTCCACAGCATAAATAAATACCACGCTTAGTTGCACAAATCGTTAGCACGTTATGGCCCACTTGATTTTAAATGAGTTATTGTCCGTTGTTAAAGTAATATTCTATTATAATTATTTTCAGCATTATATCTTGGCTGCCGTTGGTCTGACTTTGATATAATTTAACATTAAAAAGTACAAAGTCTAGTTACCCATATTGTTGGCACGTCGTGGCCGGCTTGATTTAAATGAGTTACGCCCTTTATTATAACTATTGCATTATTTCACACCTACCATTGGTTAGAATTTCATTTAACTTCACAACAAATATAAGTTGCAAGCCTCATTGCACATATTTCAGGCAATTCATATTTGCTTCAGTTTTCACTGAGTGATGTCCCCTTTTCATATCTGTTAATATTTTATCTGCACTTTTTCTCAGCTACACTTTGTTTAATTTTTTATTTAACTTCACACTATCTATGAAAATGCTAGTTGCTCATAACTTAAATTTTGAATGCGATACACAAGAAAGTGTCTCAGAACTCTACCTGTTTTTTGTCTGTTATTATTTTCAACTTGCAAATGTGTCAAGACTCTCTTACATGACAAAAGTAAATGTAACAAAGCAGTATATATCTGGGGGTATTCATTATCTTCAATGGTAGTTCTTGTTTAAGATGGATTGCAATAAATTCATTCTATGTTATTTTAGCTTCAGCACATCCATTGATTTCAGCTACATAATTAAGTATTGAGCCTACTAATATTTCAAAGAATTGGCATTGTTCTTCTTTTTTTTTACATCTAATATGTTATAAATAGTAGTAATATAGTAGTAGTATTTGCTGATTAGAATCATCAGTAATTATGTGTAAAACAATTGGTTATTTTGGTTATCAGGAGTATCAAGACATACATATAGAGATGTAAATATTGAGATACAGTTTTAATATTTCCCAGAACTAGGAATTGTCTTTATATATCATCGAGTGTGTAATTTCTTTGGTGTCTTCTTTTGACGATTTATTGTCTTATGAAATAATTTGTTCATTTTCACATCATGGACTTAACTAACAGGTTGAGTGTATGTTTGATCCATTTATCCAATAAACAGTTAAAATCTGCTACATTGTATCAGAGTTGCTTCCCTTGAAACTGGCAAAAATGCACACAAGCTCTGATTGGCTGGTATCTGTGAGTATACAAGAGCTTGTAAAGCAGCTGCAGCAGCAAAACTTGTCGCTCAAGCAAAAAATTCAAATATTTCAATGTCCTTCTCTCAGTTGTCATGGTTAATATTCTTTAACTTTTGGCAAAATGAAATTGTAGCATCACATTATAACTGGCTCTTTCCAGCTGATCCTGTTGAATAAATACTAGATCTAGATTCTACAGTTAATAATAAAAAAGCGTACTTTATAACAGTATAACTGTCTTTGTGCAATAATCGAGTACACAAGATGTAGAGACATTTTTTAAAAAATTATCTTTTTCATACCCTTTATCACATCCCGACACATCTGTAAGTTAATTGGGTTTAACTATTGACACAAAACTTGATCCATGCAAGGTGTCATTGACCTGTCACCCATGTATGAACTCCTTTTTTGATGTACACTCTGCAAGTACACAGTCTTTTTTAATTTTCATTTCAAAATATGTTTCATGGTTTTAAAACAATATTTTAGATATACTATATATATAAATTCAGGATTGATTTTTTTTTCACAATTTACCTATTTCATGGATGTATACTAAATCTCAAATATCCTAACCTATGATGTGAAAACCAACAATATTTCATTCATATGATGTTTTACTTTTTCTTTCATTTTTTTTTTTTTATTTAGTTTACAAAACATTACTCACTTTTGCAAACAATGACTTGAAATAGGACTACATTTATTTTTTACATGTAAAAGAATAATTAGGATAACATGCAAACAGGTAAGGCCCTGTATGGCTAGGGAACAAAACATTTGCAGATGTTTGCAGTAATTGTGTACATGGCTGCTAAAAATCTGATTGTTTTAATTCATGTTTTTTAATATTCATTGAAATTTTATGGTAATTACGGCATCAGTATTCATGGAGTAAATAGTTAAAGGGCTGACTATATTGATCAAGCTCCACCCAGAGTTATGGACCTTGTGTGTGATTCTTCCTCTCAACAATTTCTTTCCATAACTGAACTTTTTTTTTTTCATTAGAATAGTAGAACAGGAGTAATCTTGCAGTCAAGAAGTTGTAATAACTCCAAAAATACTATGGCCAGAGTTATGAACCTTGTGCATGACACTTATTCTCAAAAAGGAAACCTTTAAATTCATTATTAATTATGAGCTTAAGGTTACCAGTATATGTCTCATAGTGCATGAGTTATGCTCTGGACAAAACTTAATTAATTGAATAAAAATACAATTTGCAGAATTTAAGTTCTAGGAGTAATGCTCTCAAGAAATTTAACAAAGGGCAGTTACTCCAAAAATGTGATGTGCAGAGTACGGTTCTTGTGCACACACTTCTACTCAATGAGATCTATCCACCTGTGAAGTTTCAAGTTAAAGGCTTTGATACTTTCTGAGTTATGCTCCGCACAAAAAGTGTGTCGGACAGACAACTCTGACGAAAACAATAGGACTCCCCCATATGAATTTGGGGGGAGACATAACTCTGGCCAGTGATTACACAATAGAATTTTGAAATTTTCTGTAATGTGTATATAAGGAAACTAGCCAGCCCCCTGAAGGTTTTCATTTTTTCAAGGGATCAACTAAAGAGATATATGGTGACCATTTTTGCTCAGTGATATTAAATTCTGACTATCTGTTTAATAGAAGAATAATATTAAAGTTTCTGTAAAGAATCTATAGGGAAACTAGAAGCATCACTTTTTAAGAGATTAAGTATATTTACCACTTACTGTAGATGGCCATGAGGTGTCAAATAAGACTAAATTGTGAGCACTGAATCCCAAGGAGAGTTTTTTTTTTTTTAAGTTTTAAATAATGTTCTGTTGGTTGCCATGGCAACCAGAGTTCTGCATAGATAAAGTTTATTTTAGTACATGTTACTTTTATGAAGGGCCTCCAAGGATCAATCATCCTGACTGTCATCAATTTCTACCCAGTGGTTTCAGATCAGATGTATTTAAAAGCAACTTGATGCCACACATTGATAGGTGACAGTTAAAGGGTGATCAGAACAGCTCACCAGAGCAAAACCGCTCAAGGTGAGCTAAAAAGAAAAACAAAAATATAAAGAAACACTCAGTCTGAATTTAAAAACAGCACTTTTATTACTGTTCATTAAAGTAAATTCAAACAATTTGTCAAAACAAACACCTGAAATCAGCAAAAATAAGAAAACCAGTATATTTTTTGACTCTTCAGATGTTTACTTACTTTCATTCCATATTCAGATACCAGATCTTCAAAAAATAAATCTTAGTATAAAACCTCATCTTGTATTACCGCTGCTATAATTTCAGTAGATCTGTGTCATCAATCACCTTTACATCCATTAAGTTTACTTTCAATCACTTTCATATACAGTATGTGTACATCAAGTACTTGTAACACATCTAAAAATAGTTTAATAGTTTTGGAACACTTATTGTGTCTCCATCTGAGGTGCATTTGGATCCTCCTCTAGCCCCATCGCTATCCTCCTACGCTGTCGCTCTCGTAATCTTCGCTCTCTTTCATATTCCTTGTACCTATGGACCATACTGAAAATATATTGAAAAACATATATACACTGCATAATTTCATCTCTTTCTTTTATAATTACAAGGTTTTACTAGGACTGACCAACTTTTTGACCCCAAGTGACCTAGTTTCAAACTCATCCAAGCTTTTATGCAGACAAACTTTCTAAGTTTTGTTACAAATGGATCAAAACTGTAGCTTCTAGAGTGTTCACAAACAAACTGTAAACAAGATGAAGGGCAGTCAACAAAGCTCAAGAAAATACTTGATATCTCTTGGATGCGAAGTAGAGGTAAACCCCATGTCTGTATAATTATGTCACAAGGGCAGAGTCAGAGTGAAATAAAAGCCAGTTTATATAGTATGTTTTTTTCATATCAGCTTCATTGCATCTGCTAAAACATATCATCAGCTAGTAAACAGAGCAAACAGAGCAAGTCCTGTTTTACAACTGACCATGTGAATGTTTGTGACAGTGAAGCACTGTATCTATTCTATAAAGGTATGCATCAAGGGATTGCCTGAGACCAGGACACAAAGAACATCAAGAAATAGGAGGTGGAACAGATTTGCAGCCAGCCTTCAATATACATTGGAAAAAATGGAAAATACATTTCAAACAGCCTTAAACTTATTTGTTTGTTTGACTGGGTTTTAAAGTCCCACCGACAATATTTCAGTCATTTTTGGACATCTGTATATATGAGACTAACAGATATACTGCTGCCACACTGCAGTATCATACCATAGATGTGGCATGATACCACATCCAGTCACATTATCCTGACACCGGGCCAACCAGTCCTGAACTACCCTTATGTACTGAGTGCCAAGCAAGGGAGCTATACCAGTTCCAATTTTTACAACTTTGGTATGTTACAACCAAGGATCCGATCGAACCCACAACCTCTCAATTTAGGGGCAGATGCTCTAACTTCACCTAGAATGTTGTTTACTTACTCTGAGTACTGGCAGTCATGCCACTTATGTGTCTCAGTATGACATGAATCAAAGAAATATCTCTGCAAGACTCCTGTATCTCTGAAGCATTTCTTGAGCTCCAAGTATTGTGGGGCACAATAGTCGCGATGTTCTCGAGGTATATGTGCATCTCTAAGCTGTTCATGTGTCAAATTCATTTCTGTAAAAGAAAAGAAATTAGAACAACATTTTTTTCAACAAAACAAACTGGCTCTGATATCTTGGGTATTCACATTCACAAACCCATGTTTGATCCTAGACCAATCTTTTGATTCCATCTTATTCCACCAATATTCCCATTTTGCATGATGGCACAAAATGTTTTACTTTTAAATGAATAAATAATTTATGGTATCACATTCCTAATCAGCTAATAACAATTTAAGGCTTAAAGCAATGTTCATCAGACATTAATATAAAATGATACAAGAAAATGCAAAAATATAGTCAGTACAAGAAAAGGTAACTGTAACTGAAAATATGGACTTAAGAATGAAATGAGAAAGTAGAACAATAAAATGTTTTATTATTTTAACAACATTTGCACCAAAAGCATCACTATCAGTAACAACAACATCATCATCATCATCATCATCATCATCATCATCATCATCATCACCACTGCTACTATCAGCTAAACCTATCTTAAATATTTCTGTTCTGTCAAGTTGTCAACTTGACATTAACTTTTTGTGGCTGAGATATTTTACTTATCAATATTGATGTATACAATTCTATTTAGCTTTATGGCAATAATGAAAATGACAGAATCGTATTACCATTAATGCTAAATTCTATATTGACATGCCAACCTATTTCCCAAATTTGGATCTGTGGTTTCCTATTCATAATCCAACAAAATAAACTCCCATCATGGTTGCAGACGTGGTAGAAAAACTGAGCATCACATATAGAGGCAAGCCCTCAGGTGCATCACTAATGGTCAAAGGGGTCAGAAAGAAGGTCAGTTCATTTACTATATACCACCACATGGAGGCATACAAAACATCCTTCAAACCATACAAGCATGTAAAATAGTGTGGACCCAACCACCAATGTGCTATCATGACTTATGACCGTTGACCTCATAAGTGTGACCATGACCTTGAGCTACGAACCTGGGTATTGTATGTGAAACATCATCTAATGATGATGAATATATCTCCATCAAGGAATGACAAAATTATAAATAGAACCCATTTTCAACATCTGACTACTAAGTTTGACTTTGACCTTGGTGCTATTGACATGGTGAACATTTCTGCCGAGTAATTTCAAAACCTTTGAACTGTGAGTGTGACCTTGAACTTGGAGCTACAGGCCTTGGCCTTACACAAACAAAACATCAGCTCATAATGCTTGACATTTAAAAAGAAATATCAAGGAATGACAAAAGTATGCAGCGGACACAAAAAATAGACCCAAATTTACCTGTGTGTCCTTGACATTGGAGCTATGGACCAGGGTCTTGTGTGCGACACATCATCTCATAGTGGTAAAAATTTCTGTCAAGTTGTATTAAAATCAACCAAGAAATGACATAGTTATGGTAAAGACACAGAAAACAGACCCACTACCTTTGAACACAAACCACATTCCACGGTGAAATCATTGCTGAATGTTTAAGCTGTTATAAAGTCAATAATACAAAATGACTGCACCTAAAACTACATCAAGAAGAAGAAAAAAACATTTCATGTACCAGAGAAACAACTAACTTACAGTGAAAATGCATTTTAAACCCAAATTCAAAGAAAAATTAGTACAATTAATAATCGCTTCAAATATCTGACACATTTCCATGCATACACGTTGACATCCTATTGATAGCTGATTGGTCCATTTTCAAAATACGGTTGACAGTGGACTTTGTCATTGTCATCTAGATATTCAGTGTTTGTTATTGTAATGAAACATTTGCATATCATAAAATTATAAGCATGATCAGTATGTACTCGATAATTCTTGGTTAAAATTATCGCCTGTTTATTTACCCATTGTAATGGTGTTTTCTAGAGTAAAGAGAATGTCCACATTTAGTCAATACATCATCATCATCATCATCTTTAAATACCACCTCACTCTAAGGAAAGTATATTCACTATTTAAATAAGCTTAAATGAATGCATTTGGGTGTAATTATTTACAAAATTTAGCATATTTGGATTTTTAGTAATCTCTACTGAGATTCGCTTCGGTTATTTTTTCGTAATGCGTAATGTGAAAAAATAACCGGAGCAGATCTCAGTAGAGATTAGATTTTTAGGTTTGAATTAAATCATAACTGAAAATATGAAAGTTGCACATTTTTTATTTTGCTATGTGTTTTTGAGGCTTTTCCATATGTCGTCTCTTTGCCCTAACTGAAAAAATATCACAAAGCCGTGAAATATTCATAGGATTACAAATGAATGGTATCCGGTTCATTTACCCCAAGTACACTTTCGCCCGAGTCAGTTCACCTAAGTCAGTTCGCCCTCCAATGTGGGTTCATTCGCCCTAGTAAAATTATGAATTAATGAACAAAATGGATATTACAAAATGGTGATGAATATTGTCTTGATATTTAAAAAAATTAGCACGAGGAAACACTTTTTATTAATCCTGATTAGATATATTCTTAATTCATTTTAACATGATAGTATGAATTAATTACTTGATCAGATCAGAAGACTTACTTTGCAAACACATACTGAAATAATTAAATTGGTTAAAAAAATTCTTTTTTTTTTCATATATATGTTGTCAATTTATAGCAACTTTGCAGATAATTTGTTAATTATGTACAAACTACAGCATTTTCGGCATTTAACATACTTCTTTTTTACACCCTATCTCTTTCATTTATGATAAGTAGGGATGCAAATGAATTGAATAAGGGCTTAAAACGAAACAACAGTGAATTTATTTATTTATTTATAAATACACCGCCAATGTTAGGGTATATAAGATGTAAAAAAATTGAAACTGTCATTCCGAGATGGATGTTTCATTATGTATCGCTTGTGCAACGAAATATGATAAATGTAATATGAATATATACCCATTCAAACATACATGCATAAAATATAACCGAATACACAAACATTTATATATTATTTCATTCAAATCCACCAAAATTACAATAGGGCGAACAGATTCACAGTTTAGGGCGAAAGGGTATAGGGCGAAAGGGAATTGGGGCGAAACGTAATTTCTAGTGAGATCCTCTCCGGTTATTTTTTTCGTTCTGGCCTCTGCTGGATCTCTACCCAGGCCTTATATAAAAGCTTCGGGAAAGTTACACCGATACCCCTAACTCGTTTCGGCCGTTCAAATTGATTGTTTTAGGATACACACCTATAAATCCACGCATGTCTAGTAAGAAGACATATTTTTCTTTCCATTTCATTCAACATTACTGTCTTAGCTTGCCGATTTCATGAAATACGGTGATGGAAAACACCAAACCGCTGACCTCATAGTTTTAAACAGACATTTTGTAAATATTGATCACATGACTAGTGGCGAAACAGTTTAAACTACAGCTCCGTTCAGTTACGACTGTTCAACAGCAAAAGGTAAATGCTCTTTGCCAATAAGTCGGCCCTGGCAAAGTCAAAGAAATTTTGCTGTATAAAACGATTTTTCAAAAGAAAGTTTATGTGAAATAAAACGATTTTTCAAAAGAAAGTTTATGTGAAATACGTTCTATTTACTTATAGATCGAGAAAACCACACACCGCTCTGTACCGCATAACCCGCGAGTTGAACCTAACTGTAGTTATCCAATCACGGATTAGTCATGTGATAACCATCGCATGTAAACAATAAGGCGGTTTAAACGGCAAGTTTGGAGGTTTCGTGAGTCTGTAGCTGTAAAACTGGTGAAATCGGTAAGCTAAGGCAATGATGTTGAATGAAATGGAAAGAAAAATATGTCTTCTTACTAGACATGCGTGGATTTTCAGGTGTACATCCGAAAACAATCGATTTGAACGGCCGAAACGAGTTAGGGGTATCGGTGTAAATTTCCCGAAGCTTTTATATAAGGCGTGGGTAGAGATCCAGCGGAGGCCAATACGAAAAAAATAACCGGAGCGGATCTCAGTAGAGATTAGGGCGAAACGACCCATAATCCAAATGAATGCACAGACGTCTCATAATAATTTTTTGACGTTTTCTAAAAGGTAAAGTTTAATATTAGAAAGGGGATATAAAATAATAAATAACTTCCGTTTTATCGTCTGCAAAAGCTTCAAACAAAATATGGATTTGGATTTGAGTACGAAAAGAATAGGGACGGGTGCATTAAGGTTGGACTGGAGTACAAACCTCTGACTTTCCTTCCATTTGGGAAACCAAGCATTGGGTCAAAGGTCGGCTGCTCATAAGGACCGGGGTCTCCTTTGATTGGGAAAGGTTCTGTCTTGGAGTTTGGCCAGAACTTATCCCAAGCTTCGGACACAGTGTTCCCCATCTTGGACGTTTGTCCTTGGAGAAAAGATGTCACGTGATGCACCTATTTCATTTTAGACACTATACTGTATACAGATATTGTATCTGTCCAGAAAATAAAAATCATATGCCACAAGAAATAATATATATGTATTTTTCGTACACTTAAAACTTTTTTTTTTTTAAATATCCGGATAATTTATTATTTTTACTTCATAGAAGAAGGAGCTGTTGAGCATTAAGTTGAATGGGTGCACTCTTATGTGTCTACTCTACTGTACTACAACATTGTGTATTTGCCTACTTTTTTCAGGGTTACTATATATAAGAGACCCTGGTTTTATATATTTGCCAATTATTTTTTTCTTTTTCTTTCGTGGAAATGTTGATTGGTTCTATTATTGTTTAAATATAAACGTAAAATCGATATTAAGCGGAGATTCTTGTAGAGTACAGTCCAATAGTAACCCTTTGAAAAGGGGGACAACTTTACCAAAACTAATTTACGAAAACAATCACACGTGCAAGCAGAAAGTATGGTAGATTTGTACAATTCAGGAGATTCTGATGAAATCGATTCAGATGAGGAGGTAATCAATGTGTATAAATAACAAACTAATACAGAGAATGATTAATTATATAAATTCTTTTAACTAAATCATGTTCTGAACTTGCAAATTAGTAAATATACATTATTTACTTGCGATGTATCAGTACCCGGACAGCAGTTATGGTCGGATGCTCGTTAGCACTGCAGGTGTTTGATCAAGTGAATGATTTATCTATCTATAACTACTTTTACACCCCTCATATAGAGTATACTGAGAAGAGAGTGCACGCCACAAGTGAAAGTTAAAAGTGAAACTGAAAGGAATTACTTCCAGATAGTAAGAAAGAAAATAGAAAGTTAAAATCAGCAGTACTGTACAGGATAAAAGTATAAAAGATTAAATAACTGCTTGTAAGTAGGGGAGTTCGACTACTGCCTGCTTGAATTGCTCACTAGCAGCAGGGATTGAATATTCCACTCGTATTTACAAGTAGAATGTGCAGCAGGGCAAGTAGAAAAATGTAGCCTTCTCGTCCAACAGGACGAGTGGAAAATCAATAAAGTAGAAGACCATTAGAATGAGAAGTAAAAGACCACTAGAATGAGCATAGTCAGTGTGTTTACATTTTATCGGAAGGAAAACCAGAAATGAAGTCAGTGTTTTGGGTTATGTATAAAATGGGCACAGACAAAAACACTGATGGATGAACTCAATTCACTTATAGGGGTCTAATTGAGCAATGAGTACAGAGCTTATTGTCGCGAATTTTTTGTGTATCATTATTTTTTCTAATATCATAATTATCCAATTTTATTGATTTGAATCAAAATGCTATTTAAACTGATAGAAAAATAAACTTTAATATTGAAAATAAAAACATGCATGAACATCTGTCCTGAGTTTCAGTCGAACAAACCATTGTCATCTGTTGATTTTTGAAAATGTAGAACTTAAGAAGGGTGCTATGTTTAAATATACAGAAAAAGAAAAGCGCCTAGAAAAAGAAGAAAAAAGAATACAGAAAAAAAATATTCCCAAAAAGCTTATGCATTTAATTTAAATCCACAAATTCATGTCAAAGTTACGGCAAACACATTTTACCAGGCCTAGAGTGCGACATTTTATACAAGTTTCAAAAGTAGTTGTTGAAAACTGGTTTATGTTATTGCATTCTTTTAAGTTGTGTGTGGCATAGTCACTCACAACAATAGTACCTACATTCTGAGGGTCCGTTTCTCTACATTTAAAACCAAATAACCTCTCATGTTTGTATGAATGACCGAACAATTGAACAGAATTCTACAATACAGATATGCTGAGATTCAGCCAAAGTAGTAAATACTCAATTTTGAGTAAAAACTTAATATTTACGGGACACAATAATTGTATGTAGTATAAAAGCACAAAAGAACTATTTTCCCTAGGATGTTGCATAACTCACTTTACCACGTGGAGGAGTATAGTTTCTTTCGAATGCAGAGATGGCTGATGCCTGAATTTGGATGGTGAATGTGCAGTTTTTGGTTATTTAGTGGTGTTTCAATGGTCCATATAGAAAGCTTGAATTACGATAAACCTGCATAACCTCCTTATAATCACATCTACTATCTCAGATACATCAGAGATATCTTCAGGGGTTATTTGTTGCTCTTTAGGTTGGCTGATACGGGTGTATATCTGCTATCTTAAGTTACTAAAGACACAGTAGGGAGCCACAGCATCTATAAATAGAAACTGTGCCGTCGCTTGGTAGTACAAATTAAAGCGCTGATAGTGCTAAGAGAACAGTATTGTCTCATTTCTTTTGTTTATCACAGTCAATTTAATAAACGGAGGTCAAATTTTCACACAATGCCAATAACCCAGCTTCAACATTGCCAGTCAATGCGAATGTCCGTCGGTCAGTCAGACATGTCCGGTATATTTCCATTTTGACCGACGAAAGCGTCTGTTATTGTCGGACACATTGTCCGATGAAAAAATCCATACAGCACCGTTTCATTTTTGGAAAAATACTTTCATTTTCTTCGAAAAACAGTTTCCGTTGCTATTTTTAGCGATTATGTAATGATTATCGGCTGTCTGAGATGGCCAAGCAGTAACGATTGCGAATTGGTTCACCGCAATTTATACTAATGCGGAAATCTCTGTCTTTATCGGTCAACAATCAACAACATGGCAGACGATGCACTCACGAAAGATTTATTTTCTTTTCTTTTTATTCGCTTTCCATAATCAATTAACAAGGTCATACTCGTTTTAATTTATTATCAGGTTCAATTTTTATCATTTCAATATTCATTTTCGTAAATAATTAAATCTAGATTTTGTTGTCAATGAATTTAGATTTTCTGATGGTGCTATGCCGGGTCGAAAATTGCCTGCTAGTTCTAGCAACGAACCAAAGAAGAGAGCTCCTGACAATAACAGACGTTTTTAGGGATAGTTCTTCGGCTAATTTTCTCATTATGGTCACACAACTTACAGAACTTTAGTTTTTGCATAGCATTTTATGATCTTATCTGTGCAAAATAATTTCTTGTTGTAATGGTGTAGGGTTTATTCTTCTATATGTACTTATTTTGCAGGTCTTACATTTTTACATGTTTGTGAGTTTTGCATAGCTGATTAGGACAGTGTATATGTAAAACAGAGACAATCTAAAATTAGCCAAAAATGAATGAATATTCATTATATTAACAGGGGTTTACTTAAGGACTTGACTTTCACTTGTCCAGGGGGCAAGTTACTTTGAACATCTACTAGCCCCCAGTAAAAACAGGATGCCCAATTTTGTAGTTAGTTGGTGTTTGTTAATGTTTAAAACTAAATATGTGTAATATTATAATGAATTTTAGTTTATATGTATCAAAGACAATTTGCAAATATTTTACCCCTGATATACTATAGAAAATAAAAAAAGAAATGAAAGATTTCATTTATATAAATAAACTTGCCCGCCGGGCTATCTTCTTTGAAAAATCACTTGCCCGCAGTGATTTTAACCCAGTGCGAGCAAGTGGGCGTCCACTTAAGGAAACCCCTGTATTAAGTGATAAATTAATGTAAAATACTTGCAATAAAGAGACTGAAATCATGATATCAAAAAGTTCTCATTAAATACTGTTTAAAACATTGCAACAGGTAAAAATATGTCGCAACAAGTAAAAGTTGCTGCGACAGGTAAACATTTGTTGCGACAGGTAAAAATTTTGTGTTTACCTGTCGCAATGTCCTGTGAAGAAGGAAAAGTTTTCGCATAGTCTGCATTGCGTTAACATGGTCATTAGATGAACGCACCATTTGTTTCAACAGACTGATAACAATTGACACATTGTCACTCTTACTCCTCCTATATTTCTCTAGCCTTCAATGAACAATCATTTATTATTTTAATATAAGTTTAATATTTGAAAAAACTTAAGTTACCCTGCATATTTGCAGCTTGTCAAACTCTCTTCCACTTGAGACACACACAACTTTAGTGCCGTCAGTGCTTTGATTTGTATAAGTAATTATTCAGTTATTAAGCTTTTATTACATTTATAAATAAATTTAAGCTGCATAGTTAATCTTGAAAATCATGAAATGCAGGACGAGTAGCATAACATGCAGGACGAGTAGCATAACACACAGGACAAGTAGCATAACATGCAGGACGAGTAGCATAACATGCAGGACGAGTAGCATAACATGCAGGACGAGTAGCATAACATGCAGGATGAGTAGCATAACACACAGGACAAGTAGCATAAAATGCAGGACAAGTAGCATAACATGCAGGACAAGTAGAATTTAGCAGCTGCTCATCCTGCAGGACGAGTCGCTCAAAAAATTTTTTGATCCCTGTAGAAGGCAGGGTTACAATTTGTTCATGTAACCTATTCCACAGATTGGTAGTGTATGGGAAAAAGGAGTATTTAAAGGAGTCTGATCTTACATGTGGTATGCAATAACCTTACTGGGACTTCCAGGTATGGGGGTAGGGAAATAGCAACAAGATTATAGTAGATCTTGTAGAACATGATCAGTCTGGCATCCAGTGTGTGCCATCTATGTATTTCCTGCAGTTCTTGTGTGTCTTGAGTAGACATTTTTTACCCATCTGACTGAGCATCACTGGACCATCTCCAGTTTTTGTATATTGGTCTGTGTGTGTGGTGACCAATAGTTATTGGGGAGAAAAAATGATGTAAAACTACTGTTTTTGGGGAGTTGTAAACATATAACTTGTACCTAATTGCTAGTATGTGCTATGGTTTCATTTTTTAGGTCAGATGGGTAAACATGCCAAGGACTGGTCTTGTAAATTTATATCAAGCTGTCATCTTCCCAAAATTCAGAGATATTAATGATGTGTTAGAGAACAACAGCAGACACTGTTTTTAATTGCCACTTATTGAAGTAATCGTGTACAAAAATATTAAAAAAAATATATATATGATCTCAAATGACTTGTCATATGATACACATTATATTTAATAAACAAGTTCAAGAAAATGGTAAAAAGCAAGCCTTTTTTTAAACATTTTTTTGGACAAGTTTGATAAAATTGTTACATGAGAACGAATGTGAGATTCTTTTTATCACATGACTTTAAATGCTGAGATTAAACGGAGTAATAATGTTTTGACGTTTCGCACGCGTTTTTGCAAGTTGTTTTTATCCTATGAATTGTATAGGGTTAAATGACGTCATGAGGTTGTTATATTACATGTGTTGAATATAAAAAATATGTAATAGTTATATTACATGGGAATTAAGGAACGTCATGTGATAAAATAGCATATGACGTTGTAGATTTGTTTTATAATTTCCATTGGTGAATTATTAATTTTAGCATCCAAACCTTTTTTTTTCAGCTTCAACAAGCCTTTGCCAAAGGGAAATTAAAAGATGGGTTGAATGTTGCATTACCAGCACCAAAGAAGCAGATAAATAATGTGGTATGTAACATATTTTTTTTTTAGATTTGGTAATTGATTAAAAGTTGATTTATAACTGATTATTGTATATGTTGTATCAATATTTTAGTCAGCATTACATGACTAGTATGTAGGTCTGCAAAGCATTAGTGTCTTATGTCTGGCAATGATTCAAGTTGGCATTTGAATGTCTCCATTGGATGATCTACAAAAGATGTTATCCGGAACTCAGCAAATGTGGGTTTTTCCCATCTTATCTGGGGGGTACAAACAAACTATTACCGTTATAGCTTCGCGGTGCTGTACCGTTCACAATAAAATTAGTGCAACCCTACGAAGTTGTAACTGTAAAAGTTAGTTTGTACCCCAGATTAGCTGGGAACTTCCCAAATATTCTTAATTCCGGAGGAACTCTATACAGCCTGTGTAGTGTGCATCCTTTCTTTGCTTTGGAATCTTGAATAAAACCATTAATTTTTAAATACTAAATGATTATAAATCAGTTTATTTAAGTATTCTGATTGTTATTTTGCACCAATGACATCTAATATTGCTTGACATATATTGTCCTTCCTTGGGTGTCTGTCTGTATAAAGGAATATGTTTGATGGTTTTGTTTGAGTGTGTGTGTTATGGGCTGGTACTAGTAGAGAAGAGAACAATACATTCAATAAGTAAAGAAGTTTATAACTGCTTTTCCCCCAATTCTACAAATTGATTTTTCCATTTTTGGCTAGGGACTATTTCCCAAATTAGAAAAAAAGGCATGCACTTTTTTTTCTTTTTCTTTTTTTTAACATTTTATTTTCCCTGTCAATTGATAGCAGTAGGTCGGAGAGCCATCCTACTGACCACCTTACAAACAATATATTTCAGTACATTTACGATATATTACAGGTCTACATGCAGTTTTAATTACATATTATTATACTATTATTAAAACTCTACAATCTTATGTATATAAATCATAACAATAAATGCCTACCTACATAAATATAAAGCACATCATTAATGTGATTGTATCATGAGTAAGAAATTATATGTATATACATGTATGTATAAACTGAGTAGTTTGGTCAGTTGGATAGTCATTCTTTATTGATTCATTCACTTTGTGTGCACTGGCCATCTTGGGACTAACAGACATGTACACATTTCCTTTATTTGTTTATTGCAGGTGAGACTTGTGTCAATATCAGCAGATGTATAACTTTCATGTTTAGTTCATGTTATGTTGACATATGAATGTTCATGATGTGTTAATATGCAATGATGGGAAACACAATTATACATGAACTGTAATGTGTTTACATCTCAATTGCAAACTAACTAACAAACAGCGACATTAGACTAGTGTTTTTTGTGAAAATAGCTCATGTTATAGATTCAAAGTTATTTAATATAGAGATTGATCTTTCAAAATGAACTTAATCCTAGAAAGGTTCTGTCATTAATCTGTTCCATCCCCAACATTTCAGTTTGAGGTTTTTTTTCTCACCATTTTGGAAACATGACACGACCCCCAGAATTGGGAATTTTTTCACTTTGTTTTAGACAAAATTGGGAAAAACTCACACCCTATTATATATATCAAATGAAACAAAAACAATCAAATATTAGGTTCATTCAACCCTTGTATCATTCAGACCATTTAGACTTCTTTCAACCCCAGACACTCTGTAAAAATGGCATTTTTTTTTCTTCTTTAATTTGGGAATTTCCTCTTTGGAATTGGGAAAAAAATATACTTTATAGCATTGGGAACACGACCCATTATTGGTCATCAAAACTGGCCAAAAAAAACCCTGAGTTTGTACCCTGTTTATGTAAAAAGTGACACAAATAAGTCCAGTATATTGGGCCTTAATCAATGAAAGTGTAAAGGTTTACTACAGCATTATTGTATTTTTGATTTAGGTGACTTAAGTATACTGAGGGGAATTAATGTCGACATAAAAAATGTTGATATGACATTAGTTTTCTATATTTTATTAGAAAAAAGTCGGGATTTTTAAAATATTTGTCAAGAAAGACATCTCAAATGTCTAGGCTGATGATGCTGACTTAACAAGTCTCACCTGTATTTATTAATTTAAGACTGGTGTTGGTGTGTGATTCACCTTTAGTTACAGCTCTTGTTTAAGAATTGTTGAATCAAACATTTAATCAGATTAATTTTATGTATTTTCATGAACATACGACAGGACTATTTTCATGTTAAATGTGTTTGAATAGCCTAGTGATAAACACACAGGCTTTTCACCTGCACAGCCTGGGTTGTATCCTATTTTTTTTCTGCTGTTGTATGATAAAGGATATTTGATTTGCTGTTGTGGACACCTGGGTTTTTGTCAGGTACTCTGTTTCCTCTCCACTATAAACCTTTATCCATGAATATGTATACATGTACAAATTTATGACTTGTTGAATACCAATTTATTGAACTTTAAATGGTATATAAAAGAAATAGGTATTTTCGAGGCCTTGCATTCTGTAGAATCTGAGCTACAATATAGAAGAACTGCGCTGTTTGCCAACATGTCAAAATATGGCTTTATGAGGTAAAGGGTTTAAAGACATGGTCACATGGTGACCACCTTAAGTCTAAATGAGAAGGTTTTTATAAGCTATGTTGCTCTCTGTCAAAAGGATTTAGAACAAAGTTTAATACCTTCCATAGATTAATTGTTTGATTTGATATTAAATATATTTTATATAGGCTGGCATGAAACAGAAGTTAAAGCAGCTGAAAAATAGCCTGGGCTGGATAGAGAGACTGGATGTGACAAATGATCCAGCACCCGCCCCAGCTGGCGCTGAGGAGATGGAGGTTCAGGAAGGAGGGGGAGATGATGATATACATAATGACTTCAAAAGGGAACTCAGATTGTAAGTGTTTACAGAACCCCAGTGAGAGATATTTAAGTCCAATTTATTGTCATTTTATATTTTTACAAGGGTTTTTTCTCTCATATGGCAGATTTCAGTTAGCTATCAAGCAAAGAATAGAGCAAATCTTTCCAAATGCAACCCTGATAAATCTTATCAAGTGTTATGGGGGTATATTACACCTTGCCATGTGACTTGTTTCTGTTGATATAGCAATGACTCCTGTCTTCAGTTACAGACAGGCTCAAGCCTCAGTATTGGAAGCTGTCCCAAAGTTGCACCAGCTTGGAGTGAAGACTAGACGGCCAGAGGATTACTTTGCAGAAATGGCAAAGACTGATGTACACATGAAAAAGGTACTTGTTGCCATAGCAACATATGCTCAGAAGTTTTTTTGTGTCACCTGCTTGGACATATTGATCACTTCTCTGTCTCACACTTTCTCCATCTAACTTCTTTCAGCAGGTGACACATATGCTCCAAGGAACACTTCTTATTTCATATATAGCATTACATATTTCAAGGCTCAGTGGTCATCATGCTGAGTTAAAGGCCCATTACATTTCATAATGATGCAATTTTCATGAAAAAGAAAATATAAAATAACATTGACATATCATAAACTAACACAAATGGTACATAATGTGCAAATATCTGCTGTAGAATGAAAGTTAAACGCATTGATAATGTTGATCAAATTATACAATTTAGTATTTTGGATGCATGTCAAAATACACTCATTGTTTACATTTTGCATTGGCGAGTATTTCAAAAAGCAGTCTGTAATAGGAAATAATTTTAATTTGAAAAAAACATCGTCGAATCACAATTTGTTTATCTTCTACGTCATCAATTAATACACTTGTGATTCTTTAACAGAGACATATGGAATATATATGGAAAATTGACAAGATATGCAGAATATGAAGATTAGGTTTTTTTGTAAACAAATAAATGATCTTAAGTAACAGATTCTTTCTTATTAATGCAATGTAGTAACGTTGTCTTCAATGTTGACAATGTTAATTGCCACACTCTCTCTACCAAGTATGATTATGGCTAATATTGGCTTTCATGGTCAAGAGTAATGACCCTGTAATTATCGAAAAATGCGCGATTTCTTTTTATTCACACTCTAGCATGTTCATTTCTTAATCCATTACACTTGATGACAATATTACTAGCTATAATATCTCAGCAAAGTACAAATTTGGCTGATATTGGCAAGATCAGGTAAGGAGTTATGGCCCACTTAACCCACCTTCAGATAGACTCATTTTGACACATTGGCAAACAGAGCAGACCCAGATTCTAGAGCTGTCTGATCAAGGTCCCCTCTGTTTGCTCATACAATACTGTAGCTCAGTTTCTATACAGTCCATGAGGCAAAAAAAAATTCAGGATAACATTCAGTTAACTGATATTCAAGTCATAAATTGTACATGAATATTCATGAAGTAAGGGTTAATTTGTTTCACTTTGTTTACAAGCTAGCTTCTGTATTTGAAAAACAAACTTCATTAAACTTGGCAAGTTTGTAAATGATCATAATTTCATAGCTAAGTTTGATTTTGGGTGAGATTGAACCAGTTGGTTAGGAGTTATGGCCCTTGAAATATTAAAAAAATGACAGATTTTACTTTGTTTACACTCTTAACATCCACAATGTGTAAAGAAATCTTGATTAGACATACATTTTATGTTCTCAATCTCTTAACCAAGATTTATGATGGCTTGAACTGGACAGATGAATCTAGAATTATGGTCTGTAATGCTTTGGAACAATGGTACTCAGGTGAGCAATGTAGGGCCATCATGGCCATTTTGTTTACTTACATTTTGATGTTGCTTATTGTTATCAACAAAGGACTGATAGCTCTTTGCTTAGGCTGCAGTTAGAATAAATAGTGGCATGAATCTTCAAATTGTTATCTTCTCTCGGACAAAGTCATTTTGATGTTTAATTAATTATCTAACCTTTTTAATGTTGATATCAGGTTAGAGAGAAGCTGCTGGAGAAACAACAGGGAATTGAGCAGAGAGATAAGGCCAGAAAAATGAGGGAGCTCAGAAAATATGGCAAGAAGGTATGTATACAGAAATTAGGTATTTACATGTAGGTGATTTGTGTTTAGTTAGGAAAAAAGGAATATTATGGAATAGAGACCATGTCTAATCATGGATATTTTTCAGTATTGTTTCTTAAATTTCTTGTATGAAAAAATGTCATCATTTAAAAGAAATAGTATGTGATTGTATATGCCTGTAACCATTAAGAATATCTCACCATGTGTCGGGTGGATGAGGGATGAGATTACAGGTGTTGTACATCCATGGCTCGAAAACCAGCATACCTGCAGTTCCTAAGTTCACTTTTTTTAATTTTAATTAATTAAACCTAAATGAAGAAACATTTAAATTACAAAAATGTTTTCCTTTACATAGGGCTCAGGGGAGGAAATGTTGAATGGAGAACTTGTTCTAAAATTGACAGTAACTATAAACATGGCCTATAGACAGATTCTTGATGTTCACAACTTTCAGTATTCCTTGATAAAACCCTAAAAAGAGTATTGCTCAGCTTTTCACCTGGGTTTTCCTGTTGCCTGGATTTTGCCGGTTTATACATGTTTGTTTTCAACATGATGAGGAATAAAAATATACATGTACATTTCTCGTATAAAGATTTTCACTTAGAATTAATATATTCCGTGGGAAATATCATCTGAAAAATTTGTAATAATAAAGATTTATGCTTAATATTAATATATGGAAACCTATGAAATTTATATGTGTCATTTCAGTTTTATGATAAAATATTCTACTTGTTACTTGCTGAGACCACACCTGTATTTATTGTTAGATTTGTTTTTAGTTTAACAGGTAAAATTCTCACAGTTTGTTGTTCATGTTACTTTCTTTGTATTTCAGGTACAGCAAGAAGTACTTTTGAAACGACAGAAAGAAAAGAAAGAAATGTTAGATGCAGTTAAAAAGTTTAGAAAAGGTACAGTTGATTTTTCATGAAAATAAATTCCCAACAAAATATTAATTGATTTATGATAGTGATTTCTTTTATGTTTTGGATCCTCATTGATTGTTCCATGTTTTTGATCCTCACTGATTGTTTCATTTTTAGATCTTCATTGATTGTTTCATGTTTTAGATCTACATTGATTGTTTCTGAAATGCACATTTTGTTTTTCCCGTGACAATCCTGTCACTATTACTAGCCACTGTTTCAGCCGTCATGTCATGTACAGAGTAGATCCATTATAATGAACTCCATCCAATTAACACAGGTCAATATTGTACACCATATCTATATTTGGTGATTTGTGTAATTGTTTTGAGTGACCTTTTAAGAACATGTATACTGTAGTCCATTATAGTGCTATATTTAAACGTATGTGAAAATGGAGCTGCAATGTGTTAATTAATTTGATAAAGGCCAAGGTTACCCTACCAGAGAGGTTGATGGTCATAAATGGGTACAAAATATGTTTTCAGGGCTGTAAGGGATTTTCAGATTACTTGGTACAGTTGTTCAGCATGTTGAAAGGGCATGCATTTGCATTACCTATGTTCATATCTCAAAGGGAAAGGTCATACAGGTTGAGGGTAAAACATTGGTACATTCCTATCATAGATGGAAATATAAATTGTAAAAAAAGGGGACATAATCATTCACCACCCTATCTAAAATTGCAGTGTAGGACTACTGTTGATATCATCAAACCTATTATGATGTCATCCCCTTGTCACAGTGTTCTTATGATGTCATGAATGAATTATGATGTCATCAACATTTTAGAAGAAAATATTCATGTCCTTTATGCATGCATTGCTCCAAAACAAAAAGAAATTAGTAGCAAGATGTTAGTCTGGTTGCCTGGGGCACCACTTGAAACCTGGTTTTGCGTCATTTGATGTTTTCCTTGTTAACTTACTACATTACATTAGCACAATGTACACGAGTCATTCAGTAAAGCACAGACTCCACTTGAAATGAATGACTATGAATGATATAATCTTGAATGGCTGAGAAATTTTTAGAAAAGTAACCTCAGATAATTTTTATGAAAAAACATAAGTGTTACCTATTATAAAAAATATTTTGTTCTATAATTAGGCCCAGGTATTGTCTCAAAATTATAATTTGATACACAAGCCTGTATTATGTATTGATACGTAATGACTAGCTAATTTCAAATGAACCTCCTCTTATAACAACTGCTCTGATTATTATTGTACATAACATGCACACAGACTCAGATCAATGTATGTATTCTTTGTTCAGCATGAAAATATTCCGAAGCATATTTAATTATAATCATGGTCCCTAAATGCTTAAAAAGACTTCAGTGCAGATGCAAGCAACTATTGACTTGGAGTTACAGTCTCTTTTGCTCAAAGTCAATAAAGGCTTGCATTTACTATAAAATTCCCACAATCACTTGATGGACCATGATCACAATTTAATGAGGGATGAATGACCTTAAGGACTACACTGGTTATGTTGTGTACCTGTAAATCATTACAGCAGTCTTTGTAATTGATTAATGATACAGTAATAGGTAGAAGATAGTTATTATACAATTGAAGTATTTTTAAAATCAGTGTTTTAAGAGTACATGTATGTAAATATCATTGTAGGCCAGAAAGATAAGTTAGATTTCCTTGAAGATGACGGTAAAAAGAAAAAAGGTGGAGGTGGTCCAAATAAAGAGGAAAACAACAATCAACAAAACAGGTAGGTGGAGAATGGTCAATTGAACTGAGAGCTTGCATGAAAAATCGTGCATTTAAGTAATTCTCTCCAACAAAAAAAAAATTTGTCCATTTCATAAAGTTCAGTGTTCTCACCGTGTATTGTGTTAAAATCCTGCCACATATATATAGCCAAAGTACCACATGACTTGATGCAGAGTTTAATTTGAAAATCCATATGTGAGTCTTCTCGGCCCATCAACATGATGCGCACAGGTCTTGAAAAACCCTTGAATTTGATGTCTGTCTTGAAAAATCCTTGAAAATCACATTTTGCCAAGAACACTTGAAAAACCCTTAATAATGAATTGAAAGGTTTTGAAAACCCTTGAATTTAAAATTTTAACATTGATCAGAAAAAAAGTGTTTATAAAACTGCTGAAAAATCAATGGAAATGTACCTACATGTATTTATATCAACATAAAAGCATAATATAAGTTTCAGTTTGTCATTCCTTAATTTTGAATTTTAAGGTCAGTCCTTAATTTTGAATTTTAAGGCCTTAAATTTTTTTTGAAAAACCCTTGAATTTTGTTTCAGAAACTTTGTATGAACCATGATCAAAATATTTGTGTGTGTACACAGATATATTAATTTTGGGTAATACCATTGATAATTGAATGAGATGTGTTGGTGTTTCTGCAGAGGTCCTGTACATTGAAAGCCTAAACATCTATAAAACTAGAATATTTCCCAAAAAATTTTATTTCTCTTTTCATTTTTTTTGCTTGTAGACCTAACAAAAAGAGACAGTTCAAAAATTCCAAGTATGGTTATGGTGGTCAGAAAAAGAGAAGCAAACTGAACACAAAGGATTCTGCAAGAGACATGTCAGATTTCAGTGTGAAAACAAATCAAGGACGTCCTGGTTCAGCAAATAAAAAGGTTAGTATGTAGTACTGCCTCACTGAAGGAGGGGTCATATACAATCACACTTGACATGTCAATACTCACATTACATGAAGACAAGTTGGGATGTGGGGTATAAATCACCATAAGTGACTATTCTATCTTTTTCAGGATTCATTTTAATGATATTGTATTTTTATTGTGACCTATGTATGTCAGGTGTCCATCGTCAGCATTTAACTCTAAAAGACTTCTTGTCCTAAACTGAGCCAATTTTCATAAAACTTTGTATGAATTTCTTGAGTGGTCCTCTTCCAAAGTTATTTAAAAAATTAAATTCCATACTGAAATCTGGTTGCCATGGCATCCATAAGGGATATTGCGAAAAATTCAAAAATCTTATTGTCAAAAAGTAATGGTTAGATTCCATAGTATTTTGACACAGATGTTCCTTGGCTCACTCTCTACCAAAATTCTAAAAATTATTTGGATCCGTTAAAAAACTTGGTGGCTAGGCGGCAGAGCCCGTTTTCCTTATGATATTTGCTGTCTCGTTTCCTCCACTTATCTAAGTTCTAACGCGAGTGATCTCAGGGCCTTTATGGCCCTCTTATTACTAACTTGTTTAAAGATCTTTTTCTTTTTCTCTTAGAATTTCCTATATGTCAAATCCTATGAACTTGTTTTTCTAGCAATATCAGATTCAGAGAAAACAAATTTTCTGAATGTAACAATGTTTTCACAATCCCATCAGTATTGTTACATTTGGGAGTTTTCTGTTTGTTTCTGAGTACTAATACAAGGGTATGAAATCATTTATGTTCTTGATATCTGTGATATGAAAGATTTGTATATCTTCAAATATATTTTAATCTTTTTTCTCTTTCTAGTTTGTTAACAAGAACAAGAATAAAAGACCAGGCAAGACAAAACGGGCAAGCATGAAGAACAAAAAGAGATAGTCCTTGTTCTGTAAATACTTTAATAAATGTATAAAAGTCAAGATGTTATTTTTCTTACTTATTTTTTTGAGCCAGAACCTACACATCATGGGATGTGATCACAAAGCACCTAAACCCTTTACTTCATATAGACTCTTTCTGATGCATTGGAAGGGCAGACCCCTCTGTTTGCTTATACAATATTGTAGCTCAGATTCTACACAGTCTGCAGAGCAAAGAAAAGAAATACTGTTTCATCTATCATTTAAAGTTCTGTTAATTAATATTCATGAAGTCATATATCTGTACATGAATATTCATTTAGTAAAGGGTTAAGGTAGGGGATCCCAATACATCGCCTCCAATTGAACGCATCCATAAATAGACTAAAATTACAATTAACTGCTTTGAAACTGAGGGTTTAGGGTTCAAATCTCAGTAGGGTCAATTAGGTTAGAAAGATTTTTGCTTTACAATTTGTATTAATTATTTTTTTTTTTTTTTTTTTTTTTTTTTGGACAAATGTGGTACCTGGTGTATTGAAAGTCTAAAGAAAAAAAAAAATCTGTGTACCTTTCAGAAAATTTCCTCAAACTTTGAAATACTAAGTATATTTTAGCAATGTTTTGAATTTGTCACCATAAAGCAGAACAGTGGTAAAACTAGTCTTTAAAATGGGTTTGGCAGTGTAAAAAATGTAATACTAGTTTGTTCATCAATAACAATACCATATAATCTTGCCCATATTTCCACTTCCATGTTATCTGACTTGACTTGACTATTTGAGTTTACCATTGCTTCCACAGTTTTCAAGTCATATAGCGACGTCCAGCTAATTATAGGTGGAGGAAGACCCTGAATGCACGGAGGCATCCAGGTAGAACCACTGACCTACCGCAAGCCAGCTGGAAGGCTTCCTGACTTGAAAATCCAAATGACCCTGCGGGGATTCGAACCCATGCGGTGAGGGGCTGAGTGAGTGTTAAAGTCAGCCACTTTACCCTCTCGGCCACGGAGGCCCCTCCATGTTATTTACTCTGCACATGTCACTCAAATTTCACGCATTTGTTCAACATTGTTACTTTTACATGTGATTGTTGCATAACAATTGTTTATCAGCAGATCATGGCCTGTCAAGTTTTTCACCCTCTTCTTTCTCTCCCTCTTTCTATTACAAACAACTAAGTTAGGCATTGTAGCAACATTCATTCTTTAATCAAAATCATGAGCACTCACAAAACTTGCAAGTTAAATCAATAAAGCTATTACCTTTCATCAACTCCATTCACCCATTTGAAAATAAAGAAGGTCAGAAAGTTTGTTATTGCAGAAATATAGTACATGTAGTAAGGACAAGTATTTGAGTTCAAGTACACTTTTGTTCAAAATGGTGTAAAAATCATTACAGGAATCACATATTTACATATAACCTCCTTTGGAAAATTTAGTCAAAATAAGTATTAAAACAACACACAATCCAGTGGAATGTGAAACCACACAACTTCCTAACATCATATAAATATACATAGTCATTGCTTTTATCATAAAATAGGGATAACACAAATATTATATAAAGATAAAAAAAAGTCCAAATTTACGTTTATGAAAAACTGTGTGTTAGATTGTGCATAATTTTGTCACTTTTGACACAGAAATAATGTATTTTACAAGAAAAAGAATTCCAGTGTACTTTTTTTTCATGGATGCTCCCTTCTTCACTGTGTAGTATTCCATTTTTATGTGTTGCCAATGCTAAATTCAACATTTAAGTTTTCTACAGACTACCTGAAGGAAATTTAACATTTAGTGTTCCATACTTTTACAAAGATTCAGTTTCACAAGTACAGAGCAAACATGTAATGCTATTTTTAGGTCCAACCTTAGACGCTGCATTAAATTGGAACATACCAGTATTGTAATGGGTTTACAACTAGGTAAAATTTCAAGAGTTTGGTTCTATGACTTAAAGTTGGTTGTATTGATACTTGCCATAGGACGGATCTTGTTATAACGGATAAGCACTGCATAACCATTTTGGGAAGCACAGCTGACCTCAATTAGAACTAAACTCTATTTTGTAAAAAAAAAATAATAATCTGTTACAATGATTAAAAATAACAAGTAATCATAACTTTTATTCCAAGGCACTTTTTTTCATTTGATGGAATTACAGTTAACATACTGTGTACTGTAAATAGCAAACATAAGGGCAGTACTTATATCTATAAATGCCAGTGTATGTTAAATCTTGGGACCAGATACGAAACTTAGAAGATAGTAGTAACATGATGTTGGTTCTATTATATTTTACAATCTATGTTCAAATCTGAGACACAATTTTATCACTAGATGAGTATATTTGAACACAAAAAAATAATTCACACAATTTATATAGAAAAAATGTTTTATAACAAAAAAGACAAAACATAAATGACACTGGTAGTATACCAATGTATCATTAAATCAACAATCATTTGAATTCAACTTTGATCAAAATAATCTTGAACAGTTTGTATGTAATAATTAACTCCAATTTTAGGTATGTTCAGCTTTGTTTTCTGTGATATGTTAATCTTAAACCAATACATTATTGTATTATCTATCTTTTAGTTTGAAAAGTTAATTGCATTTACAAATCAACACTACTTATAATCTGGACAATGTTTAGTTGAGATTTTCTGTCTGCTCCTTCACCCTCCATGCAGCATCCATGTATTTGGTAATGGCTGTGTTCTGTCGGAAGTGATGCAGTCGTTTGTCAGACCTGTCTATATCAATCTGTAAAGTGTAACAGGTCATGTTACTTATATATCCAACAGATAAACATATTTTCCATTTTATGATATGGTATATTCAATTACCACTCATATTACTGTATTTAATGATAGTACATGTATCTAAAACTGAGATTGTAATTATTTGCCTCTCTATATAATAACAGACCAGCACTGCTAAGAACAATGGATGACATGGTCCAATGATAAAAGCTATGATTGCAGATTTAGAGGCAAAGATTTTTCATGGCCTTCCCAGGTGCAGAGTACTGGTCCAACCCAGGAACTACTCAGAGGGATCGGTATAAGTTGTATCCCAATCATGGTAGAATAAATAAATTATAAACAACCAAGGATTCTGGCCCCTTGTTCTCAAGGAAAAAAAATCTATTGAAGTATGAGTTCATGCTCAAATTCAAAGTATGGTACTCCGATTCAAGAGGATTTTAAATTCGAGCTACTGATTAAACTCCAGTATATTTTGAGAACTGGACACCTTTGCCTTTAAATGAAACTTCACAGAGATCATTATTACAATTCAGCCATGTCTTATGCAGTTGCTATTATCACAAGAAGAAACTGGAAGGGAGAAAATATTGTTACAAATCCAGTTTCATTTTCTGAACTTTGTCACATTAACATATATGTCGTATATGAATTGCCATTGTTAACAACATACCAGTGGTCTAGTAATCCAGCCAACTTCCTGAGCTTCTGTTTGAGGATATGTATATTTCTTTACTGGCTCCAAATGTGCACGAGAGATGACCTTCTTAAAGTGCTCTGAAATATCACATTTCCTTTTGTATATCTAAATATCTTAAAATAAAAGTTAAACAAAAATCATATTCATTTATTCTGTAGTAAAACCAATATCCAAGTACCATGGTAGATGATTTTTTTCTCATTTAGCAGGATTCTGTCAGATTTCAAAAAAAAAAAAAAAAATCTCCCTCCAAAATAATCCTAATATCAAAATAGATGACAGACAATGCGAACCATGGATAATGTGAACTGTTTTGGGGAGGCTATGTGAACCCTACATAAATTACAATTATTCATACATATATTATTTCCCCATTTCATATCATATGAAATAACAGACATAAAAAATTA
>CM037781.1:23966550-24016550 GCA_021229015.1 Solen grandis | reverse complement strand
AGTGTTCACAAGGTTTTTCTAAGATTTGACCTGGTGACCTAGTTTTTGACCCCACATGACCCAATTTCGAACTCATCTGAGATATCATGTAGACAAACATCCTGACTAAGTTTCATGAAGATTGGGCCAAATTTGTGGCCTGTAGAGTGTTCACAAGGTTTTTCTAAGATTTGACCTGGTGACCTAGTTTTTGACCCCACATGACCCAATATCGAACTCATCCGAGATATCATGTAGACAAACATCCTGATTAAGTTTGATGAAGATTGGGCCAAATTTGTGGCCTCTAGAGTGTTCACAAGGTTTTTCTAAGATTTGACCTAGTGACCTAGTTTTTGACCCCACATGACCCAATTTCGAACTCATCCGAGATATCATGTAGACAAACATCCTGACCAAGTTTCATGAAGATTGGGCCAAAATTGTGGCCTCTAGAGTGTTCACAAGCAATTGTTGACGACGGACGACTGACGACGCACGACGGACAAAAGGCGATCACAAAAGCTCACCCGAGCACAAGTGCTCAGGTGAGCTAAAAAGCCCTAGACGTACCATTGACAGTCACTGATTTTTTAGGTTCTGGTCAATCAATCAAGCTCAAATTCATAAATCTACACACTGTGAAATAAAATTAGCAATAAGCTGGACAATTTAAGATGTAACATTCTAAATGGCCTGAGAGAGAGTTTACCTGTCAAAAGGTTTGGGGAATGTGCTGAATTTCACTGTTATTGTAGTATTACTATATTTGCAAAATTCAGTTATGAATTACAAATAAATTATATTTAGTATTTTCACAAGACAAAACAAGGTTGCTGTTTTTTTCTAAATATTATATATCAGTTCAAATACGTACAAATTATAAAATTTGGGCTATCACAACACCGGTGTCAAATCATTAAGTGCTTAAATGTTTCCAACAGTAAGTACACTTCAAGTAAAGAAAGAAATCAGGCTCAAATTTGAGCATCATACTCAAATCCCTATTGAAACTAATGGGCATAGTTCGAGTTTGAGAATAAATATCATACTTAAGTATCATTTTAATTTATGAAAACACGGGACCAGGATTCCAAATAAGGAGTTAGTAGTGAGGTCGCTGGGATAATGCTCAAGGGCCAGCCTGGGCCCTAATATCAATTAAAGTGTAAACATTTACCTTGTCTTTGTACAGGGCGGCAGCTTTAGAGTTGTATTTATCTTGTAGAGACATAGAGGGGCTGTAGTCAGGCTGGCTCTGGAAGAACTCCCGGGCCTTGCGGTTCCCTCCAGCCTTCATCTTCTCTAGCTCTAAATCTTTCCATTTGTCCATGCTTACAGATCGCACAAAACTGTCCATGAAAGACAGAAAGCATATCAATAACAAATTTTTTACATGATCATTTATATTTTATCAATCACTACTGCACAGTAATAAATCTAACATTGATTAAAGGTACTTTAGAAGAACAGATCAATTCAGTGAGTTTATTGCCTATTTTGGGAAAAGGATCCTAGCCCCCAATTGGAATAAAATTATTAACATATTTTGCCTAAATGAGATTTTTTAAGGAGCAGAAAAGCAACTTAGTATAAGCAACATATTGAACATATTGTTAAAAGAGGCATTCTCTTTCATAAAAAAAAATAAACATGTTACAACAAACAAAAGCTTTTTTTTTTTTTTTTTAAATTTTGCCTATTTCCAATTGGGTTTGAAGTTATGAACATTATTATTTTTGTATTCACGTTATAAAGGGTATATTATTTTAATCTAAACTGTATGCTTGTCAATGATACATTTGCTTACCTAAGGTGCACACCAAGACCTCTGTGTTTCCCAGAACACTCGAGGCAAATCCAGATTCCATAGGTAACACTGACCCACTGTGGGTTATGGCCATTACACTCAAAACAGGTCTGAAACAAAGGCAAAGAAAATGGTTACAGTAACATTACTATCTTAACCCTTTCCCTCATAGAGAAAACCATGAAAAGACCTATGCGAACAGCATAAAACCAGATCAGCCTGCGAGTAACTTGCAGGCTGATCAGGTTTTATGCTGTTCGCTGCTCCTCAGTGGTCTGATAATGAGGATTTTGTAATTAAATTTGGTAAGGTTTAACTGTGGTTTTCTGCAGACCAGGCTTTATGTGGTACCTATTGAGTGTGTCAAAATGAGTCTATATGAGGGAAAGGGTTAAATATGAGATATAAGCAACCCCAGTAGTGCAAAAGTTAAATTGAATGTCAGTAATATGTTCTGAGATTATCATAATTTGAATGAAAAAATAAAGTTAACAAACCCTTACGGTAATTTATAAAGCAAATATCATTGTTTGTGTAGATAGGTACAAGCAATCAAATGTATTCTAAACCTTAATAGTATAACTATTGTCATGCTCTTTTCCTGATGATGGGGAACAGGCCTTATAACTATATTTTGGGTGAACACTATTTTCGCAAGGTAAAAAACAATTTGAGAAAAACCTGTGTTCATTTAAAGAATTTTTCACAGGGAAAAATGCTTATGAACAGCTCCAGATAAAGAAGGAAAAAAGGACCAGTCACCTGAATATAGATATTATTTCTATAAGTTTCTGTTTGTTCTTAATTGACCAATTATATGTATCTAATATCTCTTGTAAATCAAAGAGGTGAATAGTATAACCTGTGACTGGGAAAGAAGACATATCCATATGCCACAATCACAATTAAACAGAAAATGTCCCATTAGAATTCCTAAGGACGTCACTTTAAAATGTCATACAGATTTCTGTGAAAAATGAAAAAAGCATGCCAAATGTCATAATAGGAACAAAATCTTTCCCAATGAATGAATGACCAAGAGCAGTTTTTACTCTGATGTTCCCTCCTTATTTCCAAGGTACTGAGGAGTAGAGAAAACACTCATACCAGTTTAAAACTTTATAAGCTTACACATTCTTCTTCATCTTCTTTTTTTCAATATTTATTATTGTATGAAAATCCAGTTCTGGGGAAATTCAGACAAGGTGTGTGTACATAAATTTGCAGCATACTAATAAAGTATGTAGATAAAAAACAACAATAAAAACTGGAGTGGAGGCCTAGTGTTGAACCCTAAGACCTCATTTAAAGGCCTCTAGGTTTCAAGCTGTGACTTGGTACACAGGAAAATGATTCCACAATCTAATCACTGAGGGAACATCAGTTCCGACAGAATTGGATATGGAAACAATGCCCAAAGCAATGCATACCCACCAAGGACAGACCTGTGAACTCTCCCGATTTTGAGCGGGAGCAACCGATAATTGCTTGCATCTCCCGGCCTACCGACCAACACCAGAAATCTACCGCCTTTGATCTCAAGGCCCCCAATATACCGCTTATCAACTTTTGGAGCACTAATTGCTCCCCTACCGAGCCGAGGTGTATGCCGATTGCGTAAGTTGATTTCGGCTATTATCGGAACGCGATCTTGTTTAGAGCGTGATTTCAGGGTGGGTGAGGAGTGTCAGAAATACCTGTGTGTCACTTCGCCGTGTATTTGGGGGGTATTTGGGTGGGTTTGGGGAGAGGATTGAAGATGATTAGCCACTGACATGCACATGTCTGCCTGGGGAGGGTTACCTGATGCATGTGGCACTTCACATGAAAAAAAAGGTACATGTAATGGCCCATTATGTGCAGAAAGTGAAAGTTGAAAATCTAAAATAAGACTTTTGAAATATTATAGTGGGCCCAAATGGCTTAATTTTACCTAGTCCTTTATGTTTATTTTTATGTTTATCATCTGGTTTATTATGCTCTCTTATTTTGTTGTTATATTTCTGAATATTTTATTAATTTATTATCTTGATTTGATATTTTATTTAATGTTGTAAGTAATTAGTTAATAAGTAATAAAAAATGAAATAAAAGTAAATGAATAATAAAAAAAAATGTGTTTTGTTATTACTGTAGTGCGAAAAAAACGCGCTGCAAAAAATCTCCCTCTCACACAACCCAATCTCCCACTTTGGGAGCACAGATCTCCCACTTTCAGACCGAATAAAGTTTACAGGACTGCAAGGATCACATGGTTCCACAGGGCCTGATCTATTTTTATACTGGCCACATACTGGTTATTTCCTTGATAGCTTTAGAGTAGTAAAGCCTAAAGGGTGAAGTGTCATCAACCAACGTGTCACTGGCAGACAGGCAGTGTATTATATGATCATTTTAAACAGCTTCTAAACTACTCAATCTTCTAAAATGTCTGATTCACTATATTTTATTGAATATTATTAAAATTATTATACAATATATGTAATATGTTTCATTCAATTACTTGTAATGGTAAGTGTAATTAGTATCGATTTAAATAGCTTTAATGTTAACTGTGTTAATATAAAATATTAATATTTTCAATTGGAAATCCAGGCAGCCATAGGGTATTAATTGTATCCCCCATAATAAATTTCTTTTAAGTGACCACTAACTGTTACATGACACCCAAACTTTTCAACCTAAAATCCTAAATTTTTCACTTTCACCTGAGGCAGCAAAAATACCCTATACTGCTGAAAAATAAATGCTTATATTTCTACACTAAGACTTTGTTTGGTGGGCAAAAAGTTCTTTAAAAGCATAAAGAACTGGTACAACCCAAGTACACTAGGGCTGGAGCGATTAGCAGAATTTGTAAAACCGTGTGTCATTATCAATGTAAAATTAATAAATTTGTCGGAAAAAAAAGCTGGAAGGTAATATCCTCTGTTGTAAATAACCTAAGCAAAATAAAGATTTCTTGTATCTTGTAATAGTTCATACAAAATAAACAAAATAAAAATGACTAACAGATCAAGAATATATGTAGTCATATATAGTTATGTTCATATGGCCTTATCCACAATAGGTTAAACAAAGAGTTTGTGAATGATATGCATGCTCTCTATACACTACACTGTATTTTTATAAGGATTTCTCAGAGTATGTTGCAAAGTCCACCAAAATAAAATGACACTTGACAGAATGGGACTGGGGACAGATGATGGAAAATGGTGAAATACATACGCTGTTGTCATCCTTGATCTTTAAATCCTTGAGAACCCGACGTGTTCTTGGACTTGCCATTATTCAGATTTGAAATACCTGTCGAAAAAAACTGAAATGTATTCTAAATTTAACGATTTATTCTTAAATTTGATGAATGCTGCTGAGTTGTCACTCAAAATGTTGATCAATTCATTTGCGTTAGATTCGAATTTCATCTGTCAAGTAAAGTGTTAAACAAATGTTGAAATACACAACAAACGTTATTTAATTACACAAATTTTCTGATATATTTCCTCTATTTTGCCATGTATTGTAAAATAAAAAAAATCAATAAAATATAAATTCGAAACTACAGATTTGTTTTCTCCAAAATGGCGGCTGCGGTAAACACAGAAAGAATAGCATTGTAATTTGCGCGATTTGGACGACATGCACACGTTTCTTAATGCGCTAGACATTTCTTACAAATGAAAAGATGAAGAAAGACGGAAGGTTTGAGTCGCAGCGATTTTATAGACTGTGTAAGTTTGTCAAATAGTGTGCTTTATACAATTTTACGAGTTTTCGCGAGTTGTTTTGAATCGATATAATTAAATAATTATTTCGTTTTATAGTCTCATTTTAAATAAACGGCATTTTATAGAATGAATAGATTTTTGAAAAAAAAATTATCTTGAAATATGCAATTTACGTTTTAAATGACTTAATTGTATGATTTTTTAAAAGTAATTTGTAAAATTTACATGATTCACTTTTTATCCTATTAGCATCCCCAGCTGAGCAGCATAGCCAGTTAAGAATTCTGCAAAATCGGTATACCTAGTGTACAAAAAGTCTGTTTTCAAAGGGAAAAAAATATCAAAACAATATCAAAGTTACATATCTTAAGTGTAAATAAAATTATCTTTCCAATGATGTATATGTTTTTGTTGTTTTGTTCTTATTTTTGTCGTAGTTGTGTGTAAAATCCGCCAGGTAAGTAAATTTTGTGTAATTTCGGGATACCGTGTAACTGACGCAGAATTGATTACACGTATGTTTAATGATCGCAGTTGCGGATTATTAAACACCGTTTTTTAGATTTAAAAATTATATCACCATTTACAGAAAAGAATGAACTTTCTCGAGGTTTTTGAACTTAACGTATATGTCAATTAATTTCCGAGTAATAAGGTAGTGAAGTCTGGCGCGTTTTTTAGGAAGATTAAAGAGTAAGTAAACTAGATCTTTATACTTCTAAAAGTATAAAGTCTGCTCTTTAATTTGATATATTTTTCAAGACAATTCATGCATATTAAAGCATCCGCATCGTCCGATGAAAATCAAACTTTTACAAAAAAAACGTCCGCTCGGCGAATCGAGTGCGGCCGCCATTTTGAATTTTACCGATAATGAAAACAAAACTTCAGAACGAGAATGTAAAGGTGTATATGGATGTTTTTCTTGTTGATACAACATCTTTCGCGTATAAATCCTTTAATTAACATATTTTTTTAACTTTAGTATCATTATAATACACATTTTACTTAGTTAAATTACTTTGTTTACCGAGTGAAATTTCGTACCATACGACGATCGTAATTGTCATAACTAACTTCTAACTGCACTTTGGTTGACATGTATACGCATTTATTTTCACCAGGGCTCTCCTTTGACCCGAGCTCCCGGGTTTTGACCCGGGAGATTTCTCAATGACGCTTATTTGACCCGGGGTAAAATTGTACCAAGCGTCATTTTGACCCGGGGCAATAACAGCTGGTGCGTCAATACCAACAGATCAGTCGATCATAAAAGTACCGCCTCAAACAGATTACGTGATCAGTAAGTGCAACTGACCCCCCATTGACTCGTTATCACTGTCAGTTACTCTAATTAGCCTAATAAATTCTCGTATTGCTTCGGCAATCTTCGTGTACACCACTACATGTAATCGCCGATTGCGTAACCAACCTAATTACAAATTCCCGTATTGCGTCGGCAATCTTCGTGAACTCTGTTAGCTTCTGTACACGAGGTTGCTGGATCCCGTTTTTACGACGTGAGAAAGATTAAAGGCAAGGAACCATGACAAAATGTGTTTACTTCCTATGGATGTTACTCAGGTTAATTACCAATCGGAATCGGCTGGAATTTTTATTGTTTGATAATAACAAATAGTTTAATGGCAGTACTTTAACCATGCTGGTTTAAATGAAAGGTGTGATGATTGTAACAAATAGGTATGATTAGTCTGTCAACTGAAAATATTGGACCAAAACCGAAAGTAGATCGACTCTTACAGAATCAAACAAGGTTTAAAAAAAAAAAAAAAAAAAACATAATGAAGGTAAGTAAAACTTTTATTTTTCCTTAGCTATCTTTCTGTATTGAATAACTGATAATGATTTGAGCAATTATGTTTTAATATGCCTGGATATTTTTCTATGTAATTTTGAATGTTATTGGTCAGATTTTTTTTTTTGATTCTTGAAAATTTGCCATTACTAAATATCATCTTTTGTTTTCTACTTTAAATAAAAAAAATATTGCAGCTGTCATTTTCTTTCCACATTAAGGGAATAACTTTTTCACCATTTTTTTTAAAATAAAGCCTAGACTTTCTAGAATTTATAAATTATATTATCCTGTTTAATTTGAAATTGACAACAGTTTATTATGATGACTTGGACTATTCCATGATAAAAATGCAGCTTCCCAATGTGACTACACTTCTAAGTAATGGAACAGATTATAATTTTTATTTTCATTTATTTTTTGGTTGACTATTTTCAGGAGTTCCAGTTACATGCTTTGTGTTTCATTGTGACAAATAATCTGTCATTGATGGCCCAGAATGAACTCATCACCATTCAGCAGGAGAAAGGGGGCTACCTTCCTAGAGAACAAATCATCAGCATATGATTGATGGCCCAGAATGAACTCATCACCATTCAGCAGGAGAAAGGGGGCTACCTTCCTAGAGAACAAATCATCAGCATATGCCGTTGTCCAGATATTTATTATATTCTTGTGTTTTGTATGCAATATTATAGAAATAAATTTAATTTTCATTTTGTTTTGTTTTGATTTAAAACAGGATTACTTTTAATCAGAACACTTATTGCAAATAATATGTACATACAATAAACAAGTATACATTACATACAAACTTTGTTGATCTAAACATGTATATCGCTACATGTAAAATTTGTGACATATTACGATCTAAGCAAAATACTGTAAAAAAAATTTGACTCTTGAAAATTTGGCCCCAAGAGTCAATGACTCTTGGGTTTCAAAGACTATGGAGAGCCCTGTTCACAATGAATGAATGGTGCTGCATATACATATTAGTAAAATTTTCTTTATTTCTGAAAAAAAAAAATGGGATGAAATGCAATCCTCATTAATATTGCATTTCCCGCCCACCTTCTTTGGTGATGAAAAAAATCACTATACTGTATATCATTTCTTCATTAGATTAAAATCATGCATGCAACCTATCATTTTTCGTGATCAAAATCTCAAACTTACATCTGACTTTGAAATGAAGGGGAAATCAATCAATCGGATTAAAACCTTAAGTAAATGTTGTGGAGGAACATAGGACAATACTCACTCATTAAAAGTATAAATAAACTAGATGAACTGCATAAAACAACTGCTGTCTTAGATGGAAAAGCCTGTATTTTTTTTTTTAATACAATTAACCTAAATGAATAAACATATAATTAGTGATTCTGTACTCTTCCTACAAGATACAAAATTTTATTTAAAGTTGGTAGCATATAACCAACAATTTTTACACACTTAACTGACAAAAACCTCTTGTTTTAATTGGTGTGTGTGTGTGTGGGAGGGTCTTCCATATTGCATCATAAATTACAAAGCTAGGCCCCATGCTGTGTATAATAAATCAACTGATTGGGAGACACTTTCCAGCTGATAGTTTATGACCTTATTTAACTTATAACAAACTTAGTACCCTTTGAGATTGCATCCCCTTTTATAGGGTTACAGTTGATGGCTGGCCCCATGTGGTGCAATCACTAGAGAAGTAGTCTATGGTTCAGGTGCAGCCACCAGTGCGATTTATGACATTATTGAGCAATATGATGTAACCTTATAATCAGCCAGTCAAGATTTGGATACTTGATTATACAATGTTGTTTTGGAAAAGTGTTAGGCTTAATTTTAGATGTTCAATTTTGAGAAAATAAAAGCATATAGTTTATTGCTATATTTAAATTCTAAGTATTACTTCTTTCTCTCTTTTCTCTCTCTCGTTTAATAAATATATCATAACTTATTTTTTATATAATGAATAAGTATCAAGATATCATTTTTTTTTCTTTTATCTCCCAAAATTACTGTTTCTGCAGTGAATGCTTAATATTGATGTGATTGATATCACATCTTTTTGAAAACCTTAATTCCCCCATAACCTTTTTTTTTTCTTATTCATAATAAATATCAAAATTAATTGGAAAAAAATTTTGACATTAAAAACATTTTTTTTTCCCTTATGTAAATCTATTCAGAATACTTTACATACCCATTGTCATATATAGATGTAAATCTATTCAGAATATTTTACATACCAAAAGTTTTATTCACTTTCATGAATGTCTTTTTTGTAAAGTAAATGGAAATATGTCATTAGATATTTTGAAATAAGTATTTATTGTGCAAAACTTTGGGAAAAGTGTCATAACATTTAAAATAAGCTGTGATTTGGTTTATTAAAGAATCAGGAACTGTGGAGTCTTAACTTAAATTTTCAATTATATCTTAAAACATGACAACTTTCAGTTTTCACCCAAAAAAAAAAAATAATGTTTAATAAAGTGTCTTTGTTTCAAGTTTCATCAAAATATCTTAAAAAATAAAAAAGTTATAGCAACTTTTGTTGTGAATATACGAAATTCCACGATGCATCAGAAAATCTTAAATATATCATGCTTTTATTTTTCTTTTACAATAACCAAAAAAAATAGATTTAACAACAATAAAGTATTTGTGTTCCAAGTTTCATCAAAATAACTTCAAAAATAAAAAAGTTAGAGCAATTTTAGTTGTGAATGTAGTGAATTCCACGACGCGATGGTTCCGTCGAGGTTTCGAAACATACTATGTATTGTATATGTCCATTTTTCTGAACTTCAGCTGTTTTTTCGACACTTTAAAATGCAATAACTTTTTTAATTTTCAAGATATTTTAAAAATAAAAACAGTTTTGGAAAGCTTATCAATAGCACTTTCCATCTATACCACTCTTTAAAAGTTTTAAAAACAATAAAAAAAATGACCTGGGGATGCTAATCCTATTATTTTCTTCATAATCTGTTTTTGCGATGTAGGTATGAAAGTTCAAAAGTTTGAAATAAGGAATATAAGTTACTTGTCATGATATAATGATATAATGGACTGAAGACAAAAAAAGTATTAAATGAATAGTTAAGCATGCAACTTAATAGTGTTATAACTTATACTGTTAACAAATTAGGTTAAAATAATCATAAAATTATGATAATTCCCAATTTCAATGGTATGGGTTATCTTACTAAACAGTACACCTATAAGTTGCAGAACAGTCAAGTGTGTTGTATTACAGACAGTTCTCTTTTTTTTTGTACATATATAATATCGTTATTATAGAATTTATCAAAATAAAAAAATCAAGGGGCCTCTTTTTGGACTTACAATCTATAAGCACCTCACCACGTCGGTGAACATCCCAGTCTTGACTCGTGGGATTTTTCTTATGAGGAAGCTTTCAAACCTGCATGTGGTAAGATAGTTTGGTTCTACCTGGTCAGCTCTTGTTCCTTAAAAAAGCATTTTGGTGCCTCTGAAGTCTTCCTCAACTTTCAATATACAGGATGTTGAGTCATGGCAATGTCTGTAAAATTCTGTATGCATTTTTGTCATTTCAGCACATCAAGTTCTGTGTATCACAGCTTTCAATTTCCACCGTGCCTCATTAATAGTAAGTATTTGGTCAATTGGTTGGAATTTTGAAATTAAATATATGAGGAAATGAATACCAGTATTGTTCAGAATTGATCTTTGTAATTGGAGTAATGAGACCAAATAGATTAGAAAAAGCACACAACCTTCCCAGGTGGCTGAATGGTTAGAACGTTTGCCTCTGGAGTGGGAGATCATGGGTTCAATCCCTGACCGCGACATATCAAAGTTATTAAAAATGGTACTGGTAGCTCCCTGCTTGTTGCTTAGCATATAAGGGTAGTTCCAGTGTCAGGGTAATGTAACTGGGTGTGGTATCATGCTATATGTCTACTGCATGATACTGTAGATTTGCAGCTCAATATCTGTTTCAAGTAGACATAGTCTCAAAATGATTGAAATACTGTCGGTTTGACATTAAACCCAGCAATCAAACAAACAAAAATCATTCTGCATTTCAAAATGTGAAATTTGTGTCCATGTCAAACAATGTGTGTCACAATTAAAGTCGAGTAGACAATTATTCAAAGTGTTCTATAAATGGAAGAAACTGTGAATAAAATGTGAAAATATTTTCCAAGGGTTGGTAAATTTATAGAATATTTGATTTAAATTTGTAACATTTCAATAAAAGCTGCTATCAAATTTTTTAAGTGATTTATATTCAAAATGATTAAACTTCTACTCTACAGGGCTACGTTGAATTAACTATCTACCCATTGAGAGCAGATGTGAAGAGGATAAAACTCAACAGTAAACAATGCAGTATCCTTTGAATAATATTTACATTCTTATCATATCCATGTTTCTCACCCTGAAATGTAGCATAAAGTCTATAATGCCATACTGTTGTATCATCTAGGATCCCTTGATTAGCACTCAGCATATAGAGATTATGTGGTTGACTAATATGACTGGTTCAGTGTTGTGGCATCTCATTATTAAGATCTGGCAGTGTGACATTTTTTATCTGTCTCAATAGACAAAATACCTAAATGATTTGAATATGATGGGACATTAAACCAAATCAAACAAATATATACACCAAATGTGATATTTAGGTACAGTACTCATTGACTTATTTTGTTTTCTTGTCAATATTCTTAAGTAGTTTCAATAAAAAAATGAAAATAAAGTTATTACTCATATTAAATTGATCTAGCAAAATAATGGTTATAATTATAAATATGCTCCTGCTGTTGAAAAATGATTATGCTGATGAAAGTTTTTAATGTTACAATCCAAAGTTATCCTTAACAAGGCTAAGGACTATACAGAGTGTGTGTGAATGACACATGGGAGGCAGCCTTTTGGTACAATGATCCAACACTGGAGGTAGTACAAGATGATGTCCAGAATAGCCAGTAAGTCTCTGTCTGTGATTGTTGTTTTGTCTGAATTTTTGACAAGGATTTTTTTTTTTTTTTTGAAATGACGCATACCCTTCCAATTGGAAATTTTCACATGAAGATGTTAGAAATTGGAGAAAAATTGTCAAGAAATTAAAGCAAATCTAGAGGATAAAAGCTAATTGTAATTTATAGTTTTTTAAATTGATATTTTATAATTGCCTTTAGTTGTAAGTCTCTAAATAATTTTTTTTCTTTAGCCAAATTAGACTTCCTTTGTTTTTTTCAAAATTGTTGAGAATTTTTACATTCAAACTGGCAAAAATACTTTGCAGAATTTGGAATATAGCCAGACATCAGCTTTAAAATCAACAATTTATAGCTAGAGCATAGTATGAAACACAGTCATTGTCAAGGGAATGAGACAAAGAGGTAACTTAGCAAGGATGGCTGGTTAAATGGTTGCAAATGATATTATATAATGTATCTCAAAGCCAACTGCTAATGTCGACTGTCTTGTATATGTGGCTTTAAGTGAATATATATTTATACCCCCGAAACAAAGTTTGGGGGTAATAATAGAGTTCAACGGTTGTCGGCGGTCAGCGTCCGTTTGCATTTTATTTGTCGGAGCATAACTTGTAAACCACAAGTTGGAATTCATACAACTTCATGCATGATCCAAGCACAATATGAGGAAGTGCAGTGCACAAGAACCATAACTCACTTAATTATGGATGTTATTGACCTTGTTACTTTTCCTTGTCGGAGCATTAACTTGAAAGTACAAGTTTTGATTTCAAAACAATTTCATACAATGGTCAAGCACAATGCGAAGAGTGCAGTCAAGAACCATAATCTATCTCATGGAATTACAGAGTTATTGCCCTTTGTTACTTTTCCTTGTCCAAGATGAACTTGTAAATATGGTTGGATTTCAAAACAATTTTCATACATGGTTACTACAATATGAGGAAGTGCAGTGCAAAGACCATAATCTTATCTAGAGTATTACAGAGTTATTGTCCTTTATATTTTTTCCTTGTCCGGAGTATAACTTGTAAAGTATGATTGGATTTCAAAACATTCATACAATGGTCAAGCACAATGAAGGAAGTGCAGTGCACAAGAACCATAATCTATCCTATTGAGTAATCTACAGGATTATTGCCCTTTGTATTTTTTCCTTGTCGGAGTATATTGTTAACTACTGGTTGGATTTCAAACAATTTATACATGGTCAAGCCTATGAGAGGAGTGCAGTGCAAAAACTAACTTATCTATAGGAATTACAGAGTTATTGCCCTTGTTACTTTTCCTTGTCAGAGTATAACTTGTAATACTGGATGGTTTCAAAACAATTTCATACAATGGTCAACCACAATATGAAAGTGAGTGCACAAGAACGATAATCTTATCTAGGAATTACAGAGTTATTGCCTCTTGTATTTTTCCTTTTCGGAGTATTAACTTGTAAACTGATTGGATTTCAAACAATTGTCATACAATGGTCAGCACAATGAGAGGAAGTGCAGTGACAAGAACATAAACTCTTCTAGAGTATTACAGAATTATTGCTTTGTATTTTATCCTTGTACGGAGTATAACTTGTAAACTAATGGTTGGATTTCAAAACAATTTCATACAATGGTCAATCACAATGAGAGGAAGTGCAGTGCACAAGAACCATAACTCTATCTATAGGAATTACAGAGTTATTGCCCTTAGTTACTTTTCCTTGTCCAGAGTATAACTTGTAAACTACTGGTTGGATTTCAAAACAATTTCATACAATGGTCAACCACACTATGAGGAAGTGCAGTGCACAAGAACCATAACTCTATCTAGAGTAATTACAGAGTTATTTCCCTTTGTTACTTTTCCTTGTTTTTCTTGTCCTGAACATAACTCGAATTTATACATGGTATATACTTGAAACTTAAAATGTAAACAGATGGCGACTAGGAGAAGTGCAGTGTCCAAGAACTGTAACCTTATATTTTTAAACTACTGTTACAAACAACCATTATTGACTCTCTATCAACTTTAAATAAAAACTTTACTTATTAATATCACAACCAATATACTATGTATACAGGTTCTTATCTATGCTCTGCCTGAAGTCTGGCTTCTCCTGCATTAAAGTATTTTGCGGGGGTATTAATCACCTTCAGTGATAGCTCTAGTTTTTTATGATTTGTTTGCCTAAGCGTTTTGATGACTTTTTAAGAAACAATACTTGCTTAATGTGTAAAGTATAAACTATAGACTCTTTTGAGCACACATTTCAAAATAACCAAGTTTCATCTCATATGAATAAAACAGATTTTGGAATGTTTCACACATGAAGAGAAAAGTATCAACACTCATTTAAAAAGGTTAAGGTGTTGTGATCTAAAGGTTTTAGGAAGAACAAGGAGCGAGGATTTTTCATGGCCTTCCCAGGTGCCACGTTCTGGTCGAACCCAGTATATGTCAAAAGGCTGTTAGAACATGTTAACCATTTAGCATAAAAATGAATGAATGGAAATGAAAAATGAAAATGAGCTTTAAACATTTCCTTATTTTTTATAATTTTTTTTCAGGAAAAGTCTGGATGTATTTGAGAAAGCCTATCACACAGCCCTGAATACTGTCAGTTCTGAACTGGCCAATGGGGAAGTGACCATCAAGTTACCCACAGAGTGCCTTCCTCTTGTAGCTGGTACGAATCACTGCTCAGAAAAATGGGGACTTGCGCAAATAATGTCACATGAGTCATAATGTTGTTTTTCTTGATGTAGATTTTTTTCCCTTACAAAATGAATCCTTAGACTGAAAACCATGCAGCTGTTGTTAGTCTTTCAAATTTAAAATGTTGTCAACTCAACAATTACTATCACGCTTGTCAAGCAGGGTTTTCCTTGGCACACAAAATTGCATATTTTGACTCTTAAATTGCATAAATGACCCCCAAATATTTCAAAATGGGTCTCTTTACCTATTACCAATGGTTCAGTTGTCCCCCATTTGGAAATATCAAGGCAAAACCCCATTGTCATGTCCTGTCCAGTCCCATTATTTCTGTCCTGTCCTACACTCACATTATATGAATATGTTTGGCATTAAATCGTTTACGCCACAGGAGCGGGAGGTCGTGGGTTCGATCCCCAGCCGCAACATACCAAAGTTGTTAAAAAATGGTACTGTTATAGCTCCTTTGCTTGGCACTCAACATATAAGGGTAGTTGCAGGACTGGTTGGCCTGGTGTCAGGATAATGTGACTGGGTGTGGTATCATGCCACATGTCTACAGCATGATACTGCAGTGTGGCAGCACTATATCTGTCTCAAGTAGACATTGTCTCCAAATGACTGAAATACTGTTGGTGGGACGTTAAACCCAACAAACAAACAAACCGTTGTTGATAATGCTATCACACTTGGAATAATGATTTATCATGGTAAGACCAATCAGCAGATGAGTGCAGATAACTCTGTCAAGGATTTTGTTATAAGCCCTTTTTCTGTGTCAAAGTGTATGTGAGAGTATCAGACAACTTCAGTGATAGTTCTAGCTTCACTTAAAGTGTACGAAATTACTGGTAGTCTTCATGCAAAAGGTGTTCATCATACTAGCAACTAGATTTCTGTTATTTTTTCCTCAGAGCTGCAGCCGATCCGGATCAATGTGGAGTTTTCTCTGGAACAGCCAGAGGGGGGTCTACACTTTGTGGTGCCCAACATACCTGGCAGTCTGGCAGAGAAAGGAGCCCACCTGTTTACCTGTGGTCACTATGAGAACTCTTCCAGGTAGTGTGTTATGGTGAAACAAATCATTCTAATTGATAAGCATTACTATCAAACAATGTCTTTGCTATAGACATAATCTCACAGGAAAACAAACAAACGCAAGAAAGAAACCAACATATCTTGTCAGGACTGGAATGCCTGGTATAACTTTGTTGATACCTTATATAGAGAAAAGTATAAATAACAAGAAATATCTTTAAAAAAGATATTCGGCGTAGGATGAAAGAAAAACGAGATTTCCAGTCTTCTAAAACATTCCGAGGAAAAGCGCGCGAAAGACCGACGCACAACAAATTTTGTACGCTCTAGAAATAGTTCAGTATTTTTTCTATGAAATATACTTATTTATAGACGGTAATACAAAAAATTATATCTGTAAATAGGCTTGTTTGATATTTGTTCATATCATTATTGCATATGACAATTATGATATAAAAGCGTTATTAGTTGTTTTGGTTTTGGCGAATTAATTTTCAATGAGAGCATCTTGGCAGGCTGGAAGAATTCAATATACATAGTAATTAAGGGGTTTCATGTCATAACACGGTGGATTCTTTTTTGTTGTTTTAAATCATTTTCACAAAGTAGCATTCCTCAATTGATGGAAAAGGATTGTATTTAACTTACTGAAATCACTTTCATGTTTACATCAAAAAGAAAAGTAATAACACCAAGCTGAATGATATATACAAGCTGCACCCCTTATTTACAGTAATTTTATAGTCCATAACGATGCGTTAACCAATAACAGGAGTCATTTTATTCAGCTTAGAATTATTTACTGCTGTTAGCGTACATTTGATTGGTTTAAGATGCAAGTTGAAATCGAAATTATACAGCTACGCCGAAAAAATAAAGGCACCCTGGTTCATTGAATTGATCTGGAGGATTGGAGTTCATTCCCCACAAGTTATGATCTTTCCGGGTGCAAAGTACTGTTCCAACTCTAGAACCTACATGATAGATGGAACTTGTTTCAAGATTGACATTAAAGAAATAAGAAATAAAAAAAATGCATGGTCAGAATTTTCCACCCATGTTTTTCTGACAATTATTTCAGATTATGGTTTCCATGTATTGACACATTTGCGGAGCCATGTACATGGAAGATTGAGTTGACATGTGACCTAGACATGACGGCAGTATCGTGCGGTGACCTTCTAGAGGTGGTCTATACCAGTGATAGGCGTCAGAAAACCTACCACTACTTCCTCAGTATGCCAACAGCTGCACCCAACATTGGTCTGGCCGTCGGGTAAGAGGCGGGTTTTTCATAGAAACCAGTTAAAATGTTAATTTCATATAGATTCATTTATTCAAGCTGCCTGAAATCTTCCACATTGCCTTGTCAGTTTCCCAATACAAAATGCTTTCTGTGTCAGTATAATGTTATAAAGAAATTTGAAAGTTTCAGCTTGACTACAAAACATTGAAAATGTCATATACTTTTATATAAATTTAGTATAATACTGAAGTTGCCCAAGGCTTAGTTTTTATGATCATAAGTTTTGTGTATAGTAATTCTATAAATTTCGGGTCCTCCATGGCTTAGGAGTAAAGTTGCTTTCTCAGCCCCTCATAGCTGCTGGTTCAAATCCTGAGAAGGTCACTTGGATTTTACTTAAGGAAGCTTTCTAGCCAGCTTGTGGTTGATCAATGATTCTTCCTGGTTACCTCTATAATCAGGGTCTCCCTCCACCTGTAATTATCTGGTCATTGCTTTATGACTGAATTCTGTCCCAGCAAAGGTAAACCCCATTATACTTCTGTAAATTTCATGCATTACACTGTTAAACTTCAAAAAAAAAGAAGTTTAACTTGAGTGTAAGGTGGGGTGTTTATTTCAGGCCATTTGAGATGCTGGTGGACCCCAATATGCATGAGGTGACCCACTTCTGTCTACCCCATCTCAAGGGTATACTCCGGCACACCACAGCTTACCTTCACGAGGTCAGTCTATATTTCTTTAGCCTGTCTTTTCTTATATACTGCTTCAGGCATGAATCTGATATACAGTAATGTTTTTTTTTTTCATAAGTTTTTTTTGTCCCAAAACTTGAGAATCATGAAAAGATGATCATTAAAAAAGTGTCTCCAAACTTAGGGACATGCAGATCTTTCTACATTGATCAAGTGAATTTATAAACCATCTACATTGCCATGCAGTGACAGAAAGAGATGGAAGAGTCAGTACTCAGAACACATTAACTGGTGTATAAATGAGATAGAAAATGAGGAGTGGTTGTATTGCAGTCATTTAAGTATCATGAAAATAGATTTGGAGTGATTGTATTGCAGTCATTTAAGTATCATGAAAATAGATTTGGAGTGATTGTATTGCAGTCATTTAAGTATCATGAAAATAGATTTGGAGTGATTGTATTGCAGTCGTTAAGTATCATGAAAATAGATTTGAGTGATTGTATTGCAGTCGTTAAGTATCATGAAAATAGATTTGGAGTGATTGTATTGCAGTCGTTAAGTATCATGAAAATAGATTTGAGTGATTGTATTGCAGTCGTTAAGTATCATGAAAATAGATTTGGAGTGATTGTATTGCAGTCATTAAGTATCATGAAAATAGATTTGGAGTGATTGTATTGCAGTCATTAAGTATCATGAAAATAGATTTGGAGTGATTGTATTGCAGTCATTAAGTATCATGAAAATAGATTTGGAGTGATTGTATTGCAGTCATTTAGTATCATGAAAATAGATTTGGAGTGATTGTATTGCAGTCATTTGAGTTCTACGAGGAGCTGATGTCCAGCAGGTACCCGTACTCCTGCTATAAACAAGTGTTTGTGGACGAGAGTTACGAGCCGCTTCAGTCCTATGCCACCATGTCCATCTTCAGGTATGTTTATCTTTTACTGAACTCTGGTAATTATTGGTTAACTCTTTATCTTATTCAGATGTGTGTTCATGCCTGGCAAACAGAGCAAACCTAGAATGGTGTGTCTGACCTGGGTTTGCTCAGGATTGTTTGTATTTGCTCATACAATGTTGTTTGTTAGATATTGCAGTCTGCATGCCAAAGAAAAATCCATTGTGTCATATACTATTTGAAGTTCAGTAAGTTAATAGTCATCAGGTCATAAATTGGTAAATGAATATTCCTGAAGTAGTTAGAACAGAATCTTGGATGTAATAACATATTTGATCTATTTGTATACAAATAAAAGAATCAAAAATATGTTTGATGAAAGTATCAGTCATATCTTAACCAAATCCACTTTTCCACATTTTAATTTCTAATTTATTAAGAAAGATACACATATCAAAGATCCTTTATTAAGAGGAAAACTTGTCAAATTTTTAGAAACATGAAAAGAAAAAACTGGATTTCAGAATCTTGTATGTTTGTTTATGAATCGTATCTTATTTTCAGTACCAACTTGCTACATTCAAACCGCATCATAGACCAGACTATTGAAACCAGGAAGTACATGTCGATGGCTGTGGCCCGGCAGTTTTTTGGTACCTTCATAGCCATGCAGAGCTGGTGTGATGCCTGGCTCCCGGCAGGGATATCTGCCTTCCTCACACAGCTGTTTGTGAAGAAAACCTTTGGCAATAATGAATATAGAAGTGAAATTGCAAAAGTAGGTATTGTTTCCAGCACTCTGAGAAATATAGAAGACATTTATATGATTGTAAAGTCATAGAAAACAATACAGTTGGTACTCGTTACCTCCAGTTCGCGTATATCGAAATTTCGGCTATGTCAAATTAATTGACTTGATCCAGATTTTTCTCTTCTTTGTCTATATACATTAACTTTGTGTGTCTCAAAATTTATTTATTTCAAATTACTGCTATCTCAAAGTAAAAATTTGGACCCTCGCCCTATAGTACAATGCGTAGTTGTTTGCTTATCTCAAATTCCACTATCGCTTATTAGCCCGCTGATATTTTTCACACCTATCAGTAGCTTGGCACAGGGCTATCAGTACTACAAACAGTGATTTTAGGCTTTCATTAATTACCACATTATGTATTGACACAATATATGCATGGTAACTAACTGGCCAAACACAAACCACTGTGTTTGGCAATCTTTGCTCAAAATGAGCAAAATTTGCTTTAAATATCATCGTAGAATAAACCTAGGTCATAATTCACAATGCCTCTGGAACCTACTTGTCCATCTATGAGCGCTGAGCAATCTGGCGTTGTACAAAGTGCTTCAAATATTGTGCATGTATATAAGTGCTCTATATTTGTAGAATGCAGTTCACATGTTTGCGATCCATATTATTGTTGTAACTCTATTTGTTAACTTCGTTTACCTTTCTGTATTTATTGAAAGAAGCGGTTGAATAAATAAAGAAAAATATGCTTCTTATGGATTATTATTTATTAATATATTCTACAAAAATGTGTCATCTTCATTAAGATATTGACAGCATATTAATAGGATGATACAGGTAAGATTTCTTGTTCACAAGCCGAAAATACCTCATTTCGGATTGGTCAAATTTCGGACATCTCGATGACTTATTTTTGGTCCCATGAAATTGGAGATAACGAGTGCCGACTGTACTTTAATGTCAGATTGGTAATCTTACCAAATAAAAAATACATTTTTTTGATGTTATTCTTATGCCCTTTTTCATCCTTTTCTTTAAGTCTTTTGTCTTAAGTATTTGCCTTTTAGGTGCCTCAAATATACAATGTGGCATCATTTCTATAGATTTGATATCATAAATTATTTTTTTAGACAGTCTCAGTCAACACAATAGTTTGAAAAAGGCATGAGGGAAAGTTTTATGAAAGTGAAAACATGGATACTTCTCAGTCTTTTTATGGAAAACATGGAATAAAACCCAACTCAATTCCACCAACAATGCTTACTTAAATTTTCAAATTGTGTAAAACTGCATTATACCATTCGAAATCCAAAGCTACAAACTATTTGAATATATTACTTAGCTGACATAAATAATTACCTTAATAACTAACAGTATATGTTAAAAAAATGAAATAATCTGGGTATTTATTGGAGAAACAAGAAAAATGAAATTTGCTTTCAAGCTTTAGCACAGAGAATGGTTAGTGGAATTCAAGCCAAGTTTCACAAATTTTGTAAAAATTGGGAAATGTTGATAGTTAGTAGTAAATTAAATATTAATTATAAACATAATGAGATGTATTTATTCTGGCTTATGTGTATGATAATCATTATTCAAGCTGTTCTTAATCCTTTACTTCTTATAGACTCATTTTGACACGTTGGTAAACAGAGGAGACCCAGATCTGACGGCTTCCTCCAGGTCTTCTCTGTTTGACATACATTATTGAAGCTTAGATTCTGCATGTCAAAGAAACATTCAATTTAACAATTTATAGTTAAGACCGCTAATATTCATCAAGTTATAAATTTGTACATGAATATTCATAAGGTAAATGATTAATTATCTTCCTTCTGTTCCACAGTATTTACGGGAAGTGCACGAGTATGAGGCCCAGTGTGGGGGCATCGTGCTAGACCCGTCAGGTAAGGACTCCAACCAGTACTTCTCCACCATGCAGCCACAGACCATCTCCCCTGCCTATATGGACATGTACCTGAAGAAGGCTCTGCTGATTGTCCGCATGTTGGAGACCAGGATAGGCCCCACCCTGCTACTACAGGTAAGTGGGTATGGCACTTACATTATGCTACTTGTGTACAGCTCTGTTTCTTTCTTTGTGTTGTTTTGAAGATGGAAAGATGCATCCTTTAGGTGCTTTACTGGGATCATACAATCAAACATGATGCCAAATTGGTTTAGTTTGTTGAAGGTTTTTAAACAAAAAAAATCATTGAAAACAAGGTTCATATGCATTTGTTTTTATACAGCTATGACAAACAAATGCATGTGAACCTTGCAGACATTTGAGTGCCTTCATCACAACACCTAGAAGGAACTTTCTGATTTGGTCTGCTCTTTTTGCCAAGATGTCAAAACGTGTTTGTATAGGAAGGGTTAAACTGGAAACTCAACTACTGTAGGTTTCTGTAATGGAAGATCTGTTATCATACATGTACTGCATGTATTTCTTTATAATATTGTGTGAGTCACTGTGAAGCATGCCTTGTTGGTGTATTACAGGTATTTAAAAACTGCTAGCCCTGGCCTTTACTGGATCCCAGCAGAAATTTCTAGCCAACTCTTGGGGAAATATGCTTCTCTCCACTAATTCAGTAAGTTTTTTTATAGCACACTTTTTAGGGATGGAGGCATTTAGATTTGCTCTTGCTTAATTTGAGCAACTTGCTTAACAGACATATCTTCAAAAGGTTTAGACAATGTTTGATACTATTACAAGGGTAACAAAGGATTATAACAGAATTATTTATTGAGAACTAGAGTCAGTTAATATTTTTAAATTTATAATAAATACTGATTTACATTTAGTTCATAGTAGATCAATCTATTTAACACTTCATTGAAATAGATAATTCCTTTGTATTGTTAATTTAATGTATATAACAGATTTATCATATTAAACTTATGTAGTAGTCTACAAGAAAACTAAGATGCCAATAAATTTATGAATTAAGATTTTTCTGCCTCTGTGTATTTGATTTTACTTTCTTGGGTAACTATGAACATAAAATTGTTTTCAGTTTCTGAAGATCATCTCCACGGTGACAGGGAAGGACATTCAGCCATTTATAGATCAGTGGATGTATCCTTGGTCTCTTTGTTGATTTCCTAAATTCTGAAAACAAAAACTACTTCTGTCATCATACTTAATTGATAGAAGAATATTTCCTCTAACACAACCTCTCATTCGGATTTTCATGTGAGGAAGCCTTCCAGCTGGTTTGCGGTAGGTCGGTGGTTCTACCCGGATGCCTCCGTGCATTCGGGGTCTTCCTCCACTTGTTATTAGCTGGACGTCGCTATATGACTGAAATATTGTCAATGCGACGGTTAACTCAAATAGTCAAGTCAAGTCTAACACAACCTCATGTACAGAACAATTCAACATATTCCTAAACATAGCTTGATACTTAGGTCAAAAGCTTGATTTCACTGTGATATTCAGTTTTAAAGCTCAAACTTGAAGTTGTACTCAGTTTTAAAGCTCAAAATCAAACAAAATACTCAATCTTAAAGCTCAAACTGGAATGTTGTGCTCAGTTTTAAAGATAAAAACAAGAAAGATACCATACTCAATTTTGAAGCTCAAGTGATATCAGTTTTAAAAACTTTTAAAATAAAATGCTGTATACAGTTTTAATCTATTAATTAATTTCAAAGAAATTCAAGTTTAATGTGCACAAGACTTTTATTATACAATTTGTTTATGTAGAATTTGTTCATTGAATAATCATCAAGAATTTGCTGAAAGTGTAGACAATTTTAAAATTTGCTAGAACAAATGTATTAGAATCCTTGACATGAGATAAGCTGTCAGAGTGGGTGTGCAGGTTTGTGGGCAACTTCATCTTCAACAGGAAGAGGAATGTGGTGGAGCTAGAGATCAAGCAGGATCACACAGCCAAGGGGGCGTTGAAATATGTGGTGAGTAGTGTACAACATGGAAAATATTAAACTACTCTTATGTATATAAAGCTGGCAGTTGCTTCCGTACAAGTTGTCATGTAATTAACCCTTACAATAATGTGGGCACTTGCCTTTGCAACCAGGTGCAGACCAAGATCATGGTCTGCATTGTTTGATATTCAGTCAGTAAAATTTTTAGCAAGCACCCCCATAAACAGCTAATGTTACAGTCCAAAAAGAAGATGGAATAAGTCCAATTAAGAAATTTAGCATTGCAAGGGTTTAAGAATCACCCTTTGTTCTGTTGCATCATAATATGTCACATTTTTTTTTTTTAAATAACTAGAACTGTAGATTGTTAGAAATCGATTGCCTTCATTAGCCCATACTGTCTCTGTGTATTTTTTTTATTAATAAAAATTTACCTAAGAAATGACATAAAATAAAATCTGCTGGAACTTCCATGCCTTTCATTGGATTGCTTCAATATTTGGACAGTTGCTTAAGTGGATGGACCTTTACATTATGCAGTTGACTTTGTGACCTTGACCTTTGACCTACTTTTAATGAAAAAGCCCTTGTTGGTGGAATTCAAGCCAGGTCTTGTCCAAAAGTATACAAACAGGTGAAGTGTAATGTTGAGATTCATATCTTCCCTAGGGTCCCCTGGATGTGACGATCCAGGAGCTGGATGGTTCCTTCAACCACACCTTCAACATTGAGGAGAACAAGACAAAGTTTGAAATCACCTGTCACTCCAAAAGTCGCAGGTAGGCACTCTTATATTAGAAAACTCTCACTCTGCTTTGATATCATTGTGAGGATGAAAAACATCTTATAAGTGAAAAACTTCTAAAGGGAATTTGGGATATATTTTATACTTTTTAAACAATCAATTTTATGGAAGGCTGATATCTTCTGAGTAAGGGTCCATACTCAGCTATGGCATACCAAAGTCATTAAAAGTTGTCTTGATATAGCACATTTTCCAGAGCTTATGACCAGTCTTCATGGATAGTTTAAGAAATTATTTGGATGGTATTAGGATAATGTTACTAGATGTGGAAGCATGCCGTGTGTGTTTGTAGTGGGATATAACTTGGGGGGTGAGTGGTTACAGTTGTTGACTCATTATTACATAGCTTGTTAGCAGTTCAGGTTCCAATCAAGGTATGGTTAGCAGTTCTCAAAGATAATAATATTCATACTCTTTCTCAATTTTAAGTATAATTATCATACTCAACCATGCTTTATTTATGAGAAGTTTTACAACTTCTTTTAAGCGTATTCTCAGCTCAGTAAAATTTAATAATCAGTTACTTTGAGATTGTTTGAATGATAGACATGCTGTTTGTGGAACTTTTTACTAATCAATAATTGGTTCAGAGAGGTTCCAGGTTCGAGTCCTGCCAGGGGCACTGCTTATTTGCTGTAGCAAGAAATTTACTCCACATTGTATGTAAATGGGTACCTGAGAGGTTGGTAAAATTCTATGGCACCATAAATGGAGTAAAAGACTCCCCAGGAAGATCGATAAATAGATATTAATAGCCCGATGACCAGGGGTAAAAGCGTAAAGTCAAACATGCCCATGGCAGGAAACTTAGACTATAAAATGCCTTTATTTGCTTACTTATTTCTTTATTACTTATTAATTACTTTATATCTTACAGGAACAAGAAGAAGAAGATCCCACTGTTGACAGGAGAGGAGGTAGATATGGATCTGAGTGCCATGGAGTAAGTACTGATGCTAGACTGTTACTGAGATATACAGGGGTTGATTCATATCAAACCCTCTACATCAGTTGTCAGTTTATTATTTATTCAGTTTATTTATTTATTCACTCAGCACAAAGTACATGTGACATGAGGTATAAACAATAAATAATAAATATATGTTGACCAAGCTGTGTGTTTTACATAGACAATGAATTTCTTCAAAAGAAAAAAATAATAATAATACAATGTACTATTACAGAGAGAAGAAAACAAGTATTTTATGAAATATGTTATGAACATAGTTAGTTGCCAGGTGGGTTTTTAAAGTGTTTGGTTAAAATATGTGCATTTAAATAAATAGTGAAATTCGTCCCCTATTTCTCTAGAATTACAAATATTACATATTCGCTCATTTTGAGGTATATCGGTCCATCTAAGTTTTTCTATAGGAAAATGATGATTACACATTCTAAATTTAATAAAGCAATTCAGGTAATATGGTGGGAGTAAATCCAAGTAATTTTCAAGTTTGTGTTCTGTTTTGTATATACGGTAGTTAATACATTTTGAACAGTCAAATATGCTGCTATGCCAGTTTTGCATAAATTGATCTTTTAAGCATTCTTCTATTTTGCTCAGTAGTATTTTCCTAGATCCATCGAAATTCTGATCATCCCAAATAAAACTTAATCCACATTCATCAAAAATAGATTTTACAAAGTTTAACCAATCATATGTTTTATCATTATAAACTGAATCCCTAAAATTGAATTTGTATAGTAAATGTGATAATTTATTTGTGTTTGTTATAATATTTAACCAAAATCCAATAATTCTTTTTTTAATCGCAATCTGTAAAGGAAATCTACCGAGTTCTCCATAAATCATTATATGTGGTGTACTACGTTTAACATTCAAAATCGTTTTTAAAAAATCAGTATGTACTTTCTCAATAACGCCTAGATCAGAAATACCCCACACCTCGCACCCGTATGTTAATATTGGTGATATAGTAGCATCAAAAAGTTTAAGTTGACAGTCTATTGATAAATCAAGGTTTCTAATTTTTCTATAAAGACCAAATAGTGCTTTCCTAGCCTGTTCTATTATATGTTTCTTAGCTGAAGTAAATTTTCTATTTTTTGAAAATAATATACCTAGATATTTAAATGTGTCCACAACTTGAATTTCCTGACCGGCAATAGTAACCTTTCTATTTCTACGAAATTTATCTCCAAAAACTAAAACTTTACTTTTTTCAAAATTTATATTTAATTTCCAAACATTGCAATATTCATTAAAAGAGTTAAGCATAGAGATAAAATCAGCTTCATTGTTTGCAAGAACTACAGTATCATCTGCATATAGAATAATGGCTATTTTCAGGTACATTTCAATAAATTCATCTGTAATATTTACTCCTTCATGATTATTTTTTGAGAGATAATTTTCGAGATCATTTAAGAAGAGAGAAAATAAAATCGCAGAAAGACACTCCCCTTGCCTTAAGCCTCTTGAGCAAGGAAAAAAATCTGACATCTTATTATTGACCAAAATACATGATTTTATACCACTATACATATTCTTTATAATATTTAACAGTTTTCCATCTATGTTATATTGCATCAATTTACTCCAAAGACCTGCCCTCCAAACCGAGTCAAATGCCTTCTGAAAGTCAATGAAACAGCAAAAAAGTTTTTTATTTCTACGTTTACATATTTCGGCTAAGCTATATAAAACATAAATGTGGTCTACCGTAGAGTGATTTTTTCTAAAACCTGCCTGATTCATATTAATCAAATCGTTAGTTTCCAAAAAACCGTTAAGCCTTTTATTAAGTATACTGGTAAATAATTTTCCAATACAACTCAAAATAGTTATAGGTCTATAATTCTGCGGGTCTGTAGTGTCTCCTTTATTCTTGTAAATGGGTACGATGCAACCAACAAGCCAAGATTCTGGTATACAGCCAGTATTAAAAACTTTGTTAAATAATTTATGATACAGTGGCATAAATAAATCACTTGTTGCTTCTATATACTCGTTAGATACCTTGTCTATACCAGTGGCTTTTCCTATTTTGAGATTTTTTATTGCTTTTTTAATTTCTTCTACTGTTATACTATCATTTAGATTATGTTCATTCGTAAAATTTGGGAAATCAGCTTGCACAGGTTCATGCTCATCTTCGGTATCCGCATTCAAGTTCTTAAAAAAATCTGAAAATACATCAATATCTACATCTAAACTTTTATTGCGACAATTTAAACTATTTAGATAATTCCAATATTCTTTTGGAGATTTATTCCTCATATTCTTAATTTTTTTCTTAACGTCTCTTTTATATTTAACTATTGATTTTTTCATTTCTTTTTTATATTTCTTAGCCGATGATACAAGATTTGCCTTATTTTCAATATTTTTAACTTGACTGTAATTGCGTTTATGCCTATGAAAATCGTTTCTTGCTGATCTACATTCATTATTAAACCATGGCTTATTTTTCTTATTTTTTTCGGTCTTAAGACTATCTTTATTTTGGCATGTGTATACACCAAATGTGTTTTTTGCAGAATTGACTAACACAGATTCTATACTGCTTACAATTTGGTTGATAGAAATTTGGTTACATATTGCATCATCTTCAGATAAAGATTGAATTAAATTATCAATAGTTGACATATCTATATTATTAATAAATTCTTGCTTTTTATCTTTATTCCATTTACAAATTTTTTCCTCATAAATAACATCTTGATTGTAAACAAAAACTTCTGGGAACATTCTAAAACTAATACTAGAGTGTACATCTGACAATAAAAGGCAATAATCATTAACTTTAAATTCATTAAAAAGACAGACAGCGTTACTTGACGATATAACATAGTCTACAACAGATGTATCATTACATGTATAGCGACCTGTTTTATCTGTAAATGATCTTCCATTCATAATAATGAACTCATTCGACCGGCAAAATTCAATAAGTATTTTACCTAGACGATTTACAACAATATCTTGTGAAGAACGTGTATATGACATATTTTTACTTCGAAGTGTTTCATGTATATTTATATCAGATGTATCATTAGCATCAACATTTACATAATCAAAAATAAACTGATCATGCTCAACAATATCTGAAACATTCGAAGTTCTGGCATTAAAGTCACCTAGCAGAACCACATATTTATTATTTTTATTAAAATACTCAATTTCAGAATAAAATATATCAAGAAATGACTGATTAAAGTATTTGGAATTTTCTGGTGGAATATAAATAGCACCATAAACTACATCCTCATCAATATTAAACAGATCTTTCGAAAGTTTAAACCATTGTACATATTCACTTTCAGTGTCTATAAGTATAAAATATTTTTCAAATTTGCTTTTAACGAACGTGGCTATGCCGCCGGACTTTTTTGCCATTTTTTGTTTACGATTTTTTAAAAAACAATTATAATTTTGTATGTTAACAACATCATATTCATCACAGTGGGTTTCAAAACATGAGAAAATGTCAACAGACTCAACTTGTCTCACAAATTCAGGGGTGTTTAGTTTTGAGACTAAGCCACACACATTAAGGCTAGAGAATGAAAGTCCACCACGGCTATCCTATAGTCGGATAGACTCAGACGCAGTACTTGGGCCAGCCTGGTTGCCGCGGGTGAATGGCTGGTGATAATAGGTAGAGCTATGTGCCTGGCGTCTGTCGCTGGCGATACTATGGCTGCTGCGTATGTTGTCATTTCCGGTTTGTTGTCCCCTGTTCCTTTGGTCCAGCGGAATACTGACATCCCCGGCTCTTACTTCCCTACCGTCGACAAACAACCTATCGCGAACAAGCACCGTGCGCTTATTCTGGCTCCGGAAGTGACGTACTAAAGGGTACAGTTCTCGTCTCTTTTTCTCTATTTCATCCGGAAATTGTTCATTTATTCCGTACCTCGTTCCTTTCAGAAGATATCCCGATCTCCGGACTGTCTCTCTATCCTTGAAATAAGAAAATTTGGCGACTATTGGCCTGGGAGCATTTCTTGTAGAGTCAGGGCGTGTTGGAACACGGTGAACGCGCTCAAATTTTATATCATGCAGATACAATTTTAAAGAAAGGAAGTCGTTAAGCACTTTCTCTGTATCTTCATATGAATTTCCATTCCTGCCTATTTTCGATACCTCCTCTATATTAGTAAATACCAAGTTGTCCCTCATTTCTCTGCATTTACTGTCTAGTAATTGGGTTTTTAATTCGCTGTGAAGTTCACGAATTTCTTCAAGGGATTTCTTCAAACAGACATTTTCTGTTTCCAAGCTTTTCATGTTTTCAGAGTGTCTAGAGATAGTTTGTTCTTGGTTTCGCTGTGTGCTATTAATGGAATCATATTCGTTTCCCAAAAATATACTTGACTGCCGCAGTTCCTTAGTTTCAGCCTCGGCTACACGCAGCCGCTGATCCATATCTTGCAACTTCATGTTCATAACACTAACACTTTTCTCTATGGCATCAAGTTTGTCAAGTTTGTCCAGCTTACTTAGACGTTCATCCATTTTATCAAATTTGTCAAAGTTATTCTGCATTTTGTCAATTTTCTCTATCAAAGTATCAAAGTCTGACTGGGATATTGTCAATCTATCTTCCTCACGGGCCGCTGACAATATTTTACCTGTGTCTAGGTCTAGGTACGATAGATCACCATCGACGGAGGATTCAGAGCCGGGGTTTCGAGTCTTCGACCTCTTGACTCCACGCTGTGCAGAGCTGGCTGCTGGTGTAGATGTGGCTGCCTTGGGTGTAGAGGGCTTGCCTTTTTTGCTCATTGTTACTTCACCTGGAATTATATCTTAGCAGACCGGAGAGAGAGAGAGAGAGAGAGAGAGAGAGAGAAAGAGAGAGAGACAGAGACAGAGAAAGAGACAGATGACAGTATGAAAATGAATGAATAAATCATCCCATAGGGAAACAATGCATTTAATTAAGTCAAGCCAAAATTACGGTGTCTATAGCATATATATTTATTTATAAATGACGTTTTCTTGGCTCTTTCTTTAAGTTTTTATATTTATTTTAACGTTCTTGTATTTTTTTTTTTTTTAATATACATATGTATGGATATTGCGCCAGCTGCTGAGTTCTATAGGACTTATTAAATTTCAAATGTTAACTCAGTTTTAACACAATTTTTCAATGTTGACAAAATGTAGAATAAATTTTTTTTTATTTCTATATCAACATAAGTGAATTACCATACAGGGAGTACAACTGAGCTAACATTGCATAATGCAGAAAACAGTACTATTGCCTAAATTCTACAAGCATAGTATTGAGTGCATGCAGAACAGCTATACCAACTGTATCAATAGAGTGGAGGTCAGAATCTAGGACACGTGCTGAAATTGACCAGTATACACGGGTGCACGGGTACACGGGTACACAGGTATGCACTGGTATACACACTACACAGTAAACAAATAGCTGATAATCAATCAACCGTGACGGATGAAAATTGCATGTGGCAATAAAAAGTAATAAATTATCAAACTTGCACTTTATCAACAGAAAGAATATGAATTACATCCGATACATATGTACTTCAATGCTAAAAATGTGGTAAATGTCAGAGAAAAATCTAAAGTTAAATGAAGTAAATAAGGCAAAATAAGAGAGCCAGAAAAACATCACCTTCACACAGCTTGGTCACGTGTTGTGTAAATAAAGTGTAATTTTAACTCTGCCTTACAGAAATGGGGGCTATATTGGAATCAGGCTCGTCATGGTAGGTTGGTGATTCTGCCAGGCTGGGTATTTTCCACCTGTAATTAGGTGGATGTCACTAAAGAACAGAAATACTGTTTCAACAAAAATAACTCTAACTTAACATCAAGAGGTTATTTCTTCACAACACTTTTAGCTCGTCTGTTTCAAAGAAAAAGTTGGTGCTCTTGTTATATATCTGAGCTGAAAGTAATTTTACTGACTGTTTCCAGCGCTGACTCGCCAGTCCTGTGGTTACGGGTGGACCCGGGTATGAATCTCCTGCGCTGCGTCAACTGGGAGCAACCAGACTACATGTGGCAGTACCAGCTCAAGTATGAGCGGGATGTGGTGGCCCAGTCAGAGGTCTGTTTTGTCTGTTTTGCACTCCTCACCTTGGTAATTGAATTTATAAATTGATTTGAAGGCCTTGAAATGACTGATGGTGCTCCTCTTAATAAGGTCCACCTACTGTTGTGATCAGCATCAATGTATGAACATCACACACTACACAGGTCTTGGAAGTTAGAATTTACATGTATGTATTAGTGTGTTTGAATGAAATATGCTATGTATATACTAAGTGTATATAAATATTCAAATGCCATCCCGTCTTTGGTCAAGACTTCTTTATTTATACAAGGAACTGAGGTTAACCAAATAAGTACATACACACTAGGGAAGAACATTACAACTTGTGAAAAGACTGAGATTTGCACATACAAGAGCATATTCATGGACTTTATGCAATTTATTCCTGTTTTTGCATAGATCATCCGTTTTGGAAAATACAAGAGTCCCTCCTCTTAAAGGATAATTTTAATTATCGGTTTAATTGTAAATATTGCAATCCTTGTAGGCTATCCAAGCTCTGCGGTTGTTTGCCACCCCTGCCACCCGGAAAGCTCTCACTGACGTGCTAGAGTGTGAACAAGCCTTCTATAAGGTCCGCATTGAGTCCAGCATGTGTCTTGCAAGGGTAAGCTGAAAACTGTAATCGTAACTGTTACCTGTCATTTAATTAATTAATCGCTTATTGTACAATGTAAATTCATTGTAATGCTGCATTTGGAATTCCCTGTCGCTGGGACAGTATATCAGGTATATAGTGACATTCAGCTAATGACTGGTGAATGACGACCTCATGTGGACAGAGTCGGCTGGATAGATGGCCGGGATCATTTGTATTGCATTTGAAAATATCCTTATTTTGAAATGAAAGTTAGGTAACTATATTTGTATATTTGATACGTCATTATGAGTTGGTTTGTAAAGACCTATTCTATATATAAGAATGATATAATATGCGGGAATACATTTTGACAATAACATATTAAGACATTGAAAATACTCCTGTGGGAATTGTTTATTTGTACATTGGAACCAAGGGAAATATTGTCCCTATGAGCAAAACATGCAATACAGAGAAAGATTAATGTGGTACAGTACCTTTTAGTACCATCAAGAATGGACTGTTATTTAAGATAAGATACCTGTAATGGTTCTGCTACATTCGGACCTCGTGGCCTTTCCTAATGTTTCATTATGGTACCTTGGTTATCTTTCAGTGATAGCTCTTCCCTATGGTTGCCATAATTGCCACATAATTACCACAATATATGATTGCTATTGTTACAGGTAGCCAATGCCATGGTGTCGTCGTGGGCTGGTCCCCCGGCCATGCTGACCATATTCAGGAAGATGTTTGGTTCCCATTCCTGCCCCAGTATCATCAGGCAGAACAACTTCAGTAACTTCCAGCATTACTTCATCCTCAAGGTAAACTTTAATAATTGGTTTAATGCCTGCTGTTACACACAAATATATTCAATGGCATTATACATTAAAATGAAACACACATTGCTTAAACTATACACATATTTGAGTCAAGAGGGCCTTCTATAGGCATAATTACAACTTAAACATGTCAAAAGGTAACTTGAAATTAAGAATAAAATCCCTGAAATGTTCTAAGATTTTTTCGTAAAGATTTCTACTGATTTAGAATTTCTCACATGTAATGGAAAGTACTTATGGTGCTGTACTGTTAAAGTCTCTAAAGAATTACCAAACAGGAGTGTAAAACTCCACACACCAGCTTGCCATGGTAGGTGAACCCTCTTGAAGGACGTGTGAAAAACCAGAACCTGTCTTTATATTTTACTAATTAAAATTTGTTAAGTGTGAGGTAGGGCAAGTGATAATTAAATTGCAGATTGCATGTTTGTATTATTGATGCAACTATGTACTATGTACACGTTGAGATACAGTAAATATCTGTTCTGTTCATTAAAAGAATTTTGCACCCCTGCTAATTAACAAATAAGCAATTTGTACCGGATTGCTTGCTCTATATTTGAAATTGAAACAAAATACAAGCAAAATTACTAATATTTGTAATGTATCAGAAAGAAAAACCTTTGGAAAATTCATGTATAATTTTGCAAGATATAAATAATTCACTTGTTTTAATTTCCCTTGTAAAAATTTGTTAAAAAATATATCTATCATTTAACACAATGCTTACAGAGTAATAAGCAAATGAAGAAAAAAGTTTATAACTAGAGAATTGTATAAGACAAAAGAAAACATTGAGAATACTATAAGAAAACAGTACATTGGTACATTGTAATACTATATTATTAATAATAAAGGTCTTTTGGTGGGGCCTCCGTGGCTGAGAAGGTTAAGTCACTGACTTTAGCATTCACTCAGCCCCTCACCGCATGGGTTCGAATCCTGGCAGGGTCATTCGGATTTTCATGTGAGGAAGCCTTCCAGCTGGCTTGCGGTAGGTCAGTGGTTCTACCAGGATGCCTCCCTGCATTCGGGGTCTTCCTCCACCTGTAATTAGCTGGGCGTCACTATATGACTGAAATACTGTTGAAGCGACGGTAAACCCAAATAGTCAAGTCTAGTCAAGTCAAAGGTCTTCTGTTAAACAGGCTATACCGCTAGCGATGGCCCAGTTGAGGAACATTCACAATATTTGTCCGCCAGAGGTAGTGAGGTTCCTCCTCGAACTGTTCAAGTACAACGACAACACCAAGAACAAGGTGATATTACCTATGCGCAATACATTCTCTGTGGTGTTTTGTATATGAAATAATATTGTTGCCTTAAGATCAGTTGATCAATTTTCAGCTCTAAAACTGACTATTTTTTAGTGAATTTGAATCTTTTAGAGCAGATTATGTAAGTTTGTTTTTTGCCCCCTTTCTGTTTTTCAAATCACTTTAACCTGATAGAGATATGAATTATCTTCATGGAAGGTTTTCTAATTTTTTTTTCCCACAGAAATTTGATTCTTGGCATATATTTGCTCAAATTTTATTAATCAATTCAGAATTCAGACATTATATGGTATTTTTAACAATCATGTGACTAAGGTTAAAGCAGTTAATATTTCAGTATGACCAAACAGCATCATTTAATGTCATATATTGATTTATGTTAAGTTTCTTTTCATATCATTGTTACATTTCTGCTTGCAGTACTCGGACAACTACTATCGAGCGGCTCTCATAGATGCTCTGGCTGCCACAGTTACTCCTGCTGTTACCACGGTTACCATTACTGGGTAAGAGTTCTTCCTCTCAGCTTAATACATACCCTTGCTAGGGCTATACAGGAATCACGCCCTGTCTGTCCTGACCAATCCTACACTTCCGATACATAAAGGTCATGTGGTGTGTTGGGGTATAAATCAGCTAAGATGGTACTGGCATGCTGAACGCGCCATTATTCAGTCAAGAGCATGGTGATTCCTGGCTGCAGAGGGAGGTAGACCCAGGAAGACATCAAAACTGACCTGAAGATAGCTCTAGCTATCACAAGTATGATTCCACTCATTGTATTGGCCAATACAGTAATACCTGTGAACACAGGCCATTCATGAGAAGCTGATAATTAGTCTCTATGGAGGTAGCTGTTATTCAGAAGTTCAATTCTCTATAAGTTTACTGTTGGAAATCAAGTAGCTGTCTCTCTTCACAAGTTGGTTGTAATTCAGAGGTGATCACTATAACAGGTTTGACTGCATTTATCATTTGCATCCTTTGAGACATTTTGACATTGAATTGTACAGAATATAACTTAAATTAGTATGTAAAACATAAGGAAAAATTTGCAAGTTTTCTTACCATTTCTGACAGAAGTGTCTATGCCTATATTTCATTATAAAACTTCAAAATCAAGTTCATATGTAACCCACTACCCCAAGAGAGGCAGTAAATTAATGGCAGACAAAGCAGACTTGATCAAATAGTTCCTTCCAAAGACTGTCTGGTCAAGGTCTCTTCTGTTTGTTAAAAAAATATTGTAGCTCAGATTCTGGACAGTCTCCTCGCCATAGAAAAAATCCTTGTTTTATATACTATTTAAAATGAAATAAAATAATGTTCATTCAGTTAAAAATAAGCACCAAAGAAGTACAGTCTGTCTTTTATGATGTGTTAAGAGGTTAAGTTATGGTGTTTTTATGTAATCTTTTTCTCTCAGGCAAAGTGTGAACTCAGACCTGTCATCAGACACCAAACTGATCCTGGAAGAGATAACACGATCCCTGAATCTGGAGAAACTGCTGCCATGTTACCGACATGTGGTCACAGTCAGGTTAGAACACTTAATTTGATAAGTTTTTCTTCTTCCCATATTTCACAGAAGATGGGACTAAATAGGAATCGCTTCCATTTCATCCTACAATCACATTACATGAAGACAAGATGGGATACAGGGGTATTAATCACCTTTAGTGATAGCTCTAATTGATATTGTTACAGTTTTGGGATTATTTTGCATTTTAAGAAAGTTTATGATACATCATTCATTTGCTAAAGAAGCTGTAGCTTTTCTTAGTGTTTATTGTCTAGAAATTGTTGATGGTATGTTTAAACAAAAGCAAAACCAATGCACTCTTGGGCATTCATTTTAACTGTAGATAGTTTGTTGAACTTCATAATTAGCAATAAACAGTGTCATTCACCTGTCTCGTCAACAATTAGTAAGATCATGCCAGTAATCATTTACACAAATTACATCTCACTGATTTACTTAAGCTGCCTGAGAGCTATTCGGACACTACAGAAGTTTGGTCACCTGCCCAGCGATGCTTCCATATTCCGCAGCTACGCCCAGCATGGTGTTTTCTGTGATGTCAGGGTGGTGGCGTTAGAGGCCCTGGTGGACTTTATCAAAAGTGAGTACAGTCAAAGGAAATTTATATCATGTTTCGAAATTAAGCTTGCATATTTGCTAAATGTGTGTGGAAATTTATAAATACAAGTTACAATTTCATGTACTTGCTTTTTTTGCGAGTGGAAATAGAGTAGCTAAAGTTGAGTAAAAGAATTTTGATCCAAAGCCAGCAGTTAAAGATATTGGATGTCTGAAGAGAAACAGAAAAGACCCACCACTCTGCCATATGGGGCCCAAAAACTAAAAGTACATGCTTAGCTTGTTGTAACTTCATACTATGGTTCATAGTTTTGAACTGTGTTGTTAAAATTGACACTTGACTCTTTACAAGTAAAGAATTTGAAAATTCAAAATTTGGGAGTTGATTTTTCATTTAGCAAGTAAAAAAAAATACCACTATTTGCTAGTGCAAAATCTGGCTAAATTCTAACCCTGCATGAAATGTCATTTCCAGTCCTTGTTTTAAATTTATTGTGTAGAGTTTGCAAATAGCTTTCTTCTGACTCATCAACTAGATTAAGTTTGATTTTAAGCAACATTTTTGGATCATATGTAATTATCAAAGTTGGTCAAATCTTGAATGGGTTGTCAGGTCAAATCCATGGTTTTATTTTATCTCTGCTACATGGAATTGGGGACTAGGAATGGTACTTGCTGTATCTGTCATGCCATGCCACATCCCATCCTGTGTTTCATGAAGACAAGGTTTGTTGTGGGGATATTAAAATCACCTTCAGTGATAATTCTAGTTAGTCAGGTGGCACTCAGGTGAGCCAGTGAGGGTCACTATAACCCTCTTGTTTCATGGACATATTTGAAAAAAGTTATTAATGTAAACAATGATTTGGATCCTCCAGCTGATGTGAATGTGACTGAACTGTACTGGATACTGGAGCTGGTGGAGAGAGACCCAGACAAGGCGGTCAGGTGAGTTGAGCCATTTATTCCAGCTGTATAGGTCATACAGAAAAAAAAAATGTAATAATCCCATGACAGAAAAATTAAAATGCTTAGATATCACCAGGCTTGGAAATTCTACCTCTACTTCTCAGCACCAGGATCAATGTTCTAGAAAATAAATACATTGTGATAATCCAACTACCTATGGGAGAAAAAATATTGGATAATCCCAAGAGATGGAAAATACAGGAATATTTTTTATCTGTTTCTCCTCCACCATGCCCTGTAATCTTGAAAATAAATACCATACTTAAGTATGATTTAAATGCTATGGCTCAAGTATGGCCATTGGTATCAGTAGGGATAGGAATATGGTGTTTTTTAGTATCTCTAGTTTTAGTTCATTCAAGTTAACCCTTTCCCTCATAGAGGACACCATGAAAAGACCTATGCGAACAGCATAAAACCAGATCAGCCTGCGAGTAACTCGCAGGCTGATCAGGTTTTATGCTGTTCGCTGCTCCTCAGTGGTCTGGAAATGAGGATTTTGTAATTAAATTTGGTAAGGTTTAAGTGTGGTTTTCTGCAGATCAGGCTTTATGTGGTACCTATTGAGTGCGTCAAAATGGGTATATATGAGGGAACGGGTTAAAGTGGGTAAGATAACTTTCTCAGGTTGTGGTGAGGAATTTATCATCTTAAGTGGTAAGTCTTGTTATGTTTTGAGATTACTTACAGTATATGTTGAATTACTTTATATATTCATAGACATTTACAATGTATGTCAACTTAATCTACATATTTACAGACATGAAGCCCTGAAACTCCTATGTCTGAATCCTCCATTTAAGAGAGGGGAAGACAGCCTCCTGAACACAGAGGCCCTTGTCAACAGGCTGTGGAGACTCATCAAGTAAGTTTGATCCTCTATATAGACATTAAAGGCATCTTGGTGTTTTAATAACATCTCTGAAATAGTTACAAATTAGGAACAAATTGCCAGTTTCAGAAGTCTGAGTACAGTTATTTTATATTTTAATTTAGTATAGTGCAGCTGGAACAAGTTCATCTTGTTATCTATTACGTGTAGTTAAAACTTTTGGTATGTGGATGTGTTTTGATGTATTGGCAAATGAGCATCCCCAGATCAGAAGGTCCAGGAATCTTACAACTGTTTCAAAAATATAAAATAAGAAGAATAAACCAAATCAAATCCATTAAATAGTCCATAACAATGCAATTCAATATTTAGCAATTTTAACCCTTTCCCTCATATAGACTCATTTTAACGCACTCAATAGGTACCACAAAAAGCCTGATCTGCAGAAAACCACAGTTAAACCTTAACAAATTTAATTACAAATCCTCATTTCGAGACCACTGAGGAGCAGCGAACAGCATAAAACCTGATCAGCCTGCGAGTTACTCGCAGGCTGATCTGGTTTTATTCTGTTCGCATAGGTCTTTTCATGGTGTCCTCTATGAGGGAAAGGGTTAATATATTGATATCAAACCATTTTCTAATGAAGCTGTCAGCTGAATAATGTAAGCAATGAGACGTATCTTAATTCAAATTCTACCTAAATACCCTGTTGCTGGTTCATTTATGCTCATAGATTCAGAAAGGAAGGGAAGACTTGTGGAAGGGAAAATATAGCGTTTTAATCAATGTGATAGTTACAAGCTGTTAATTGTTTTATCTCTACGGTGTGTGTTTCAGTACAAACTTATGTAACGACAGTCGACTGAGGTGTGGTGTGGCAGATCTGTACTTTGTTATGTTCGGCAAGTTCAAACCAGCCTGTCTTCATGCCCCAGATGTAAGTGTTGTTTATGTCAAAGTAGTTACAAAATAGTTATAGCTATTTTTTATGCCCCTACCAAACAAAATTTTAATGGGTTATATAAGAGTCATTGTGTAATTAGGAAAAGTATAATGGCAAAGAACAATTACTCTACCTAGTTCAAATTTTTACTTATCTCCCTCTATTTATTTTAAAATGTTATTTCATACAATACCTCTTCTGCTTCAAAGAGGTAAGTGGGAAGTGATTTTATCAATGAATGTTACAAATAATTTCATTGGAAAAACACAGATTAAGTCAGGGGTCAAAGGGATATTGGATATTCATATTTTAAATACCAGAATTGCTTAAAAAAAATAACCTCTTTTTTTTTTTGCGATATTAATCTATGAATTTGACTGGCAATCAGTAATTAATGACATCCCTGTATTAGGGAATGAATCATCTTTACTGATTGTTTTTGTTTTGCATATTTCTCTGTATTGTTTTCTTCTAATTACAATCAGTTTGTTAATGTTAGCTACCATTTTACTCTGTTTTGTATTATGATACAAATTGTTTTATTTAAATAGAACACTTTGAAATAGGTTTATATTCAACTTTGTATTTAGCAAGTCATTTAAATATCATTAATTTTTTTACATTAATGTTTTAAAATAAAATACAATAAAGTCTCAATAATAAGACCTCCCTTGGGACTGCCATTAGCTGGTCTTAATAAGGTGGTCTGATAATAGAGTTTCATTGAACAGGTAATAAGGGAAAAGGGATCTGAAAAAAGTGGTTTTAATAATGAGTAGGTCTTTATGTTGAGGTGGTCTTTACATGAGGTTTTACTGTAATTCTTTTGTTACGAAACCGTTTATACATGTATCCTTAAAATTATATTTTTGCTTAAAATGTCATGAGTATTATTCTTCTCTTTGTGACAGACATTTTCTGTATTCCCCATGAAAGAGAAGAAAGGTATGATAAATCCAGCCATTGTTTCAAATCACTTGACGGACATTTTTGAGGACGATGAGGATGATGCGGTGACATTCCCACTGATCCCTCCCAGGCAGATCAGGTATAGATATATTTTGTTTCATTCTTTCACGGAAAAGACTGAAAATTATCCATGTATGATAATCATATATTTTATTGTAGAAGATACAATTGTTATCATGCCAATTGTGATGAATGTTTCCTGCATGTCCATTTTAAAGAATTGTCACCTTGAAAGCTAGGATTAAAAAAAAAAAAAAAGAAAGAAAAAGAAAGAAAGAATGATAATATCATATATTAAGGATCACATATCATAGGGAATTTCAAAGGCATAGAGAAAGAGAAATTTTAAAAAAATGTGTTAGAATATGAAATAGATATAACATTTGTTGGGGCCTCTGTGGCTGAGAGGGTAATGTTGCTGACTTAAACACTCACTCAGCCCCTCACTGCATGGGTTCGAATCCCGGTCATTTGGATTTTCATGTGAGGAAGCCTTCCAGCTGGTTTGCGGTAGGTCAGTGGTTCTACCTGAATGCCTCCGTGCAGTCGGGGTCTGCCTGCACTTGTAATTAGCTGGACGTCGCTATATGACTGAAATACTGTCAAAGTTAAGTCAGAACATTTGTTGGTTTTATTGTATTAAAGATTGTATTTCCTTCCACTTGTAGTTATATAAAATTCATATTTTCACTTGTGTCTCAGTTGTCTGTCCATCTGTCTGTCTGTCACACTTTTTCCGTCATGCTTCAGCAGGTGACACACGTGTTCCAAAGAACACTCTTGTTGTGCCATATAGATTTGTCTTTCCATTTGTCAAAAAATCTTGTGTTGATTATACTTCAACTGTATGAGCCAAAGTAAAAAAAACTTTACAGGAATGCTCACCAACATGGGAAATTGTACACCTGGGGTTTTGCTAAGAAATTTATTGAGTCATAACAAAGTTATGGCCCCTGACTGGGTGAAAATGACACAGAGTGGGGTGATCTAGTGATAGAAATCAGTTGGTATTTGTCACAATCGTTATGGGTTCAATCAGATGGGGTATAATTGATAACTTTCTGATTTAGGTGTAACCCCCTAATACCCATATTCCATATCTTCCCATTGGATGGAAATATTTCTATGAAACTGTCACTTTGAAGACATCCAAAAATAAAAATGATTCACTGAGAGTTTTCCAGGTTTTATTAGATGTAGGGGAGATAATCTGTATTTAAGTTAACATTGAAGTCTATGGTAAATATACAATTTATATGAATATGAAAAACTGAATTTGATTTTCGAGGAAAACTCACGGTAGAAAGATGCATTGTATGATTCTGATTCAAATTTCATGAACACATTTAAACTTTACCATAGGAAAATGGAGAAAATGACTTTTTTGTATTTTCAAGGAGATAACTCATGACAAAAAATTATAAAGGGGAGGTAATAAAAGAATTTCTGTCATATGTCATAACATGTCAATTTGCTTTTAAGATTTCATGGTTTGACATTTTAAAAGCTTATCTTGTGAAGTTATATGCATGGCTTTGATGGTTATTATGGGGCATATACCTTAACCAGAAATGAATTACAGGGCATAAACCTTAATAATCACTTGAAACAGAAGTAACATTCATGCAAGGCGCTTAATTATACACAGTTACATGAACTTCATGACGTGGTTTCCAATATATACTACTCAAAGTTTGCTAAGCACCACCGGCTATTTTCCCATAGAGTCACATGAAAACACATGCTTAATGTAATGCTATGTACCTGAAAGGAAAGCGTTAGCTGACCATCATTTTTACACATAGTTTTTGTCAAAATGATAGAAAGACTCAAAAATGAGTTACAACGATTTAGCCAATTCCGGTCATTAGTTGGCAAATTCACAAAAGTGTGTTTTTTTGCAAGAAATGGCATTTTATGAATGGAAGTTAAATCTTGTGATCAATACAGAAAAAAATGACTATGAACAGGTCAACATCGTTATAAATATCCTTAAAAGTATTCCATTTAGAAAACAGGAATATTTGAAGATCAAAGTTCTGAATTTATCTGACTTTAAATTTTAAGGCATTTTCTCAAAATTTCGCACTTTCTAATTATGATTAATTCCCAGTATTGAGGATCCGAGAGGCTTATGTTTTGTAACTGGTAGTAAGTTTGGTACATAACCAATACTTCTGCATAAAAGCAAGATTTGTTTTAATGTACACTTTAATGTAGCATGCCTTTAAAGTCGCTTGTCTTAGCTGGTAAATCTACCGGAAAATAGTAAGTGGTGCTTAGCAAACTTTGAGTAGTATAGTTTTAGCTTTATAATGCTGGAGCAGTTAATAGCTTATACTTAGTTTTAGGCCTTATTGTTTAAAAGGGGGTATTTTAAGGTTCTCTTATAAAATTCTGGGTAAAATCAAGAGATTCTCAAATGATGTACACTGTAAACTAGATTGACGACACATGAAATGATATGGTATAAAATTTTACAAGGACATCACAGAACGGATATATATAAATTGATTATAGTAATGTAACTGATCGTCGGCCATTAGGGACAATCAGAACACCATTAGGGTTATCAATCCATGTCCATTTGAGAGACTTTTCTAATTGCAATTATTTACAGCTTCATGAATTATGAACAATATTTATGACTTTCAGTATTCAACCCGAGCCCATTATAGATATAGAGGGTAGCATGTCAGAGCTGGAGAGCCCTGTAGCGGGCAGCAAGCGTCGGGCAGAGTCCCCACCCTATACGCCCCCACCCAAGATGTCCATGACGTCTGAGTCCTTTATCAGTAGGCTGGACAGTGGCCATGGGGATGACAGTAATTCTTTCAGGTTGAAGATAAAGGTAGGTTGGCCATGTGTCAGGGGAGACATGAAAATAATGGCTATACAGGGTACTTAGAGGTTGTAGGCAAACTTATGTCAGTATAGTGGTTAAAATAGTATGAATTAGGGAAGCCTGAGGAAGTAGGCAGGTTCCTGCTTAGTGGTGAAACATAGTGAAATATTGTGTAGGATTCTCAAAGACTTTGGGACTTTGAGTGATTTACTAGGCAAAATTTCTTGCACCCTTTTTCTCATTCTTTTATATACTGGTATAGGGTCAATGGAAGTTTAGCCTAGTTTATATTGAAACTGTAGATTTAAAAAGGGGTTATTAAGAACAGGTTAATATATAACTTTATTATACCCCCTGCTTCACAGCATAGGGGGTTATATAGGAATCACGCCCATCATATCCAACACACCCTTGAAAACAAGGTGATATACAGTGATAATTCTAGTTTCAATAGTTGTTTTTCATGTTATGTCAATACAGAGGGATCCATATGTTTTTATTTGGTTAGGTTTTATTTCATTTGAGAACAAATGTTGAACTTTTTGATAATTTGTTAAATATTTTTGTGTCATGTTTGATACACATGATTTTTAGCTTGACTATTCGTAGAATATGAGAGCTATTGTAGTCACCCTGGCGTCGGCGTTGGCGTTGCAGCTTTTGGTTAAAGTTTTGCGTGCAAGTTACTATCAACCTTATATCTCAATAACCATTTATGGTATTGACTTGAAAGTTTATAAATATGTTCAGGGGCATCAGACAACCAAGGTAGATAACTCTTGACTGAATTTAATATGAATTATGACCCCTTTTTAACTTAGGAACATTGGTTAAAGTTTTGCATGCAATAGAAAATTTGGTTAAAGTTTTGCGTGCAAGCTACTATCTAGTTTGTATCTCAATAACCATTCATTGTATTGACTTGAAAGTTTATGAATATGTTTAGGGGCATCATACAACCAAGGTAGATAACTCTTGATAGAATTTGTTACAAATTATTGCCCCTTTTTAACTTAGAAATTATGGTTAAAGTTTTGCATGCAAGGTACTTTCATGCTAATATCTCAGTATCCAGGCATTTGATTTGAAACATCTTTAATACTTTAGGGGTATCATACTTTCATGGTAGACAACTTTTGATGGAATATATTACAAGTTATGGCCCCTTTTTTAACTTAGAAATTTTGGTTAAAGTTTGCATGCAAGGTACTTTCATGCATATATCTCAGTATCCAGGCATGGGATTGATTTGAAATATCTTTAATATGTTTAGGAGTATCATACTATCAAGGTAGATAACTTTTTATGGAATATATTACAAGTTATTGCCCCTTTTTTAACTTAGAAATTTTGGTTAAAGTTTTGCATGCAAGGTACTTTCATGCTTATATCTCAGAGTCCAGGCATGGAATTGATTTGAAACATCTTTAATATGTTTAGGGGTATCATACTATAAAGGAAGATAACACTTGATGGAATAAATTAAAAATTATGACCCCCTTTTAACTTAGAATTATGGTTGCATTCAAGCTACTATCCAGCTTATATCTCAGCAGTTGCTTGTAAAATTGACTAGAAAGTTAAGGTGTGTCTTCAAGGGCATCAGAAAACAGGAGGATAATTTTTGGACTGATGCAAATTATGGCCCTTTTCTAACTTGGATTTTTGGTTTAAGTTTTGCATGCACAGTGTTTTGTGCTTATGTCTCAGTAACTAGGCATGGGATTGATTTTAGACATCATTAATATATTAAGGGGTATCAGACTATCAAGTTATATCATTTTTTGCTATTACTATGAAGGGCAAGAATTTAAATAGATTTAATTTGATTTACCAACAAGCATTTTGAATAGTCGAGCGTGCTGTCATCTGACAGCTCTTGTTTTTTTAATTATGAAAGCATTATTTCAAAATAATAGCAAAATTGAAGGTTAATTTTTCATAACTTTGAATATCCTCAGCCTCATCCTCTGACTCTTCTACTTTTCCATCATCATCATCATCAGTAGTAGTAATAGAAGTAGTAGTAGTTATATATTTACATTTCTTAATACCTTAATAATGTTCTGTATACAAATGTTACTTACGGTAGTTTTTTCATTGCTGAATATATTGTTTTATAGTTAATGATTAAAAGTAGAGAGAATGGATGAAATTTATAATAAAAATCATTTTTAATGATATTAATTCTAGATAGGACTACATTTATCTACAATGAGGATTTACATCCCTATATATATTTTTTCACTGTAAAAATGTAATCTTGAATTGTGCTATATATACTTTTGAATAGATGCAAGAAAAGGTATAATTATATTTGGAATGTAAGATGAAAGTTTAATATGTACTATACATATATTTCATAATGCATGCTTTGATACAATCTGACTAAAGTATGCTTCCTTTATAAACTATGATGTGAGGATTACCAAGCTTACTAAGAAGATTATGTACTTTAGTCAGATTGTGCTCTGATATTTCATCCTAGCAAACTACTTCTCCTGTCTTATTTCATCTGTCGATGTTGACTTATATTCTCTTCTATTTTCCCCTACCGACCTATCTAGGACAAGGTTAGTACTTGTCACAGTGGCTACACTCTGGGTATAGCTGCTTTGTACACTGCATGTTTATTTCTCAGTATTGTGAGAGCGGGTGTAGATTGCATGACATGATACAAGCTGTAGCTGGAAAAAGAAGCATTTTCCTCAGGATTGTTTATACTTTACGTTTTTACTGTGAACAAACTTAAATTTCAGGAAACACTGTTTTGGAAGAAGTATTTTTCTCTTGGTTCTAAATTTGCAATGACCATAAACTGACTTAAATTTGTGGATAGATGTGGTATTCAACTGATGACTTTCAATTTTTCTGATATAAAAATTGTCCATATTTAGATTTGGAGTACAAATAAATAACAACAGCTCATTGGCTAGGTAGAATTTTTCAATAATTAGTTGTTAATTACAATAAAAAAAACAGTACTAACATTGAAACATATGAAAGCATTTGTGGCTTTACAGTATCTGATAAAAAATTTACTGTACAGTCAAACCTGTCTGAAGCGGTCAGTCAATGGAACAAGAGAAAGTGACCGCTTAACAGAGATGACCTAAAGGAAGGTTAAACATATAACAAAATGCTAATTTGGTAATACTAAAACTGACCTCTAAATGCAGGTTGACTGCTTAATACAGGTGCCCGCTAATACAATTCAAATTCAATTCAAATACTTTCTTTGCATAACAAAATAGATTGTTTCGTAATTACAGACATATATATATAATACAGGATCAACTGTAGTATATTAAAATATATGTGAACAGTCATCTTCTGTAGGTTGCATGCTGGTCAAATATATACTAAAGATTTATCATAAATTTGAGAGGAGAGATTAAAAGAATGGAGAGAAAACTTCCTCTGGTTCAAAAGACAAAACTCTCAATGCAGGCATGATCTCCTTCATGAAGACAGAAAACCGTCATGTAGGATAAACCCACATCACAAAGTGGACAAGAGCGTTCTGGACAAAGCTGTCTTTCAGTCATATAAGACCTTAACAGTATAACAGGGTGACAATAGTGTTTCAGTATATTTGAGGGGTAAGGGTTTATGCAGATAGCTTTATTGACAGCAGTCAGCTTGTATCAGTGAGCTTTCACCAGGGTTTGGACTAGTTATCTCCCTTCCCCATTACAAGGCTTTCCTAGTTTCCTTGCTGGAACATTTAAACAGATTGTAAATATAACTGAGCTTGTTTGTAAACCTGAAAACAGAACATTTGCATATGGTACAATTGATTGTATTAGTGACATGTTTTGTATGTATGGAATAAATCATTGTATGGAGAAAGTAGTTTAAGATATCTATAGCATTGGGCTTAAATACAGACAGTTTCTTGTGCAATGTACCTCTCCAGTTTTTAGCCTTGAAAATTCAAGCTCTGCCTTTTCCCCAAACACGGCTAGATTAACCCTTTACCTCCTGAGTATTCATGGAAAAAAATTATGATTTGTTTAATATTGATTGATTGATCTTTAAATTATTTTTGAAATAATTGATTTTTTTCTTTGCCACAGATGACTGGAGAAACTGAGCTAAATGTTGTAGGAGCAAACAAAGGAGACCCTGATCAGACAGCTCCTATACAATACAGAGGAGACCTCCTATAGGAGCTGTCTGATCTGGGTCTGCTCTGTTTGCCTATGCATCAAAATTAGGCTATATGAAGTAAAGGGTTAACTGCTCATGAACTACACACAACAGTATCAGAAACAAAACAGTGTATTCTTTTGTGTAAACCAGGTCAGCCATTTACTACTTATTACCCCAGTGAAGCTTATGGTTAGCCATAATGTAGTTTGAATACATCTGTAAACAATGGAAAGGTACATTATGGTACAGCTGTTATAGAGATTAAAATAAGTTTTTCGTTTACTTTGATTTTAAATAGTTACAAGATTTAACGCAATTGAAACCTTGATAAGGTCCTGGCATACTCTTATTACTTGAATAAGTTCTGTATTTATATCCACTAATGTAGACAGTTGGTACTGTTTGATTGTTTGTAATGAGTTTATTGGAATGAAAACAAGTAAATATTTGATGGTCAGAGGATTTGCATGGGATGTAATGTGTAGTTAATGTTGGTGTTTATTATTTAATAAAGCCTTGCTTAATTCACTTCATAAAGATTAATATAAATATTCATTGACAATAATAATGTTTATTCATATCTATATGCACTGTATCTTTGCATATGTATTTCATTGAGGGTTGACCGCAAAACTGTTCCATCTCCTCCTATTTCTGTAAGCATTTAAAATAGTTTTGTGATCAACCCTCTTAAAATAAAATAATAATATCTAATACATGTATATATATTGACTTGAACCTTATTGGTTTTAAGATTATTGTGTGAAAGAAATTGGGAATAGTTCTTAACTTTTTACATATAAAAGCATTAAGGAATTTTGTTTCTGTGTAGAATTTCAAATGGATAGATTCATACCTTTTGACCTTTGACCTTTATATCCATGACCTTTTGACCTTTTTGCTCAATCAGACAAAGGATTACAGTTTTGTTTTTATGCTGACTGATGAAATACTGGGTTCTATCAGTGAGATAAAATCCATATCCCACAGTGTGGATGATATAGGTTGACACAAAATAGTTCCATTTAGCATAAAATAAAAAGAAAATTTGTTTGTTTTGAGTGGTTATGGAATATATCTCATCTCAAAGTGATACAATTTTAGCATTTCATTCATGCTACATGCTCATGAAAATATTAAAGTGTATAACTGCTTGATGAGATCTTATCCACTCAAAACAAACAAATATTTTCACCACAAAGAATGTTATAACAATAGTCTAAATGGCAGTATTTGTGGGTAAGTTCTTTTGTAAGCGGAATAAAAAGTCATCATTCTAATATATCCATTAGACATTTATGAGAACTCTGTTTAAGTCATAAAGTGCTAAACATTTTATTTTGATTGGTGGAAAGTCATTAATTGCATGATAACAAAATGACTGCATGGAAATGGGGCATGGGAATTGTATATATGCTTTATAGTATTTCTGTATCATACATATACATGTTGTCTGAATGGTGTATTTTTGAAAGGCTGTATAATTGTTCGTCCTGATAAATAGTGAGAAAGCAGGTCTGAATCGTTTCCTTTTTAAAGGTGAAATTATTGTATAATGATTAATTTGACTAATTTTTAGCTCACCTGAGCATAGCTCAGGGTGAGCTTTTGGGATACTTGATTGTCCGTCGTCCGTCGTCAGTCGTCCGTCGTCCGTCAACAATTTTGATGTTTACACACTAGAGGCCACAGTTTTGATCCAATCTTCCTCAAACTTGGTCAGAATGTTTGTCTTGATGATATCTTGAACCCTTTCGAAAATGGGTCAGGTTGGATCAAAAAGTAGGTCAGTAGGTCAAATCTTAGAAAAATCTTGTCGTCCATCAACAATTTTGATGTTTACACACTAGAGGCCACAATTTTAATCCAATCTTCCTCAAACTTGGTCAGAATGTTTGTCTTGATGATATCTTGAACCCTTTCGAAAATGGGTCAGGTTGGATCAAAAAGTAGGTCAGTAGGTCAAATCTTAGAAAAAATCTTGTTTACACACTAGAGGCCACAATTTTGATCCAATCTTCCTCAAACTTGGTCAGAATGTTTGTCTTGATGATATCTTGAACCCTTTCGAAAATGGGTCAGGTTGGATCAAAAAGTAGGTCAGTAGGTCAAATCTTAGAAAAATCTTGTCGTCCATCAACAATTTTGATGTTTACACACTAGAGGCCACAATTTTAATCCAATCTTCCTCAAACTTGGTCAGAATGTTTGTCTTGATGATATCTTGAACCCTTTCGAAAATGGGTCAGGTTGGATCAAAAAGGAGTAGGTCAAATCTTAGAAAAATCTTTTTACCATAGGCCACAATTTTGATCCAATCTTCCTCAAACTTGGTCAGAATGTTTGTCTTGATGATATCTTGAACCCTTTGAAATGGGTCAGGTTGGATCAAAAAGTAGGTCAGTAGGTCAAATCTTAGAAAAATCTTGTTTACACACTAGAGGCTACAATTTTAATCCAATCTTCCTCAAACATGGTCAGAATGTTTGTCTTGATGATATCTTGAGCCCTTTAGAAAATGGGCAGGGCCGGACCAAAAAGTAGGTCAATAGGTCAAATCTTAGAAAAATCTTGTTTACACACTAAAGGCCACAGTTTTGATCCAATCTTCCTCAAACTTGGTCAGATTTTTGTCATGATGAATCTCGAACCAGTTTGAAAATGGGTGGGGCGGATAGAAATGTAGGTCAGTAGGTCAAATCTTAGAAAAATCTTGTTTATACTCTGAGGGCAACATTTTTGGTCCAATCATCCTCAAAATTTGGCAGAATGTTTGTCATGATGATATCTTTTGTGGATGGGGTCAGAAAATTCCTGAACATTGTTTCACCTCATCATCTTAATTCTGAAGCAATCTGTTTTGTACAGGCAATGAATGATACTTTTCTCAGGTGAGCGATCTAGGGCCATCTTGGCCCTCTTGTTCTTTCATTTCATAGGTTTTATACACAAATATCATCCCCATGGAAATTGTTAATTTAGTAGAGCTATTGTCATTAAAAACAGGATTCCATGAAGAGATGTACCAATCTCCCC